>CM057344.1:219643117-220243117 GCA_030015575.1 Agapanthus africanus
AAGGCTCTAGCTAGGCTCTGATACCACTGTAGGGTTCCTAGGCACTCTAATGAAGTCTCACAAGGCATCAACCATGCCAATTTCAAAAATTCTGGGTGCCGAGAAACCCTAATACGGATCGTTGACTAGAAGTTTAGGCGAAAAGATAATCTAGTTAACTACTTAACTAAAAGTTAGATGCTACAACCTTTGTAGATCCGGTTCTCCACTTCCTTAGCTCCACGTGGGTGTCCTCTCACTGTCCATCATGAATCCCGAACTCAATCGTTGGCTTCATCGGAGAAACGGGCGAGCTAGGTCGTCGGCTTCGTGTCAAAGACGATCTACGTTGAGGCATCACAAGTTCAAGCTCCGACTTCACAAAGTTGTGAAACTTGTGAAGAAAACACCCAAAACAACTTGGCAAGAGGTAGAGGGTGAAGAAATAGGAGGTGGGTTCACTTTAGAATTGGATTTCTCTCACTAGAACTCAAGTTGCCATTAATGGCACCAAGGTTTCTATCTTCAAGAAGAAGGAGAAGATGAAGCTAGTTTTATGATAAGTCTTTTTAAAATGAAAAGAAAAATTCATACTTATCATAATCTAACTTGGGTTAAGTGTAGAGAATAAACCATGGTCATTTGGAGAGTTAGGGTTATGCATGAGGACAAGAATGGTTGCAAAAGTCAAGGCTTCATGAAGCTTCAACTAAAGACAAAAGAAAGCCACCATTCTCTTTAAATCATTTCCAAATAAATAAATAAATGAATATGCAAAACCCTAATCAACACTTAACCATGGTTTTAATTCTTTACACTTAACAAAATGATCAAGTATCATCAAACATGATACAAATATGTGCACAAAAGTATATCACATATACTTCTTGCACATCAAGTGAGAAAATCCATATAAAGTGAACCAATACTAGTTAATGCAATGCAATATATCAAATATATAATTATACATTAAATCATTAAATCAACATTTGATTCAATGATTCGGTCATGTCGCACATAACCGACTAGAATCCAATGTATCGATTTATCGAATCAATGATTCGATAACTAGGTCATATCGAATATAACCAATCGAAACATGTATCGCGAGAATGAAATGCAGTATCACATACACGCATTATTCTCGGTCCTGCACATATCTCATATGCGCTCCTATTTCGTTTCGCTTAAGCCAGGAAACCTCTGTGTAGGACTCTAAAGACTCGTCAATACGCCGGTAGCAGATGATGATCATATCAAGCACCCACAAGCCGCAAGCGGTCTGCTAAACATAACGGCCATCCGGGTATTGAGCGATCAGAAGATCGACGAGCTAGCCCGCTCACACTCCTGTGAATCCAACCAGTAAAACTTACCGTACAGTCCGGTCTGTTCGTCTGATATGTCGCATATCAAGTCTAGGGGTGGTAAACGTCAGACCCCAATAACCGATAAGTCATGCCGATATGAGGCTCATAATGTAAGTCCGTGTTGCCCATCCCGGTGCTTACGGGAGGCGGAAAACATAATAAAAAACGGATTTTTAATGACTTAGGCAACATGGACTATGCTTGTGAGGATCTTTGCTAAACATAAACTAGCTAACCCTAACTACAAAGTAGCTAAGTGATGAAAGGTTATACCTTTGGTCTTTAGTCCTTCTCTCCTTGCTCCTAGGTATGGTAGAAAGAGTTCACCTTGCTTGTCTTCTCCCGTCAAAGAAAGATCCACTTGAAAGCCACCACCTTTAGCTTCAACTCCAAGCTAGGAGTAACTAGAGTGCAAGAAATGCTAAGACTTGAACCCTAGAAGTGAGAAGAGAAGATCAAGAGAGGGTTTTTCTCAAGCTTTTTGTTTCTCAACACATGAGAGGGAGAGAGCTTGAGGGAGAGGATTAGCAAGAGAGAGAAATGAAATGAGAGAATGAGAAAATAAAAGAGCCATTCTCACTAATATGTGAGGATAATTTTAATTAGATAATTAGCTTGAAAATTGTCATGATAAATCATGACTTGACCATTATCATTTCAATTTTTGCAAAGATCAAAGAGCATCTTCCAAATGAAATGATTATGGTCAAGTTGTCAACATGGTCAACAAGTCAATGAAGTCAAATTGTCAACAACAACCATGCACAATAATTAAGCTAATTATCAATTAACAATAATCCACACAAAATCAATAGGGTTAATAAAATGACAAAAGCCATTAACCCTAAACAAGGTCCTCTCCCCCAATCTCAAGCAACTGTGCATACGCACCCGCATTCGTGATCCGAGGAACACGAACACAATGAGAAAAAACCAATCTCAAATCATATACTAGGATCCGGCTTAAACCAAATCCCGCTAGTATAAACTGTCCGGACAGCAAACGTGCACAAGTGCGCGGATGCGAACGAACCCTGTCGCAAAACCATGCGACCACTACTCGTTTTGCCTAAAGGCGAATAGCTCTCTGTGTGGGACTCTAAAGACTCGACACTACGCTGGCAGTGGGTTTAACCACAGACCGCAAGCGGCACTAGCTGTACGTAACGGTCCCCAGGTAGATGTCGATAAGAAGACTGACGAGGTGAACCCCATCCGCACTCCTACTGAGCCTGTGTGTGACAGTCTCCGTACAGTCCGGTCTGTTCGTCTGATACATCGCATGGCGGGCCTAGGGGGGCGGTGAACGTCAGTCCCCTAATAGCGGTACAAGTCGTGTCGGAGTGTAGCCCAGAACACCCTGAGATAACACTGGAAACCTACCAGTATATCTCGCTTGCCCTGGCCAGGGACTACTCGTGTAATGGCTCTCCTAGACACAGCGCGATGTCAACCCCCAATACCGGGAGAGACGAATCCTGTCTAACCGTCACTGCCTCCAAGTGCTTCGGGACTGCACCCAAAAACTACCTGTTTGCACAGCTCCTTTGAGCCGTGGTAGGGTAGTAATCAAAGTGCAGTGGGAACACACTCGAGGCGAAGTGACAGTGTCAAGTCAGCGGACTAAGCTGTACTCATGTCACCTGGGAACTGATAACTGACGATAGGTATATTACCAACCAACAGTTCCCGACGAGTCCTGTCCAGTGTACTCGTAACCTAACGAGCACCCGCATACTATCCCAAGTACGACGTACTAACGGCTGTGGGACAGACCGTCTCCCACACTGGGATGAGAAGCGCATACGCTAGTCTACTCCGGAGTATCGATGCCCTGTCTCGATAGTCCAACGACCAGGGACCTGTATAAGGATGTGCTTATAGATTACCCAGCTCCCACGAGTGCGAGCGCCATCACAATGATGGTAATCAAGCAAAGATCCTAAGGGCTCTACTAATATGTATACCAGCAATATGCTAAAAGAAACACATGCACATATTAAAGCAGAGACAAACCAAGTAGCATACTACCATTTCGAGCAAGATTGTATATACAACTGTGAATATCCCAAGCTTCCATTAAGTAATATACAAGCTAGTATGATACAGTAATGGCCTCTAGGGCATATACACTAACAATCTCCCACTTGCACTAAGGCCATGTACTGGCGTATCGAAGACCTATCATCTCGATCAGCCGCTCGAACTGAGTCTGGGGCAAGGCCTTGGTGAATGGATCTGCTGTGTTATCCTCTGATGCAACTCTCCGGACCTCGATCTCCTGGCGATCCACGATCTCCCTGATCAGGTGATACCGCCTTAAGATGTGTCTGGATTTCTGATGGGACCTGGGTTCCTTCGCTAAAGCTATAGCCCCGTTGTTGTCGCAATACAGAGGTATTGGGTCAACAATGGACGGAACCACCTGAAGTTCTTTCAAGAACTTCCTCATCCAGACAGCTTCTTTTGCGGCATCAGATGCAGCGATGTATTCCGCTTCCATAGTCGAGTCAGCAACGGTTTCCTGCTTGGAGCTCTTCCAACACACCGCCCCTCCATTGAGGGTAAAGACAAAACCCGACATGGACTTGGAATCATCCTTGTCACTCTGGAAGCTGGAGTCAGCAAAGGCCTCAATCTGCAGGTCTTTTCCGCCATACACCAAGAACATCTCCTTAGTCCTTCTCAGGTACTTGAGAATGTTCTTTACTGCTATCCAATGTTTCTCCCCAGGGTTTGACTGATACCTGCTTACCACACTCAGTGCATAAGCCACATCCGGTCTGGTACACAACATCGCATACATTATAGAGCCTACCGCAGAAGCGTAGGGTATAATAGACATGCGATCCCTCTCCAAATCAGTCTTGGGAGACATCTCTTTGGAGAGGGTGATCCCGTGACAAGCCGGTAGATTACCGCGCTTGGAATCTTCCATACTGAATCTCTTCAGTATGGTGTCGATGTACCTGGACTGCGAGAGTCCTAATATCCTCTTGGATCTGTCACGGTAGATCCGGATACCCAGAATGTATGAGGCATCACCCAGGTCTTTCATGGAGAACCTGTGTGACAAGAACCCCTTGACAGATTGTAGCATAGGAATGTCATTTCCTATTAAGAGAATGTCATCCACGTATAAAACGAGGAATACTACAGTTCTCGCTACAAATCTACAATAGATGCATGGTTCATCTGGATTTTTGATAAAGCCAAATTCTTTGACTGTCTCATCAAAATAGATGTTCCAACTCCGCGATGCCTGCTTGAGTCCATAAATGGACTTGAGCAACTTGCACACCTTTCCGCTGCTCCCACCCTGAATGAAACCCTCTGGCTGATCCATATAGACACACTCTTCTAAATGACCATTTAGAAAAGCTGTCTTTACGTCCATCTGCCAAATCTCATAATCGTGGAAAGCAGCAATGGCAAGAAGGATCCGAATGGATTTCAGCATAGCTACTGGAGAAAAGGTTTCGTCATAGTCCAAACCAGGTCGCTGACGAAAACCCTTTGCTACCAGTCTAGCTTTATAGGTCTCAACCTGTCCATCTACACCAATCTTCCTTTTGAAGATCCACTTGCATCCTACGGGTTTTACCCCGTCTGGAGCAATGTCCAACGTCCATACTTTGTTGGTGTACATGGACTCCATCTCGGTCCGCATTGCATCCAGCCATTTTACCGAGTCGACGCTCTGAATGGCTTGCTGGAAGCTAGTAGGTTCATCACAATCCAGGATGCAGTCTTCTCTATCCCCGTCAATGAGAAAACCGTAGTATCTCTCGGGCGGATGAGACTGCCTACTACTCCTGCGGAGTGGCATAGGAATGTCCTGTTCTTTCGAACCTGCTGGTTCCTCTAAGCTTTCAGTAATGGTTTGTGGTTCTGGAATTTCTTCCAGTTCTACTGCGCTCCCGCTTATCTGATTTTCTAAAAACTCAGTTTCCAAGAAGCGGGATGACGAGAAACAAGGACTTTTTGCTCCTCTGCGTAATAGAAGAGATACCCCTTGGAGTTCTTTGGGTATCCCACAAACTTGCACTGTACTGAGCGTGCCTCGAGCTTGTCCGCATGCTGCTTTTTTACAAAAGCTGGACATCCCCATGTCTTAAAGGATTTAAGACAGGGTTTCTTCCCACTCCACATCTGATATGGTGTGGTAGGCACTGATTTAGTAGGAACTTGGTTCAAGAGATGTGCAGCTGTTTCCAGTGCATAGCCCCAGAAAGATCGCGGTAACTCAGCCTTACTCATCATGGACCGTACCATATCCAATAGGGTTCGGTTCCGTCTCTCTGATACACCGTTGTGTTGCGGAGTGTATGGAGGAGTAAGCTGAGAGAGAATTCCATTCTCTTTTAAGTAATTCAGGAATTCGGCACTTAAGTATTCTCCTCCTCGATCCGATCTTAGGATCTTGATACTTTTGCCGGTTTGTTTCTCCACTTCACTCTTATATTCCTGGAACTTTTCAAAGGCCTCGGACTTATGTTTCATTAAGAAGACATAACCGTACCTTGAAAAGTCATCCGTAAAAGTAATGAAGTAAGAGTAACCGCTTCGCGCATGTGTAGACATTGGACCGCACACGTCGCTGTGTACGAGTCCCAAGAGCTCGCTCGCTCTTTCTCCGTGTCCAGTGAACGGAGCCTTTGTCATCTTTCCCATGAGACAAGATTCACAAGTGGCATAAGACTGATACTCGAACGGATCCAAGTATCCTTCTTTATGTAACTTAGTCAACCGTGTCTCATTGATGTGACCCAGTCTACAATGCCATAAGAAAGCCTGATTAATATCTGGAGACTTTCTTTTGTGTGTATTCTGGATATTGAAAACCTGTGGTTGGTTTAAAACGTAAATACCGTTGTTTAATGTACCTGACCCAATCAAAACTTGATTAAGGTGAATGTTCACTACATTGCTTACAAATGCAAATTCATAACCTTCTTTAGATAATAAAGATACAGAAATGATATTACAGGTTGCATTTGGTACATAATAACAACTACGCAAAACCAAAAAGTGTCCATCAGATAATCCCAGGTGATAGTCCCCCACGGCCTCAGCATCCATGCTAGCACCGTTCGCAACTCTGAGGGTCATGTCACCTGCCTTCAAAACTCTACGCTTTCTCAACGCCTGCAAAGAATTACAGATATGAGATCCTGATCCGGTATCCAATACCCAGGAAGTAGAGTTTATTGATAGACAATTTTCAATAACATACACACCTGAAGCTGAAGCTGCAACTCGCTTCAAATCCTGTGTTCTGGCTTTCCAAGCCTTGCAATCTTGTTTCCAGTGACCACTTTTGCGACAATAGAAGCATTCTTCCTTCCCCACCAGCTTCCCCGCTACCTTTGTTGCTTTACCCTTTCCCTTCGTATCCACTTTACCGACACCGCCTCTTGGTTTGGCGGGGGCTTTCTTCTTCTTGCCCTTGGCTTTCGCCCTGGACCTAGAAGAGGAAGATTCTCCTACAAACAAAGTGGATGTCTCCCTACCCTTCTGTAGGGTGCCCTCAGCAGTCCTCAACATGTTCAGAAGTTCGGCAAGTTCAACCTCCTTTCCTTGCATGTTGAAGTTAAGAATGAACTGGGCGTAAGTGGAAGGAAGGGACTGGAGAATCAAATCGGTATAGAGTTCATTCTCCAACGTGGTCCCAAGGTCCGCGAGCTCCTCTATGTAGCCGATCATCTTAAGCACGTGGTCCGCTACCGATGATCCGACGGCCAACCTTGCCGAAAAGAGCTTCTTCGACACTTCGTATCTAGCGATACGAGACTGCTCTCCATACAGTTCTTTTGAATGGAGAAATATGGACTCTAGGTCCATATTCTCATGCCTCCTCTGATGGTCGTTGTCCATCGAGGCCAGTACGAGGCATCTGGCCCTCGCGCAATCTATCTCCCATGTCTTACGGATTTCAACATCCGCGACGCTGGAGGTGGGACCTGGGACAGGGGGAGCTTTGGTGGTAAGTATATACCCCAGCTTGTCATAAGTGATAGCCATCTTGACATTCCTGAGCCAATCTTTGTAGTTTGGCCCTGTCAATATGTTTTTATCTAATAGTAACTTAAGTCCGGTCATCTTGAATGGTCGCTGCAATTAGGAGAGAGAAAAGAAACACTTTAGCATGATGCTCTTGCAAGTTTAGAGTGGTTTTTAGTTTGTCTAAACTGGATAGCTCCCACTGTCTCTCGAATCCCTTCTCAAACCGTAAAGAAAAGGATTAGCCGGGATCATTCTCACCGTACAATACTTGCTTAACCGTTCAGCCAGGCCAGTGTCGGTACTTCGAGGGAGGTTTTCCAACGCTTTCGCGAAGTTCCTTAATTAAGTAACCTCTTTTCCCTGTGGGCGTAGCCCCGCTAACACCTTTCTAGGCACCTACTAGGTTTATAGCATTGATCGTTAAGTGAGAGTTTTCCCGAGGAGTAGCATATACTCACAGTAGGATCGGGATCCAAATATCATCGCGTGATAAAACCGAAGGAATCCTACCAGAATTATCACACTCCAAATGGTATGCAACGCTAGCAAGTTTCAGTACTTATGAAACTCCCGATGTGGATTTTTGCCCCATGCTCTTATGACCTTGACTAAGGCCAACAAATCATAAGTCACATGTCAAGTTCTACCCGTCGTTATCCAGGTTAATTTGAACCCACCCGTATCCACCCTTGACTATGGCCAACAAGGCAATACGACTGTCTCAAACCAACGCATTCTATCTATGCAACATATGAATACCCACCAGCTACCAAACACTGTGCCTTGACTAAGGCCAACAAACACAGCTTGAATACCGTTGATTATTCATATGAAACGACGGAGGGCTACGGATGGTTTTGGCGAAACCGTGAACGTAGTGAACTTGATATAATCGATGGAACGAGATAGCTTTTAAAAGGAGTGGTTCAAGCTCCGCGTTTAAAAGTTTAGTTTTTGAAAAAGAACCGAGTGGTTTTCAAAGTGTTCCAATCGACTTTTACTTGGTTTATTTCTTGCATTAGTTCTTTTAATGCGTCCCATCATTTAATCCTACCATTGCAGAAAACAACCAAAATATGACGTACGCTTATGCCATTCGCATTCGCCACGGGGCCCCGTCATCACCCGTTAGGTTACTTAACTAACGACAGAGCGGGGGCTGGGCTAGCGCGGCTGTAAAACATAAGCAACGCCTAAATAGTTATTATATATAAATATATAGCAATGATAGACATTACAGATCACAGATGAATACATTGGATATACTAGGAATCCGCAATGCGTTCGAGCCTGCAACGCAAAGCGGATTACACGGTCGCGGTGAATAGCCAATACCCCACCCAAGACCCCTACGGGTGCGGCAAACTACCCGCCAAGCACCCGAAGCGAAGCAACCTCCCTCACCACCGTGAGTAGGCCACTCGGCACTTCGAGATACCCGGTAGTTTGTGCACCCCCTCCATGGGTCTATCCTAGGAGCAAAAACAGTAAAAAGAATTATACAATGACGGCTACAACCCCGACCCGGTTGTGCGGCCATACAAAGAATATTATTACATCAATTTACATGTTACAAATGAATGAAAGAAAAATATCGCTCATCTCACATCCACCCCGGCCATTCACCCGCGACAATCCAATCCATTCATATCCACAAACCAATAACAATCACAGATCATGTATAACCCCGACTAATCGTCTTATAGCGATTAGCTGACGTTCAATACATGCAAGCATTACAGATATAACCGATATAGTTAAAGTGCAGTGAAGTTCGGAAAAATACGGAATTATAGGACCCCAAAAGGAAATTTCTTTTCTGTAAAATCTGGGTACATATAATATATCCTAAAAATCCCAAAACCAACAACAACACACTCTGCACGAAAAACGATGCGCCGATCACGACAATCCGCGGCGGTTCCGCCGCATATACCTACTTCATGCGGCGGAAGGGCGGCGACTTGAGGGAATTAGGGTATCGTTTTTCTTGGGTGTATTCACAAAACCCTGAGACGATTTTACATGTATAAAGTTTTTCATTTAGAGCAGGAAAAATTTTAACAGAAACTTGGATTTTGTAAAAGTTTGGTTTTGTGATTTTTCCGGTTCCGAAACTTCGTTACACTTAACTACTTAACTAGTTTAGGTTTAGTTAGGCTCTGATACCACTGTAAGTCCGTGTTGCCCATCCCGGTGCTTACGGGAGGCGGAAAACATAATAAAAAACGGATTTTTAATGACTTAGGCAACATGGACTATGCTTGTGAGGATCTTTGCTAAACATAAACTAGCTAACCCTAACTACAAAGTAGCTAAGTGATGAAAGGTTATACCTTTGGTCTTTAGTCCTTCTCTCCTTGCTCCTAGGTATGGTAGAAAGAGTTCACCTTGCTTGTCTTCTCCCGTCAAAGAAAGATCCACTTGAAAGCCACCACCTTTAGCTTCAACTCCAAGCTAGGAGTAACTAGAGTGCAAGAAATGCTAAGACTTGAACCCTAGAAGTGAGAAGAGAAGATCAAGAGAGGGTTTTTCTCAAGCTTTTTGTTTCTCAACACATGAGAGGGAGAGAGCTTGAGGGAGAGGATTAGCAAGAGAGAGAAATGAAATGAGAGAATGAGAAAATAAAAGAGCCATTCTCACTAATATGTGAGGATAATTTTAATTAGATAATTAGCTTGAAAATTGTCATGATAAATCATGACTTGACCATTATCATTTCAATTTTTGCAAAGATCAAAGAGCATCTTCCAAATGAAATGATTATGGTCAAGTTGTCAACATGGTCAACAAGTCAAATTGTCAACAACAACCATGCACAATAATTAAGCTAATTATCAATTAACAATAATCCACACAAAATCAATAGGGTTAATAAAATGACAAAAGCCATTAACCCTAAACAAGGTCCTCTCCCCCAATCTCAAGCAACTGTGCATACGCACCCGCATTCGTGATCCGAGGAACACGAACACAATGAGAAAAAACCAATCTCAAATCATATACTAGGATCCGGCTTAAACCAAATCCCGCTAGTATAAACTGTCCGGACAGCAAACGTGCACAAGTGCGCGGATGCGAACGAACCCTGTCGCAAAACCATGCGACCTCTACTCGTTTTGCCTAAAGGCGAATAGCTCTCTGTGTGGGACTCTAAAGACTCGACACTACGCTGGCAGTGGGTTTAACCACAGACCGCAAGCGGCACTAGCTGTACGTAACGGTCCCCAGGTAGATGTCGATAAGAAGACTGACGAGGTGAACCCCATCCGCACTCCTACTGAGCCTGTATGTGACAGTCTCCGTACAGTCCGGTCTGTTCGTCTGATACATCGCATGGCGGGCCTAGGGGGGCGGTGAACGTCAGTCCCCTAATAGCGGTACAAGTCGTGTCGGAGTGTAGCCCAGAACACCCTGAGATAACACTGGAAACCTACCAGTATATCTCGCTTGCCCTGGCCAGGGACTACTCGTGTAATGGCTCTCCTAGACACAGCGCGATGTCAACCCCCAATACCGGGAGAGACGAATCCTGTCTAACCGTCACTGCCTCCAAGTGCTTCGGGACTGCACCCAAAAACTACCTGTTTGCACAGCTCCTTTGAGCCGTGGTAGGGTAGTAATCAAAGTGCAGTGGGAACACACTCGAGGCGAAGTGACAGTGTCAAGTCAGCGGACTAAGCTGTACTCATGTCACCTGGGAACTGATAACTGACGATAGGTATATTACCAACCAACAGTTCCCGACGAGTCCTGTCCAGTGTACTCGTAACCTAACGAGCACCCGCATACTATCCCAAGTACGACGTACTAACGGCTGTGGGACAGACCGTCTCCTACACTGGGATGAGAAGCGCATACGCTAGTCTACTCCGGAGTATCGATGCCCTGTCTCGATAGTCCAACGACCAGGGACCTGTATAAGGATGTGCTTATAGATTACCCAGCTCCCACGAGTGCGAGCGCCATCACAATGCTGGTAATCAAGCAAAGATCCTAAGGGCTCTACTAATATGTATACCAGCAATATGCTAAAAGAAACACATGCACATATTAAAGCAGAGACAAACCAAGTAGCATACTACCATTTCGAGCAAGATTGTATATACAACTGTGAATATCCCAAGCTTCCATTAAGTAATATACAAGCTAGTATGATACAGTAATGGCCTCTAGGGCATATACACTAACACATAACGGGTTGAGAAACTACTGGTAACACTTACCAGCAAATCTCTGATCAGTCCTGGCTAGGGACTTCCCTGTTACGGCCAATCGAGCACAGCGCAACATCAACCCCCAATACCGGGAGAGATGAAACCCCTCCTATCGCTCATTGCCTCCATGTAACTCGGGACTGTACCCAAAGACCACCATTTTGCACGCCCTCATGGACATGGTAAGGTGGAGATCAAAGCACAGTGGGAATCACACAAGACTCTATGACGATCTTGGGTCTACAGACTAACCTGTACAAGTGTCACCTGAGAACTGCCATCTGACGTGAGGTATAATACCATCTGGGAGTTCTCGGCGAGTCTGTCCAGTGTACCCAGTCTCCACTGAGCACCCGTATACCCTCTCTGATGTCAAACACCAATGGATATGGGATCATCCATCACCCATCTCATGGGTCGAGAAGCATATACGCTAGTCTACTCTGGTATATCGATGCCCCGTCTCGATACACCCACGACTAGAGACCTTGAAGGATGTACTTATGGACTACCATGTCCCCACTAGTATGATCTGCATCATAGTCTAGGTAGTCAAGTACACATTCTAAGGGCTTTACCAACATGTAACTGTAAGACAGTTTAAAGAGACTAGTGTACATGTTAAGATAAAGAGTAACCAGATAGCATACTATCATATCGAGCAAGAAAGTCATCTCAATATATGTCCAAGCATCCAATATAATATACATCATCTGTACAATACTGGCCTCTAGGGCATACATACAACTAACAGTTTTTATTACCAAATTTGAAAATGTATGCGCTATGATGTGTACTTCACAGCTTTCTGTGGATGCTATGAGATTACGTCTTCTCCCATTCACTTTGTGCGATATAGCCAAGAAGTGGCTTTATAACGCAGCCGCACATTCTATTTCGAACTGGGGAGAATTTGTAACAGCTTTCCTAAAGAAATTCTACTGTAATCATAAAACAGCTCAAGTTCGTAGCGAAATAAATCAATTTATCCAGCTTCCAAATGATCCATTTTTGAAGCGTTTTGAACGCTTCAAAGATCTGTTAGTTCAATGTCCTCATCACGGAATCCCTAGATGGGATCTGTGCAGAATCATATATAAGGGTATTAATCCTACAACAAAACAGACCCTTGAATCCATGTGTCAAGGAACCTTCATGAATAAAGATAATGGTGAAGCCTGGAGATTTTTGGAAGATTTCGCTGAAAGAACTTTACAGTGGGAGAGTGTAAACTAGTCATCGTCTAGGGGTGGCATTCATCAACTTGATGTTTCCATAGAAGTTAGAGCTGAAATGGCAACAACGCAAAAGAAACTCGAAGCTATGGAACATAAATTTTTAGCAGCCTCCCTAAATCAGATGTCACTCTCCAAAACTGTTTGTGGATGCTGTTCTGATCCATCTCATCTTACAGAAGAATGTTCATTGAATTCTTCGTTTCAAGGTCAAGAGCATACTAATGCTGCTTTTCAACCAAGACCTAGAAACGATCCGTATTCTTCCACTTATAATCAGGGTAGGAGGAATCACCCTAACTTTGCTTGGAACCAATCACAAACTCAAAACACGGTTCCAAATCAAAACAATTTCCAAAGGGGTCCTCCACCACAACAGCAACCACTTCAAATAAGTCAGCACCCCTACAAATCACAAAACATTCAAAATCCGGTCAACACACATGCACCGTATAATCCTTTGCGGTTGACCGGTACTGATAATTCCTCTTCACTTGAACGGACTTTTGAAATGTTTATGAAATAGTCCATTCAAATGTCGGCTGAATTTAAGTCTTCCCTCAATAAAATTCAGAAAAACTCTGACTCCCAAAATGAGAGTATTAAATCGATGGAAGCACAAATTGCTCAATTAAAAGCCGAGATGAGTGTGAGAGAGAAATGTAAACTTCCGTCTCAACCCCTACCGAATCCTGGACATTCACAACACTACAATGTGAATGCCATCACAACGTTGAGATCTGGAAGAGTGCTGAATAATCAAGTCGGTGAAGAGATTGATAATCATTATGAACTAATCAATAACACCCCGGCTTCCACTTCCACTTTTCCTACCACTTCCACATCCACTTCTACTTCTAACCCTTGTTCTTCTACCCCACCACCTTCTTGCTGTAAGTGCACGGCGGCGCCCAGGCCGTCAATCCGACGGCCAAATGCGGAAGCGGTGATAAACTTTAATTTTGCAAACTAGCAAACCGGCACCACCGCGCACTAAAACCCGGATTGAACCATTAACTAGTCCTAGCTAACTACAAGATGGGGAAAGGAGATATACCGACTGATCCGAGTCCTCCGGTCTTCTCGTCGTCGTCACGATCTCCTGCGGAATGTCCTGTCTCCACCTCGTCGCCGGAAGTGCACCACATCGCCTACATCTTTTACGGGCTCCCACCTCAATGCCGAGGCAACTCGGGCACGAAGCTGGCTAGTCGACGTGCCCAAGATTTGCTGTAGAATGTGTAGTGCTCAAGTCTCATTTTGGGGTTTATGGAATTGCCTTTTGGTGGAGGGATGAACTATGGAGTTTGGAGGTGGAACTTGTGGGAATTTTGCAAAGCTAGAAGAACAAAATTCCCATCACAAGAATTTGGGACAGCCCCTACCTTCAAGTGGCCGGCCACTCCTTGGCAAGAGAGTGAGTGAGTGAGGGAGATCTCAATGGATGAGAGAACCACAACCATAATGCAAGGGAGAGAGAGAAAGGTCATGATCTCAAGAAATGATTACAAGTAAATCCAATACTCATACAACCATCATCAACAATCATGTCCACAAAAGTCATGCCATCATGACACTACAATATGCAAAGACCCCCTCCACAAAAGCTTATTTGCACAATGCAAATAAGCCCTCCTCCACCAATCTTGGGCCAATGAACGATACAAAGAAATATGGCCGAAACGGAAAGCAAACTGGCAACTCCAGAAAACTGGTCCCGTAATAAATTACAGGAAAACCCCACAACTGTGCATACACACCCGCATTTGTATTCCGACCGGAATACAAATGCAATGAGACAAAATCTACACTGTACTATACTAGGATCCGGCTTAAACCAAAGCCAGCTAGTATTATCCGTTCGATCCTGATCCGTGCAATACCGCACGTATCTGATCGAACCCTGCCATATATCCATACGGCCTGTAGTACAAACTGTCCGATCCTGATCCGTGCAATACCGCACGTATCTGATCGGACCTTGCCATATCTCCATACGGCCTCTACAGCTTTTCGCCCGAAAGCTTGAGTAACTGAATGTGGGGGACTCTAAAGACTCGTCAACACCTTGGTTGTGGATTTAACCACTAGCACGTCAGAGGTATAAGCCAATACGTAACGGGTTACCAGGTATTGACCAAAAGGGATGTCTGTGAGCGAACTCAGCCTGACACCCTACTGAGCCTGTCAGTGACAATATCCGTACAGTCCAGTCCGTTCGTCAATGAGCATCGCATGGCGGGCCTAGGGGGTTGGTAAAAGTCAGACCCCCAAAAGCGGTACAAGTCGTGTCGGAGTGTAGCCCAGAACACCCTGAGATACTACTGGAATACCTACCAGTAAATCTCCTTGCCTCGGCCGAGGGCTTCGTGTAATGGCTATCCTAGACACAGCGTGACCTCACCCCCAATACCGGGAGAGACGAACCCCTGAAGATACGCTCACTGCCTCCATGTGGCTCGGGACTGTACCCAACTAAAACCTGTTTGCACGACTCCTTTGAGCCGTGGTAGAGTAGTAATCAATGTACAGTGGGAACTCACACGAGACAAATGACGATCCCCAGGTCGATGAACTAATCTGTACATATGTCACCAGGGAACTGCCATCTGACGTCTGGTATATGACCAACTAGCATGTTCCCGGCGAGTCCTGTCCGGTGTACTCATAACCCAATGAGCACCTGTATACATCTTAGGTGAACTAACTGACACCAGTGGCTTGTGAGACCGGCCACCGCCCCTCGTCGGGGTCTCGACTGTATACACTAGTCTACTCTGGAGTATCGATGCCCTGTCTCGAAACTCCCACAACTAGGGACCTTTTAAGGATATGCTTATAGACCCCAGCTCCCACTTATATGATCGCCCTCATACTGCTGGTGGTCAAGCAAGAATCCTAGGGCCTCTATCAACGTGTAATAGCGACCTGTCAGGTCACCTAAGCAGTACACGATGATAAAGATAAACCAGATAGCATACTATCATCTCGAGTAAGACTGTCCTACCGGGACAGGTCCTCCCTCAATCATTGCAATCACGTGCCTGTGATCCAATAATTGACTCTGAGGGCACTATCTCCAACAATCTCCCACTTGCACTCAAGGCTAATTACCCTTGCTTTGTCTTAACTTAATACCTTCTGCACACCATTGTTATGCTAATTGGTTTTCTTCATTCCCTACCGGTCGGCACTAGCCTATGGTTTGGAAGAAGACTATCTAATTTGCGTAATAGGTGTACTATCTCCTAAACCAAGGAGTACTCGCAACCTGAGAGAAGGTAAAAGGAAATGACAACTGAATAGTCTTATCCGTTTTCTCCAGAACCGGAAACCATCCTCGAATAAATTCCTTCGAGTTCGTATATAACCATACGATGGTTTTGTCCAATGGAAGTGGACGTTCGTAGTAATACGGGGTGTCCTGGAAAAAGGGTAAAAGTAGGAGTGGCAATGAGGTTCGCAACTCTGACAATCCAAAAGCCAGTGTTTAAGAAGGTTCGGTCAACTTGGTTACTGAGTCATAGTCTTAGGGTCGGGTCAATGGTCGCTGCCAAAGAGAAGGAGAAAAGAAACACTCAGCGTGCACTCTAACCTAGATCAGAATGGTTACCAATTTATCTAATCTGGAAACCTCCCACTGTACCGTCAAATTCTCCTCCAAACCTGAAAGAAGAATTAGTCGGGGTCACCCGAGGAGTAAACTAACTCATCAGTGGGAATCGGGATCCAACTATCATCGCATGATAACGTGACGGAATCCGCTCACATCATCACACTCCAGAAGGTATGCGCATATCTGGCAAGTTTCAGTTCTTTTGAAACTCCCGATGTAATTTTTACCCCATGCTCTTATGACCTTGACTTTGGCCAACAAATCATAAGTCACATGTCAAGTTCTACCCGTCATTCTCCAGGTTAATTTGAATCCACCCGTACCTACCCTTGACTTTGGCCAACAAGGCAGTACGACTGTTCCAAACCAACGCATCTATCTATGCTGCATATGAATAACCAACAGCTACCAAACACTGTGCCTTGACTTTGGCCAACAAACACAGCTTGAATACTATTGACTACCCATATGAAACGACGGAGGGCTACGAATGGTTTCTGGCAAAAACCTTTAACGTAATGAACTTGATATCGTTGAAGGAACGGATAGCTTTTAAAAATATAGTGACAAAAACCTTTGCTAAAGAGGTCACTCCCGGTGAAGGGATCTCGGCTCTTTCCCCGTAGAATGAGGTGCAAGATATTCCAACTGAATACCACGATGCAAAGTAAAAGTAATCGGCTATAGTGAAGTTATTGCCCTGACACAAACTTTTGTCCAAGGGGTCACTCTCGGTGAAGGGATCTCGGCCCTTGCCTCGTCGACTGAGAAGCAGGATATTCCAACTGAATACCACGGTGCAAAACAAAAGTGAATGTCCTTGCAATAACAGCTTTTTGAAAAGTGTTCCAACAACATCAGATTAGGTTTGTTTTTAACTTGCATTGATCCGAATCAACGCAGTCCCATCAATTGATCACACCACAAAGAACGAAAATATACTGACGTACGTATATGCCATCCGCATTCGCCACTGGGTCCCGTCATTACCCGTTAGGTTAGCTAACTAACGACAGAGCGGGGACTGGACTAGCACGGATGCAAAACATATACAACATCTACTAATATATATACCAATATATTATATTCGCTCAAGGCGTGATAAAAATGCAACATCACAGAAATGTACAGCATCACAGAACAATACAGATATCTAGGATCCCCAGGTTTCACAGAGCCGCTGAAACCCGACGTTCCCCAGGTCGTGTGGATAGCCTGTGCAATGAAAACCCTAGACCCCTACGGGCGCGGCAAGTTACCCGCTAAAACTTGAAGCGAGGCAGCCCCCTTCAGCAACGTGAATGGACCACCCAGCATTTCACGGAATCCGGTAACTTGGGCACCCCTCCTGGGTCAACCTGTACCCCCTACGAGTGCGGCGAATAGCCCGCCAATTCTAGAGTAAAGCCCCCTCCGTCTCAATGCCATGAGATGCGGGCTTGTTTCCCTTTAGAACCCGGCTATCCGTGCAGTCCTCCGCGGGGTAATCCTAGTACAGAATGTAAAATATACATACAACGGGTACATCGACCGCAACCTGGCCGTGCCCCAAAAAAAATAATACAAACAGGCAGTGACGGCAGTCCACATGTCGGACGCTCGCCCCGCAATATCAAATGTACATAATACAACAAAAACTGTACTGGCATTGCATCCAGGCTATCCCCCACGACCAATCCGCAACATCACAGCAAAAACACAAAATATCAACGTGAATGTCACGTTCGCAAATCCGTCTAACCGGGTTATAGCAGTTAGACAGGATTTACCGATCGAGTGACATTCACGGTCGCAGATATAATGTAAATACTGTGAAATAATGTGTTTAAAATATCCGATCGATCAAATTTTTAACAAGTGGGCCCCAAAGTACTACTGTAGCACATCAAGAAATTCTGGGCCCAATATTAATATTCCAAAAGCTCTAATTTCAACCCAGAAAGCAACTGTAGAAATTTGACACAGCGATCTCAACATTGTGCGGCGGAACCGCGGCCCAAAGGGGTGTTTGGCCGCGGTTCCGCGCTCCGGTAGTCGAGTTAGTGTATCGAATTTTTACAGAACTCTTATAACTACCAGTACATCACTTTTCTGCAACCTGAAAAAAATTTCGAGCCAGGAAAAATTCAACAAAAAACTGATGCATGTGAAAACCGCGGATTTTAGAATTTTGGTCGATCGGAAATGTAAACACATTAAACAAAGCTAGACTAAGTTAATGGCGAGGCTCTGATACCACTGTAAGTGCACGGCGGCGCCCCGGCCGTCAATCCGACGGCCAAATGCGGAAGCGGTGATAAACTTTAATTTTGCAAACTAGCAAACCGGCACCACCGCGCACTAAAACCCGGATCGAACCATTAACTAGTCCTAGCTAACTACAAGATGGGGAAAGGAGATATACCGACTGATCCGAGTCCTCCGGTCTTCTCGTCGTCGTCCCGATCTCCCGCGGAATGTCCTGTCTCCACCTCGTCGCCGGAAGTGCACCACATCGCCTACATCTTTTACGGGCTCCCACCTCAATGCCGAGGCAACTCAGGCACGAAGCTGGCTAGTCGACGTGCCCAAGATTTGCTGTAGAATGTGTAGTGCTCAAGTCTCATTTTGGGGTTTATGGAATTGCCTTTTGGTGGAGGGATGAACTATGGAGTTTGGAGATGGAACTTGTGGGAATTTTGCAAAGCTAGAAGAACAAAATTCCCATCACAAGAATTTGGGACAGCCCCTACCTTCAAGTGGCCGGCCTCTCCTTGGCAAGAGAGTGAGTGAGTGAGGGAGATCTCAATGGATGAGAGAACCACAACCATAATGCAAGGGAGAGAGAGTGAGGGAGATCTCAATGGATGAGAGAACCACAACCATAATGCAAGGTTATGATCTCAAGAAATGATTACAAGTAAATCCAATACTCATACAACCATCATCAACAATCATGTCCACAAAAGTCATGCCATCATGACACTACAATATGCAAAGACCCCCTCCACAAAAGCTTATTTGCATAATGCAAATAAGCCCTCCTGCACCAATCTTCGGCCAATGAACGATACAAAGAAATATGGCCGAAACGGAAAGCAAACTGGCAACTCCAGAAAACTGGTCCCGTAATAAATTACAGGAAAACCCCACAACTGTGCATACACACCCGCATCTGTATTCCGACCGGAATACAAATGCAATGAGACAAAATTTACACTGTACTATACTAGGATCCGGCTTAAACCAAAGCCGGCTAGTATTATCCGTTCGATCCTGATCCGTGCAATACCGCACGTATCTGATCGAACCCTGCCATATATCCATACGGCCTGTAGTACAAACTGTCCGATCCTGATCCGTGCAATACCGCACGTATCTGATCGGACCTTGCCATATCTCCATACGGCCTCTACAGCTTTTCGCCCGAAAGCTTGAGTAACAGAATGTGGGGGACTCTAAAGACTCGTCAACACCTTTGTTGTGGATTTAACCACTAGCACGTCAGAGGTATAAGCCAATACGTAACGGGCTACCAGGTATTGACCAAAAGAGATGTCTGTGAACGAACTCAGCCTGACACCCTACTGAGCCTGTCAGTGACAATATCCGTTCAGTCTGGTCCGTTCGTCTATGAGCATCGCATGGCGGGCCTAGGGGGTTGGTAAAAGTCAGACCCCCAAAAGCGGTACAAGTCGTGTCGGAGTGTAGCCCAGAACACCCTGAGATACTACTGGAATACCTACCATTAAATCTCCTTGCCATAGCCGAGGGCTTCGTGTAATGGCTCTCCTAGACACTGCGCGACTTCACCCCCAATACCGGGAGAGACGAACCCCTGAAGATACGCTCACTGCCTCCATGTGGCTCGGGACTGTACCCAACTAAAACCTGTTTGCACGACTCCTTTGAGCTGTGGTAGGGTAGTAATCAAAGTACAGTGGGAACTCACACGAGACAAATGGCGATCCCTAGGTCGATGAACTAACCTGTACATATGTCACCAGGGAACTGCCATCTGACGTCTGGTATATGACCAACTAGCATGTTCCCGGCGAGTCCTATCCGGTGTACTCATAACCCAATGAGCACCTGTATACATCTTAGGTGAACTAACTGACACCAGTGGCTTGTGAGACCGGCCACCGCCCCTCGTCGGGGTCTCGACTGTATACACTAGTCTACTCTGGAGTATCGATGCCCTGTCTCGAAACTCCCACGACTAGGGACCTTTTAAGGATATGCTTATAGACCCTAGCTCCCACTTATATGATCGCCCTCATACTGCTGGTGGTCAAGCAAGAATCCTAGAGGCTCTATCAACGTGTAATAGCGACCTGTCAGGTCACCTAAGCAGTACACGATGATAAAGATAAACCAGATAGCATACTATCATCTCGAGTAAGACTGTCCTACCGGGACAGGTCCTCCCTCAATCATTGTAATCACGTTCCTGTGATCCAATAATTGACTCTGAGGGCACTATCTCCAACACTTGCGAGCCTATTCTTCGTTTTCCTCAAGGCTCAAATCCTCAGCATACCTGTTCTAATCCACCAAAGACGATCCCCACTTCTATTCTGGGATCAGTTCCACACACACCACCTTCTTCAATGTTGGACCCAGCTATTATTGCTAAAGCTCCTTATCTGAATCGGTTAAGAGGAAACAAAATGAGTTCATATATGGAGAAGATTATGAAAATGTTTAAACAGGTTAACATCAATATCCCTCTCCTAGATGCTATTCAACAAGTCCCCGCTTATGCGAAAATCCTCAAAGACTTGTGCACTAGGAAGAGGAAGACTCAAGTGCCAAAAAAGGTCTTCATGACAAATAATGTTAGCACTGCTTTTACCCCACAGTTACCAAAGAAACGTAAGGACCTAGGATGTCCACAATCTTGATTTCTATTGGGGGTAAAAACATTAACCGAGCTTTACTAGATTTGGGCGCAAGTATTAACCTTCTTCCATATTCTGTTTACGAGCAATTAGGGATTGGAGAGTTAAAACCAGCTCATTGCACTCTTCAAATGGAAGACCGTTCAATCACCAAACCTAGGGGTGAACTAGAGGATGTGTTGATAAAAGTCGGGGAATTCATATTCCCTGTGGACTTTATTGTTCTCGATACACAACCTATAGCTAACCTACAGAATCAAATTCCGGTGATTTTGGGTCGACCATTCCTTGCCACTTCCAATGCTGTCATTAATTGTCGAAACGGTTCTATGAACCTATCTTTTGGAAAAATGACAAAATTGAAATGAACATTTATAAAATTGGAAGTCAGCCGTCTGAACCCTCTGCTCACATACTTGATGTCTGTTCTGTCCACGAGATTGCTCCCGAAAGTCGCGAAGTTGATGAACTTTGCTTTGAAAATCTCGATGACACTAGCACATCAATGTTTGATCTTACACATCTTAGTGAGGACACGTTTTCCACTCCTGAGTCTGAAACTCTTGACTCTTCACTTTCCGAATCTGTATCTTTTGCAGGATACGGGTTTCTTTGTGACTCTGAATATCATTCGCTAACCCCACCTTCTATAATTTCTCTGCCAGAGTTAGATCTCAAACTTTTACCTTCTCATCTTAAATATGCATATTTAGGTGAGAATGAGTCTTTACCTGTGATCATATCCGCTTCTCTAGCCTCAGAGCAAGAGAATGCGCTTTTGACGATATTGAGATCTAATAGGCAAGCGTTTGGTTGGACTATGACTGACATCAAAGGGATTAGTCCCTTGATTGTTGAACATCATATACATCTGATGGATGAAGCCAAGCCAGCACGAGAACCACAGAGACGGTTAAACCCCGTCATGAAGGATGCGGTAAAGAAAGAGATCGTCAAATGCCTTGGCAATTGTATCATTTACCAAATCTCCGATAGCCAATGGGTAAGTCCAATTCATGTCTTCCCTAAGAAATCTGGCATCACGGTCAAAGCCAATGAGGCTAATGTGTTAATCCAGACACGCGCTCAAACTGGGTGGCGTGTATATATTGATTATAGAAAACTCAATGTTGTAACGAGGAAAGACCGCTTTCCTCTACCTTTCATTGACCAGATGTTAGAACGCTTAGCTGGATGGGAATATTACTGTTTCATGGACAGATACTCTGGCTATAACCAGGTCCCTATTGCAAAGAAGATCAAGATAAAACCACATTTACTTGTCCTTTTGGTACTTTTGCTTATAAACGCATGCCCTTTGGGTTATGCAATGCTCCCGCTACATTTCAGCGGTTTATGATGGGGATATTCTCGGACATGGTCGAGAATTTTCAGGAGATTTTCATGGACGATTTTTCGATATTCGGAGATTCTTTTGCTGACTGCCTATCACATCTTGACGCAGTTCTTACTCGTTTTAAGGAGAAGAACTTAACCTTGAATTGGGAAAAATGCCATTTCATGGCCCAAGAGGGAATTGTGCTTGGACATGTGATTTCATGGAAAGGCATTGAGGTTGACAAAGCCAAAATAGATGTCATTCAAAACCTTCCTCATCCCAAATGCGTCAAGGATATATGATCCTTTGTTGGCCATGCAGGCTTTTACAGGAGATTCATTAAGAATTTTAGCAAAATTGCTAGACTTTTAACTCTTCTCTTGGCCAAGAACACAACCTTTCATTTTGACTCGGATTGTGAGGCTGCATTTGACTCACTCAAACATTCTCTCACTACAGCCTATGTTCAATCATCTCCTGATTGGAACCATCCGTTTGAGCTTATGTGTGATGCATCAGATTTTGCAGTTGGTACAGTCTTAGGACAGCACATTGAAAAGATGCCACACGTGATCTATTATGCAAGCAAGACCCTGAATGATGCTCAAATTAATTATACAACTACCGAAAAAGATATTTTGGTAGTTTTATTTGCATTAGAAAAATTCAGGACTTACTTGATTGGCTCACCAATTGTTGTGTACACTGACCATTCCGCCTTGAAACATCATTTGGCAAAGAAATATGCTAAAGGTAGGGTAATACGTTGGATCCTTCTATTACAAGAATTTGATCTTGTTATTAAAGATAAGAAAGGATGTGAAAACGTAGTAGCCGGCCATCTGTCGCGCATCTCTTCTTCACCTGTGACCCTACCAATCAATGATTCTTTTCCGGACGAACAACTCTTGAAAGTATCCACTGAACCTTGGTTCGGGGATACTGTGAATTATCTTGCTACGGTACTTATTCCCCGTGAATGGTCAAAACAGGAAAAACATCGATTTCTAACCCAAGTAAAACACTTTTACTGGGATGAACCTTATATGTTTAAGTATTGTCATGACCAGATCATTCGCAGATGTGTCCCTAATGATGAATTCAAGAGTGTTCTATCTTTTTATCATGATCAGGCATGTGGGGGTCACTTTGGTCCTCGAAAGACGACAGAAAAGGTTTTGCAATACGGTTTTTATTGGCCGACTTTATTCAAAGATGCATTTGATCATTGCAAAACATGTGCACAGTGTAAATATACATGTAGGATTTCCCGGAGAAATGAGATGCCACTTCAACCCATCTTAGTAGTTGAAACTTTTGACGTTTGGGGTATTGATTTTATGAGTCCTTTTCCCAACTCCTTTGGGAATTTGTACATATTTCTTGCGGTTGAGTACGTCTCGAAATGGGTAGAAGCTATTCCTTGTCGCACTAATGACAAAAAGGTTGTCATTAGGTTCCTTAAAGAAAATATCTTTTTGCTATTTGGACACCCACGCGCTATCATTAGCGATAACGGGACGCATTTCTGTAATCGGTCTTTCGAGACTTTGATGCGAAAATATGCAATCAACCACAAACTTTCCACACCCTATCATCCCCAAACGAGCGGGTAAGCTGAGGTTTCAAACAGACAAATCAAACAAATTTTGGAGAAAACAATTTCTAAAAATCGAAAAGATTGGTCAACCAAATTGACGGATGCTCTATGGGCGTTCCGAACCGCATATAAAACCGATCTAGGTATGTCTTCTTACAGACTAGTGTTTGGAAAGGCTTGTCACCTTCCGGTCGAGATTGAAAATAAAGCAATGTGGGCCGTTAGAGAACTTAACTTTGACTTAAATCAAGCCTGCAACTTTCGGAAGCTGCAATTAAACGAGCTAAGCGAACTCCGCGTTGAAGATTACGATAATACTGTAATTGTAAAGAACTGGACTAAGCTATTTCACGATAAAAATATTTTGAGAAAAACTTTTACACTTGATCAACAAGTCCTTCCTTATGATTCATGACTCCATCTCATGCGGGTAAGCTACGATCTCGGTGGAAAGGACCTTTTGTTGTGCGGTATGTATACCCGCACGTGGCAGTTGAGGTTGAAAATGTTGAAAACGGTACAATTTTTAAAGTAAATGGACATAGATTAAAACCGTATTTATCCACTGACCCCACGGAGGAGCTCCTGTTTTTACAGGAGCCGCTTTATCTTGATTAAAATTCCTCTGTCTCATCTCCATGTCTGTAAAATACTGTATCATCTTTAGAATGGGGGTGAGTGAAAAGAATAAGTTAGGGGGAGATTTGCAAGATCATATGTATTGCCCCCGTTAATAAATTTCCTCCCAAACTTACAGCTTTTTGTAATCCAGCAGATGGCAACAGTGAGGACACTGTTATAAATAACTTTGGGGGTGGTTTGTGCTTATTTGCGCATCACTTTGCATCATACTTTGCATAAGCACAAAACATATAAAACATATAAAATTTTAAAAAAATTAAAAAAAAAAGTAATATTTAATTTTATAATAAAAGATAAGATAGTGAAAAATTACATCCAAAAGATTAGAAAAATTTAAGAAAACCAAGAAAGCTAGAAGTTTTTTTTAAACGAACTAGTAATAAGTAGCTATGAGCCGTTGTCCCAAGGGTTTGTAAGATGAAAGAAGTCACTAATCTGAGGATAAAAATAAGTCTGAAAAATAGTTCCTATTCAGAAAGCCAAACATTTGAATGTTGATACCCTACTATACGCACTTATACACGTCTTGAAACTCGGGATGGTAGAGGATACCTTGAAATGCTCTTGTCTAAAAGCCAAAGTATGAAGGAAAAAATAAATGAAGAAAATATAAAATCGTGTAGAAAAATGAACACTGGTTTTGTTATCACTAAGGCAACATAAAAAAAAATATTGCGAGGGTGCTTCATCACCTAGTGCCTTAGACCAACTGGTTTGGGAGTCACTGCTAAGTCTTAGGTGTTGCAAGACGAGGAAAATACTAATACACCTAATCAGGAAGCACATGAGTAATCGGTCGGTTAGTACCTCAAGAAGTATTAACGGTCGCATGAAAAATGTGTGAGCAAATCCATCTAAATATTCACCGATTAAAAAGTACTGAGGTAGATGGACAAGAGTATGATATCTTGAATTGAATTCTCCGAGTGTAGGGATGTTTTTTACACACACGTAGAGGTATATGATCAATGTTTGGAAGAAAGGTAGGAATGAAGTATAAAAACGATGTTTTATTGAGAGATGATGTTATGTCTAACATCTTTTCATATGACTATTAAGATAGGGCTCATGACAACCAAAAAGCTAGTGTAGTTTGAAACTCTAAATTTTCAAGGTTTTTCTTTTGCAATTCTTATCTTTATATGTAATTTTCACGGTCTTTCTTTTATTATGGGATTTTGTGGGTGCAATCCGCTGAAAGGCTTGTTGCACGTAGAGATTGAAAGGCTTGTTGCACGTGCTCAGTGCAATCGTGTTGCCTACGAAAGTGTGCTAGTTAGTTTTTCTTTTTCTTATATTTTCTCCTTCTCTTAAATAAAAATAAAAGACGTTTGCTCGAGACGATCAAAATTATGTTTGGGGGAATTTGATCAGTCGAAAATATTGCATTCTTAATATATCAATTTCCCTACTCTTTGTAATCATTTAAAGGTGTTTGGTATAAATATAGCACATATTAGCAATTCATCTGTGAAATATCAAATAACATGTGTTATACATTATAACAGGCAGTATAAGGGAAATTGTGTATTTATTACTACATGCATGATCTTTGTATATGAACACTTGTCTCGAGATTGTGTGCAGGAAATTCTCCAGGTTAAAGAGACAGAATCACAAAGTACTGATAAAACGCATCAAGTCCAAGACTTGAGATCTGGCAGTAAACTAGAAAGAACTATAAGATTCCAGGCATCAAAAGAAAACCATAAAGACAACATCAGAATTACCCTGGAAAAATAATGCAGAAAGCTCCTAAAAAGGCCGCGGATCCGCGGCCGAGTCAGGCCGATCCGGCGTGGATCCGTAGCCGATCCGACTAGTCGGCGGTGGGAACTTTTTCCAAAGGCCTCCTTCTAACGTCCAAACTTCTCCAAGACGCTTCGAATTGTGTAGATTTCTCCGGAACCTTACCTTCTAACAGCCAAACTTCTTGTGCAAGTTTGATACCTACCAAGCTTCTCATGCAAGCCTCATAACAACCAAGCTTCTGTAAGTCCACGTTACCCGTTCCCGGTTCTTTCGGGGTTGCGGAAATGGTGAAAAATGATTTTTTCGGTGGAGGTAACATGGACTCTAAAAACGGATCTTTGCTAAACAAACTATCTAACAACCTAACTAAGAGTTTAACTACTATGTTAGGGGTTATACCTTAAGTTGAACTCCTTCTCCTCGACTCATTGTGGTGGTCGGATCGGCCTCACCTCGTCGTCTCCTTGTGCCGAAAATGGATCCACCCGAAAGCTTCTACATTTGGCTCCAACCTCAATCTAGAGGAAACTAAAGTGTTAGGTTTGCCAAACCTTCAATCTTAGGATGAGTATAGAGTGGTTTTGGTGTTTTATCTCAAAGAAAAATGGTTCTCAACTCATGAAAGGGATTTTTCCTTGAGCTAGAGGAAGAGGGAGAGCAATGGAGAGAGATTGGATGAGAGAGAGTGAGAATGATAGAATGAGTGAAGACTTTTGCAACCATGCTCTCAAAAACCAAAATAATCATAATAATAATTGTAATCAAGTATTATGTGATGGTTCTTTCAATGGCAATATCATTTCATGCATTTAATGCATTTTGTGAACAAGCAAGCAAGCAAAAGTCATAGCCATGAAATGATAGCCATTGTAATGATGATGGTCAACAAGTCCAAGCTAGTCAACCGGTCAACAAAGTCAACAAAGTCAACAAAGTCAAACTTTCAACCCAACCATGGCACAATAATACTTAATTAATATTATTACTAATCATATTTCTTATTCTCATTAGGGTTTAGAAAAAGTCAACAGTCAACAACCCTAATGAGAATCCTCTGCCTCTATCTTGGTCAACCGTGCATACACACCCGCATCCGCGTTCCGAGGAACACGAATACTAACGAGATAAAACCAATCCCAAAACGTATATTAGGATCTGGCTTAAACCAAAACCCGCTAGTAATAACTGCCAAGACACCAAACGTGAACAAGTGCGCGGATGTTGATCGCACGCTTTTGGCGTGTCGGAAGTTCAAAGTTCTAAAGTTTACCGCGATCAGGACGGTGTCGCTATGCAGCTAGCCGGTTGAGCACGGGTCGGTCCACAGGGAGATGGTGGTATTTTACCTTCTTGTCTTAGACGAGTCAATAAAGAATTTGTGTATGTTTGTTTCTAACCTATGTGTTTATTTGCAAGTATAAAGTTGTTAAGAAAAGATACGAGATTGTAAGCTAAGGAAATCCGTACTCGAAACCTTTGAGCCGAGTCTTGACCAATTGAAGCTAGAGCAATCGGCAACAACGTGGATTAGGGGATTTAAGCGCGGTATTCGTGGAATACGGCTTATTTACCCTTGTCCTTCCGTTCTTGTCTCTTGCTTTCGCCTCCGGCCAAACCGAACGCAACCGGTCGCGGTTAGGAATCACCATTACCTTGTCAGGGTACGGTGCCTAACGGAGCGCTTGCGTATCGTTTGGGCGGAGTTCAATGGAAAATACGGGAAAAGGAAATGGGTAAAGAAACGTTAACTTATAATACCGTATTTCTTCTTAACAATAATAATTACATTCATTCACAAAAAGAACCAAAAAGAGAGAACAAAAAGAAAAGAACAAAGAAAAGAAAAGATTACAAGTAATTAAGTGCATGAATTAAATTGCAAGAAAGTAAAGCAAGGTAATAAAAAGCAAGTAATAAATAAGCAAATAAAGAGAACAAGAAACTAGAACTCAAGACAAGCATGTGATCAATAGCCAACCCTTAAACTTGCAAGCTCAATCAAGAGGTTGCAAGATCAAGGGAAGGGTAGAGAACGCATGTGAAATGAAGTGCTAATTCCATGAAAGAATACGACCCTTGAGATCAATAACTAACCCTTAACCATTCAAGCTCAATGAAGAGGTTGAATGATCAAGAGAAAGCAAGAATCTCAAGGGGAAGAAGAAACAAGAGAGAATGATACAAAAAGCCCTCATCTTCATTGATCTCCCACTCAAAAAGCTCTCACTACAATTTTCAAGGAAAAAGAAATGAAGAAGAAGAAGAAAAAGACTAAATCCTAACAAAAAGAGGAACAAAAGAATGGAGAACAAAGAATGACCCTTGGTTGAGCTCAGTTCTGCTGTATTTATAGGCAGGGAGTTGAAGATCTAGGGCAACCATCAGCCCATAAATGAAGTACCAAAAATACCCCCAAAAGACGACAAAATGAGGCCACAGTACGGCCGCGTTTCCGGGGCCGTTACCCCCTATTGGCCGCGGAAACGCGGCTTCCTTGGTGAGTTGGGTCGTGGGTTTTGGTCTGGGTCCCTGGTTGGATGTTTCCTTGTGTTTGTCAACTCTATAATGTACAAAGTCTTCCAGAATAACTGCAGATTTCCAAGTCCAAGATTGCATTATCTTTTTCACTTTTGACTTTATCTCTCTCGAGCTCCGCGCACCCATTGATTCTTGTGCAGCCCCCCTCGTGCTCTGTGCTTGTCCCAGACACGAATGACCACTGTCACATGTCTTGTATCGGGAACCGGTACTCGGCACTGGACGGATATGGATGACCGGAACCCGGCTTTTATCTGCTGTGACAGATGTTCTGTATTTGGCGTAACTGTGGAGATTTTATCTTGATTTGCAATATTTGTACCGGAAACCTGTATTCTGTAAATATGTAACAAACACGGATTAAAAGCACCTACCTATAAACAACCGAGCGTAAGAATGGGCGGTATAAAACGCAGTATTTTGTGATGAACAAATACCCCCAAACTTAACTTTTGCTCGTCCCGAGCAAAACCAATTATTCACAAAAAATAAAATGATAACCGCACTTTCGCAGGGAACGCGATTGCACTGAGCGCGTGCAACAAGCCGTTAAACCTCTAGGTGTCCCTAGTAGGAGGAGTGTTGTCTCCTGAGGGTTTTCAGCGGATACTACCCACAAAATCCGGTCAAGTTGGTTTCGTAAAATAACTAAGATTCAAACCCTAAAGTTTTGTTTTTAGAAAATAACAATTCTATAATCCTAAGTCTAGACTATCGAACCTTTATTTTTCACACCTCGCTTCTTATTTAACTACAGATTTTATATGTCTTTACGTGCAGTGCAAATAGTGTCGTTAAGTTCCCGAAAGGTCGAATAAAGTCATCACGTCGCACAATAAAGCCCAGATAACAATTTTAAAAGGATCACATAAGTTTTATAAAGAGTTAAGCATTTTTCAAGTTTCGTTTTCCAGTAAGGTTTCAACTTCAGAATTTCTATCTTCCATAACAGGAAACTAAGTCGTATTTTTCACTCCACCTTTTTCTTGTTTTCATTTCATACACACCTCTGTGAACGTGCAATAGTCTTTATCATAGAATAAAACCTTAATATCTCCGCTAAATTTTTTTATAAAAAGCCTGTCTTTTATCAAGATTATTCTCACACAAAGAACCGTTAGGAATTTTAACTCGGAGAGAACACTTGCTTGACTTTGTTTTAACCTGGACTTTCTAGGCTTCTTAGCGAGCTTTGGGCCAATGCACCCAAACCAGTTGGTTTTAGGGCATTAGGTGTAGAAACACCCCAGCGGACTTAATTACTCAAGTTACCTAGGTCCAAAAACAAAAGACAGTTTGGCGTGAAAATCAGATGATTTAATACGAACGGAGATATAACCGGCAGTTCAATTATTTTTTTGGATAAAAGACGTGTTTAGTGGGTTTGGTGTGTAATCATTCCAATCAAGTTTCAGATGGGTTATTTTTCAGACTTAGTTCCAATTACGGCATCAATAATATTCCTTCATATTCGCTTTACTTCATAAACTATTCTTGACATTACTTATTTCAGAACAAACCTATTTGATCCTTCGAAAATCATTTATCTGTTTAAAAGTTTTTTTAAACATAAAAGACTTGTCATCTAACTCCCAAAAACTCACGACACGTGTAGTGTGATGTAAAGACGTATATCAGCTATAGTTAACTTCAAAGGAGAGTTATCTTTCAGGTTTTCAAAATCCACACATACGATCTAGTTATTCCTATTTTTTCAAACAAAAACCGTCGAAATGTTGAATCAGAGTTTTTCCACTAGCTACTTGACAGAAAGGTTTTTATGTTTTTAGAAAATTTTCAATTTTTGTGGGTTTTTAATAGGGTATGCAAATGCAAAATATACAAATGAATGCGAAGGAAGAAAGCTTACCGAGCACACCCCCAAACTTAAAATAACAAAAAGAAATATATATATATTTTTTAATATATACAAAAAGAATATTAACCCGAATAACAAGAAAGAAAATACGCTACCGTCTCCCCGGCAACGGCGCCATTTGATCGCACGCTTTTGGCATGTCGGAAGTTCAAAGTTCTAAAGTTTACCGCGATCAGGACGGTGTCGCTATGCAGCTAGCCGGTTGAGCACGGGTCGGTCCACAAGGAGATGGTGGTATTTTACCTTCTTGTCTTAGACGAGTCAATAAAGAATTTGTGTATGTTTGTTTCTAACCTATGTGTTTATTTGCAAGTATAAAGTTGTTAAGAAAAGATACGAGATTGTAAACTAAGGAAATCCGTACTCGAAACCATTGAGCCGAGTCTTGACCAATTGAAGCTAGAGCAATCGGCAACAACGTGGATTAGGGGATTTAAGCGCGGTATTCGTGGAATACGGCTTATTTACCCTTGTCCTTCCGTTCTTGTCTCTTGCTTTCACCTCCGGCCAAACCGAACGCAACCGGTCGCGGTTAGGAATCACCGTTACCTTGTCAGGGTACGGTGCCTAACGGAGCGCTTGCGTATCGTTTGGGCGGAGTTCAATGGAAAATACGGGAAAAGAAAATGGGTAAAGAAACGTTAACTTATAATACCGTATTTCTTCTTAACAATAATAATTACATTCATTCACAAAAAGAACCAAAAAGAGAGAACAAAAAGAAAAGAACAAAGAAAAGAAAAGATTACAAGTAATTAAGTGCATGAATTAAATTGCAAGAAAGTAAAGCAAGGTAATAAAAAGCAAGTAATAAATAAGCAAATAAAGAGAACAAGAAACTAGAACTCAAGACAAGCATGTGATCAATAGCCAACCCTTAAACTTGCAAGCTCAATCAAGAGGTTGCAAGATCAAGGGAAGGGTAGAGAACGCATGTGAAATGAAGTGCTAATTCCATGAAAGAATACGACCCTTGAGATCAATAACTAACCCTTAACCATTCAAGCTCAATGAAGAGGTTGAATGATCAAGAGAAAGCAAGAATCTCAAGGGGAAGAAGAAACAAGAGAGAATGATACAAAAAGCCCTCATCTTCATTGATCTCCCACTCAAAAATCTCTCACTACAATTTTCATGGAAAAAGAAATGAAGAAGAAGAAGAAAAAGACTAAATCCTAACAAAAAGAGGAACAAAAGAATGGAGAACAAAGAATGACCCTTGGTTGAGCTCAGTTCTGCTGTATTTATAGGCAGGGAGTTGAAGATCTAGGGCAACCATCAGCCCATAAATGAAGTACCAAAAATACCCCCAAAAGACGACAAAATGAGGCCACGGTACGGCCGCGTTTCCGCGGCCGTTACCCCCTATTGGCCGCGGAAACGCGGCTTCCTTGGTGAGTTGGGTCGTGGGTTTTGGTCTGGGTCCCTGGTTGGATGTTTCCTTGTGTTTGTCAACTCTATAATGTACAAAGTCTTCCAGAATAACTGCAGATTTCCAAGTCCAAGATTGCATTATCTTTTTCACTTTTGACTTTATCTCTCTCGAGCTCCGCGCACCCATTGATTCTTGTGCAGCCCCCCTCGTGCTCTGTGCTTGTCCTAGACACGAATGACCACTGTCACATGTCTTGTATCGGGAACCGGTACTCGGCACTGGACGGATATGGATGACCGGAACCCGGCTTTTATCTGCTGTGACAGATGTTCTGTATTTGGCGTAACTGTGGAGATTTTATCTTGATTTGCAATATTTGTACCGGAAACCTGTATTCTGTAAATATGTAACAAACACGGATTAAAAGCACCTACCTATAAACAACCAAGCGTAAGAATGGGCGGTATAAAACGCAGTATTTTGTGATGAACAGATGTGACCGAACCCTGTCGCAAAACCATGCGACCTCTACTCTGTTTTGCCCAAAGGCGAATAGCTCTCTGTGTGGGAATCTAAAGACTCGACACTACGCTAACAGTGGGTTTAACCATAGACCGCAAGCGGCACTAGCTGTGCGTAACGGCCCCCAGGTAGATACCGATAAGAAGACTGACGAGGTGAAACCCATCTGAACTCCTACTGAGCCTGAATGTGACAGTCTCCGTACAGTCCGGTCTGTTCGTCTAAAAATATCGCATGGCGGGCCTAGGGGGCGGTAAACATCAGTCCCCTAATAGCGGTACAAGTCGTGACGGAGTGTAGCCCAGAACACCCTGAGATAACACTGGAAAACCTACCAGTATATCTTGCTTGCCCTAGCCAGGGACAACTATGTGTAATGGCTCTCCATGACACAGCGCGATATCAACTCCCAATACCGGGAGAGACGAATCATGTCTAACCGTCACTGCCTCCAAGTGCTTCGGGACTGCACCCAACTACTACCTGTTTGCACGGCTCCTTTGAGCCATGGTAAGGTAGTAATCAAAGTACAGTGGGAACACACTCGAGGCGAAGTGACGGTGTCAATTCAGCGGACTAAGCTGTACTCATGTCACTTGGAAACTGATAACTGACGATGTAGAGTTCCTAGGCACACTAATGAGGTCTCACAAGGCATCAACCATGCCAAATTCAAAATTTTCCGGTGCCGAGAAACCCTAAACTAGATCGTTAACTAGAGAATATGCGAAACTTCAAGCTAGTAAAAAACTTTACTGCTAAGTGAAAGAGACTACAACCTTTGTAGATCCGGTCCTCCACCTCCATAGCTCCTTGTTGACGTCCCTCCGCTGCGATCATCGGATCCCAGACTCTGGCAATGGTTTCATCGGAGAAATGATCGGGCTAGGTCGTCGACTTCGATGCCGAAGATGATCTACGTCGAGGCAACTCAAGATCAAGCTCCAACTTCACCAAGTCATGAAACTTGTGAAGAAAACACCCTATACTACTTGGCAAGTGGTATAGGATGAAGAAATAGGAAGTGGGTTCACTTTAGAATTGGATTTCTCACACTTTTTCTCAAGGCACCATTGAAGCTAGAATGGTTTCTTCTTCTTGAAGAAGAAGAAGAAGAAGAAAAAGAATATCATAAGAATTATGAAAAAATAAAATAAAGTGATTCTTATCATTTTAGTAACTATGGTTTAGTGTAGAGAATAAACTATAGTTTAGTTGAATGGTTAGGTTTGGGATAAAGACAAAATGGTAGACTTTCAAAGATTCTTTGAAGCTTCAAGAAGCTTCAAGCAAAGAAAGAAAAGAAAACCACCATTTTATCCTTTCCAAAATGAATAAATAAATAAATAAAACAAACCCTAACCATTAACCTAATCATAGTTTAAAGCACACACACACCCAAGTTTGCATGTATCATCAAACATGATACAAACTAGTGCACAAAACTATATCATATATACAATGTGCACATCAAGTGAGAAAATCCATCTTAAGTGAACCAATACTAGTTAATGTAAAGTAATATATCAAATATATAATTATACATTAAATCATTAAATCAACACTTGATTTAACGATCCGGTCATATCGCATATGACCGACTAATATCCAATGTATCGACTTATCGAATCAATCCTCGATTCGATAACTAGGTTATATCGCATACAACCAATCGATACATTCATCGCGAGAATAGAATACGGTATCATATACACGCATTATTCTCGGTCCCGCACATATCTCATATGCGCTCCAATTTCGTTTTGCTTGAGCCAGGAAACCTCTGTGTAGGACTCTAAAGACTCGTCAATACGCCGGCAGCAGGTGATGATCATATCAAACACCCATAAGCCGCAAGCGGTCTGCTAAACGTAACGGCCACCCGGGTATTGAGCGATCAGAAGATCGACGAGCAAGCCCGCTCACACTCCTGTGAATCCAACCGGTAACACTTACCGTACAGTCCGGTCTCGTCGTCTGATATGTTGCATATCTCGCATAGGGGTGGTAAACGTCAGACCCCAATAGATCGATAAGTCATGTCGATATGAGGTCTATAACAGTTCGAGAAGCTACTGGTAACACTTACCAGTAAATCTCAGTAACCCTGGCTAGGAATTTCCGGTTATAGCCAATCGAACAAGCGCAACATCAACTCCCTATACCGGGAGAGACGAATCCCTTTCTATCGCTCATTGCCTCCATGTGATTCGGGACTGTACCCAAAAACCACCATTTTGCACGCCCTCTTGGACATGGTAAGGTGGAAATCAAAGCACAGTGGGAATCACACAAGACTCTATGACGATCTCGGGTCTACAGACTAACCTGTACCAGTGTCACCAGAGAACTGCCATCTGACGTAAGGTATAATACCATCTGGGAGTTCTCGGCGAGTCCGTCCAGTGTACCCAATCTCTACTGAGCACCCGTATATCATCTCTGATGTCAAACACCAATGGATATGGGATCATCCATCGCCCATCTGTATGGGTCGAGAAGGTATACGCTAGTCTACTCTGGTATATCGATGCCCCGTCTCGATACACCCACGACTAGGGACCTAAAAGGATGTACTTATGGACTACCATATCCCCACTAGTATGATCCTCATCATAGTCCAGGTAGTCAAGTACACATCCTAAGGGCTTTACCAACATGTAACAGAGAGACAATCAGTGTACACGTTAAGGTAAAGAGCAACCAGATCGCATACTATCATGTCGAGCAAGAAAGTCCTCCCTATATATGTCCAAGCATCCACTACAATATACACCCTATGTATAGTAATGGCCTCTATGGCATACATATAACTAACAATCTCCCACTTGCACTAGGGCCATCTGATAGCAGTGGTTGTAGTACCTCATACTCAACCATCCCATAAAATTCTCTCTCTTGGAAAAGGCCTTTGTGAATGGATCCGCCGTGTTGTCCTCTGAGTCTGTTCTCCTAACCTCGATCACTCTGGAGATCAACCATCTCCATGATCAGGTGATACTGCCTTAGAATATGTCTGGATCACTGATGAGACAGGCGTTCCTAGGCACAAGCCACAACTCCATTGTCTCACAATGGGAGGAACGAAGTTCATCTCATGAACTAATATATATCCAGACTGCTTCTTTGGTAGCATCTTAAGTAGCGATGTATCCAGCCTTTATCGTCTAGTATGCCACGGTATCTAGCTTGGAACTCTTCCAACATACCGTCTCTTTACTGAGGGTAAAGACAATGCCTGTGACTAACATTCAGTCGTCCTTATCACCCTGGAACCTTTCCAGTGATTCTCCCCAGGATCAATTGATACCATCTCACTACAACTAGTGAGAATCCTAACATCCATTTAGATCTATCTCATAGATCCAAAACCCAGGATTTAGTAGGTATCACTTTGATCCTATGTGGAGAATCAATGTGATAAGCGGAGATTGATCGAGCGTAGCATAGGAAACTCCTTCCCTATCAAGAGTATGTCATCCACGTACTCTACGAGGATCGCCACCATACTCCCTACTTCCTTTTTGTATATACAAGGTTCATCTACCATTTTGATGAAGTCAAACTATTTGACTACTACATCAAAACAGATGTTCCAACTCCGCGATGCCTGCTTTATCCTATAAAGCAACTTGTGCGCGTTTCCACTGCTCCCACTGTCTACGAAGCCCTCTGGCTGTGTACTTATAGACGCCCTCTTCTAAAACATCATTTAGAAAAGTAGTCATGACACCCAACCACCAGATATCGTAGTCATGGTATGTAGCCGTGGCAAGTAGGATCTGGATGGACTTAAACATAGATCCTTAGAAAAGGTTTCAACATAATCCATACCTGGTCAATGATGCAAACCTTTAACAAGTCTTGCTTTGAAAGTCTCAACTTTTCCATGTACACCAAGTAATCTTCTCAAGATATACTTGCTCCTGATTGGGATTTAACCCTTCAGATATAGCAACCAAAGTCCATACTTTGTTGGTGTATAAGGATTCCATCTCAGATCGCTAAGCATCCAGCCATTCTTACAGAGTCCCACTCCTGATGGCCAGCTCGAAACTAGTTGGGTCATCATCTCATGATGCAATCCTCGCTCCCACTGTCATAAAGAAACCGAAGTATCTCTCAGGTGGGTGAGGAACCCTACAAGATCAGCGGAGAGGCTGAGGTTCGTCGGTGACTATTGAATCCTTTGGTTCTATCAAATCATCAGCTGTAGTTTGTATAGATGGAACCATTCCAGTTCTACATTACTGACCTTGCCTCGAGCTTGTCCAGATTTTGCTTTTAGATATAGGCCGGACAACCCTAAATCTTAACTTACTTAAGAGATAGGCTCTTCCTATACCATATCTTATATGGAGTGGTAGGCAGTGATCTGATTAGAACCTAATTCAATAGGTATGCAGCTTCTTAAGTGTATAACCCCCAAAAGGAAACAGGTAACTCAGTAGTACTCATCATAGAGCACACCATATCGAATAGGGTGCAATTGCTCCGCCCGATATACCATCGTGATATGGTGTATTCGGAGGAGTAATGCTGAGAGAGAATCTCATTCTCCTTTAGAATAGTCCAGGAATTCCGTGCTCAAGTATTCTCCTCCCTGATCGCATCAAAGGACATAATACTTATACCCGTATTGGTTCTCTACTTCTAACTTATATTCTGTGAATATCTCAAAAGGTTCGGACTTGTGTTTCAACAGGAACATATATCTGAATCTAGAGAGATTATCAGAGAATGTAATGAAGTACAAAGAACCGGTCTTGGTATGTGTAGACAGGGGACCTTCATACATCAGCATGTATCAATCCCAAAAGTTCGCTAACTCTTTCTCTGTTTCCAATAAACAAAGCTGGTGTCATTATATCTTTGTGACATGACTGGCAAGTTTCACAAGATGTAAATTCAAACTGATTTAAATATACATCTATATGTAACTTCAGCTAGTCGGGTCGTATTGATATGACCCAGTCTACAATACCTGAAGAAGAATTTGTTCATTTCTGAACTCTTTCTCTTGTGTGTGTTCTGTATACTAGGAACTATAGTTTGATTTAGAACGTCAATGCTTTTAGATAATGTGCCTGAACCGATCAACTTTTGATATAGGAAATGTTCAAAACATTTATCCAACAATACAAAATTATATCATTTCTTTACTAATAAAGAGACTAATATGATTTTGTATATCAGGTTCGGTATCTAATAACATTCGTTCAGAATCAATGTATTTGGAATACAGGGTGACAGTGACCAACAGACTTGGCTGCAACACTTGCACCGCTTTCTGTCTCATGAAACTTATCACCCGTTCTCAGTTCTCTACCTTTCTGTAGCCCATGTAACAGATTACATATGCGGGATCCTGATCCGGTATCACATACTCAGGACGTAAAGGATACTGAGAAACAGTTCTATGTAACGAACACACCCGAAGAAGATGCATCAACATGCACTTTCTTCGTTTGGGCGGCACGGGAAATCTGGTATTCCTCTATTTCCTGCTCTGTCTTATAACAATTATAAGTTGGAGCGGGACCAACGTTCCCCAGCTCAGTATAACAAGCGGGTTCGGTCAATATATCCGTATTATTATTTTGATTAAGGCGTGATATGGTCGCTACCTGGAGAGAAATAGAAGAAAAGACTCAGCGTGCGCTTTTGCAAGAATAGATTGGTTATTATTTTATTTAATCAGGATGGCTCCCACTGTTTTAATCAAATCTTCCTTCAAACCCTAAAAGGAAAGACTAGCCGGGATTAATTACACACTACAAGTTCGCCAATCTTTCAGCCAGGCCAGTGTCGGTACTTTGAGGGAAGTCCCCCGTGCTTTCGCACGAACCTAATTAATGTAAACCTCGTTTTCCCAGAGGCGTAATCTCTTTGACACCTTTCTAGACACCTACTTGATCGGCTAATTGTAATGTGTAAAACTCTCCCAGGAGTAACTCTTACTCGCAGCCGGTATCGGGATCCAACTATCTCTTAGAAGGTATGCAATCTCATTGCAAATTTCAACACTTGAAATTCCCGATAATTTTGCCCCTAGCGTCCTATGACCTTGACGCAGGCCAACAAACCATAGTGCACTAGTTAAGTTCAACCCGTCATTTCCTGATTGAATTAAACTCACCCGCACGACCCTTGACGCAGGCCAACAAAGTCGCACGACTACCCTAATCCAATCTGCATCATATGCATAAGTAGATAAATACTAGTTAGCTACCGCACACTACGCCTTGACGCAGGCCAACAAACGTAGCACGAATACTAACTACTACTTATCTGAAATGATGGAGGGCTACGACAGGTTTTTCTGAAGACCTATTGCGTAATGAACTTGATATCGTTGTAGAATCAAATGATTTTTAAAATGGAATGTTTCTGAGGCTTTTCTAGTTTTGCTAAAGGGGTCACTCCCGGTGAAAGGATCGTCGGCCTTTTCCTCGTCGAATGAGGTGCGGGATATATCATATATATCGCTGTGCAAAGAAGAAACTATAGAAGCAATCAAAAGACAAACCGAGGGGTTTAGCATCTGCCAGTTATTGCTAAAGGGGTCACTCCCGGTGAAGGGATCGTCGGCCCTTTCCTCATCAAATAAGGTGCAGGATATATCATATATACCGCTGTGCAAAGCAAGAACTGTAGCTACCTGTTTTATTTTTGAAATTCGATTCTACAACATCTTTAGGTTTCTTTTCCTTTCATTAATCATATTAACGAAGTCCCATCATTTAAGTTACCTAAACATCACAGATAAATACGACGTACACTTATGCCATCCGCATTCGCCTCGATATCCCCTCGTGCACCGTTAGGTTAGGTAACTAACGGCAGAGCTGGGCAGGGCTAGTGCGGGTGTAAAACATAAGTAACGTCTATATAATATATCATATATACTATATACAGTATTTATCACAGAACATCACATGATCACATCACAGATAACGCAGCAGAAAAAACATATATGAAATATTGGATATACTAGGACATCCGTGTTTTCAATACGAGCCAGTATAAAACACGGATTCCACGTTCGTGATGAATAGCCAATCCCACACCCCTAGGCCCCTACGAGAGCGGCAAGCAACCCTACCAATTCTAGAGTTTGGAGACCCGGACTCGACTCCTCGAGTTGGTCTCCCACTGGACTCCAGAACCCGGTTACTTGTGCCCTCCTCCTTGGGTCTATCCTAGTGCGGAAAAGTAAATAATATACAAAAGGTGACATCTTCCGCAACCTGGAAGTGCCCTAATAAAAGAATATTACATACAAGTTTTTACATGAATGAAAATAAAAAACACTCATCTCACATAAAAAAAACTCGGCTATTCAAACACGACGATCCAATATAACATATCCAACAACACATAACATCACATGTCAACAACGTAAGTAAACATGCGTATCCCAATTGTCGTTGACATATAGCAACGAAACCGGCGATATCATATATTACACTTACGGTCGCAGAAAAGAAAGTGTAAAACTACAACAGTTGGAATCCGCAAACTCTTTAGACATCGCATGCCTAATCAAATGAATTTCTTAGACATCACATGCCTAACAATTATAAATCCCGCATTTTAGTCTCATTATCGAAAACACTTTTCAATACCAAGTCGGGCAATTCAACAGGATTCCCAACATTCTGATCGAATGCTCGTCGCAAATTTTAGTAGACGGCCGCACCCCCGACACCGTCAATGAAGTGCACCAAGGCGGAACACCGCTACCGCGAGCACCCGAACAGATGCTTTCGGCGACGAGGTTCTCCTACAGTCACTTGGTCAGGGCTAAGGGATGTAGCTGTCTATTAAGTTTATCCAGCGAGTATCCACGTACGCTACGTGATTGCGACGGACTTTTGATCGCATCAAAATTCCGTGGCAACCGATCAAATGAGACTAAAGTGCTATGTTTATAACATTCATATTAGTTATCTCATAACTATTTGTGGATTCCAAATATTGTATCACATTCCAGATAAATAGAAAATGTTAAACTTTTCGATCGAACAGTCAAACACCCAAGTTTTCCCGAAACAGCTCAACACATGAAATAAGTTTAAGAACATTCACTTCGTGCCTCAGTACCAACAGTCCAGCCGTAGAAGGGTCAAGCCAACGCCTCACATGTGGCACGCCGTACTCCCCAAACCCTAAGGTTCAAAGGGCAGTTCAAGATGGTCACATAATCGAGTTAAGGTTTGTTGTCTTCTAGAGGGTCCATCGCGTTACTTGCACTACACAGAACGTTCTCAAACTACGGAAAAATCCAACAATTGGAAATTTCCCAGCAGGGGAAAAAGTGGGTATTTATTTCCGGTCGAACTTTTTAACATATTCTAAAATTACCCGGAAAAACACAGACGAGGTTAAACTTCCCGATCGAAACACCGAGTCCCCAATATAACCGAGAAAACTCAACTCTTGAGTAAATATTAAAAATTCCCAGAAAATACAGCACTAACATATAGGAATTACTGTGCAAAGAAAATGAAAAGATACCCCTATATGGCCACGGAACCGCCGCACATGCCTGGGTGGGGCCGCGGTTCTGCGGCGCTATAGTCGATTTGGGCTTTCGTGCTTCACAGTAACTCTTATAATATCCTGCTGTATTTTTTGGATATTTTTAATTTGGAAAAATCCACATTTTCAGAAAATGTACAAAGAAGGGTTATGCATTAGGGTTTCGGGTTCGATCGGGTATCTAACTTCGTCTACGCATCGCCTAAGGCTCTAGCTATGCTCTGATACCACTGTAGGGTTCCTAGGCATACTAATGAGGTCTCACAAGGCATCAACCATGCGAAATTCAAAATTTTCCGGTGCCGAGAAACCATAAACTAGAGAATAGGCGAAACTACAAGCTAGTAAACAACTTTACTGCTAAGTGAAAGAGACTACAACCTTTGTAGATCCGGTCCTCCACCTCCATAGCTCCATGTTGACGTCCCTCCGCTGCGATCATCGGATCTCGGACTCTGGCAATGGTTTCGTCGGAGAAATGATCGGGCTAGCTCGTCGACTTCGATGCCGAAGATGATCTACGTCGAGGCAACTCAAGATCAAGCTCCAACTTCACCAAGTCATGAAACTTGTGAAGAAAACACCCTATACTACTTGGCAAGTGGTAGAGGATGAAGAAATAGGAAGTGGGTTCACTTTAGAATTGGATTTCTCACTCTTTTTCTCAAGGCACCATTGAAGCTAGAATGGTTTCTTCTTCTTGAAAAAGAAGAAGAAGAAGAAAAAGAATATCATAAGAATTATGAAAGAAAATAAAGTGGTTCTTATCATTTTAGCAACCATGGTTTAGTGTAGAGAATAAACTATAGTTTAGTTGAATGGTTAGGTCTGGGATAAAGACAAAATGGTAGACTTTCAAAAATACTTTGAAGCTTCAAGAAGCTTCAAGCAAAGAAAGAAAAGAAAACCACCATTTTATCCTTTCCAAAATGAATAAATAAATAAATAAATCAATAAATAAATAAAACAAACCCTAACCATTAACCTAATCATAGTTTAAAGCGCACACACACCCAAGTTTGCATGTATCATCAAACATGATACAAACTAGTGCACTAAACTATATCATATATACAATGTGCACATCAAGTGAGAAAATCCATCTTAAGTGAACCAATACTAGTTAATGTAAAGTAATATATCAAATATATAATTATACATTAAATCATTAAATCAACACTTGATTTAACGATCCGGTCATATCGCATATGACCGACTAATATCCAATGTATCGACTTATCGAATCAATCCTCGATTCGATAACTAGGTTATATCGCATACAACCAATCGATACATTCATCGCGAGAATAGAATACGGTATCACATACACACATTATTCTCGGTCCCGCACATATCTCATATGCGCTCCTATTTCGTTTTGCTTGAGCCAGGAAACCTCTGTGTAGGACTCTAAAGACTCGTCAATACGCCGGTAGCAGGTGATGATCATATCAAACACCCACAAGCCGCAAGCAGTCTGCTAAACGTAACGCCACCCGAGTATTGAGCGATCAGAAGATCGACGAGCAAGCCCGCTCACACTCCTGTGAATCCAACCAGTAACACTTATCGTACAGTCCGGTCTCATCGTCTGATATGTCGCATATCTCGCCTAGGGGTGGTAAACGTCAGACCCCAATAGCTCGATAAGTCGTGTCGATAATAGGTCTATAACAGTTCGAGAAACTACTGGTAACACTTACCAGTAAATCTCAACAACCCTGGCCAGGGATTTCCGGTTATAGCCAATCGAACACAGCGCAACATCAACTCCCTATACCGGGAGAGACGAATCCCCTTCTATCGCTCATTGCCTCCATGTGATTCGGGACTGTACCCAAAAACCACCGTTTTGCACGCCCTCTTAGACGTGGTAAGGTGGAAATCAAAGCACAGTGGGAATCACACAAGACTCTATGATGATCTCGGGTCTACAGACTAACCTGTACCAGTGTCACCAGAGAACTGCCATCTGACGTAAGGTATAATACCATCTGGGAGTTCTCGGCGAGTCTGTCCAGTGTACCCAGTCTCCACTGAGCACCCGTATATCATCTCTGATGTCAAACACCAATGGATATGGGATCATCCATCGCCCATCTGTATGGGTCGAGAAGGTATACGCTAGTCTACTCTGGTATATCGATGCCCTGTCTCGATACACCCACGACTAGGGACCTAGAAGGATGTACTTATGGACTACCATGTCCCCACTAGTATGATCCTCATCATAGTCCAGGTAGTCACGTACACATCCTAAGGGCTTTACCAACATGTAACAGAGAGACAATCAGTGTATACGTTAAGGTAAAGAGCAACCAGATAGCATACTATCATGTCGAGCAAGAAAGTCCTCCCTATATATGTCCAAGCATCCACTACAATATACATCCTTTGTATAGTAATGGCCTCTAGGGCATACATATAACTAACAGACGATAGGTATAATACCAACCAATAGTTCCCGACGAGTCCTGTCCAGTGTACTCATAACCTAACGAGCACCCGCATATTATCTCCAGTACGACGTACTGATGGCTATGGGACAGACCATCTCCCCATGCTGGGATGAGAAGTGCTTACGCTAGTCTACTCCGGAGTATCGATACCCTGTCTTGATAGTCCTACGACTAGGGACCTATATAAGGATGTGCTTATAGATTACCCAGCCCCCACAAGTGTGACTGCCATAACAACGCTGGTAATCAAGCAAAGATCCTAAGGGCTCTACTAATATGTATAAGCGATATGCAAAAAGAAACACATGCACATATTAAAGTAGAAATAAACCAAGTAGCATACTACCATTTTGAGCAAGATTGTCTATACAACTGTGAATATCCCAAGCTTCCATTAAGTAATATACAAGCTAGTATGATACAGTAATGGCCTCTAGGGCATATACACTAACAATCTCCCACTTGCACTAAGGCCATATACTGGCGTATCGGAGACCTATCATCTCGATCAGCCGCTCGAACTGAGTCTGGGGTAAGGCCTTCGTGAGTGGATCTGCAGTGTTATCTTCTGAATTTACTCTCTTCACCTCAATCTCCCGGCGATCTACGATCTCCCTGATCAGGTGGTACCGCCTCAAAATGTGCCTGAACTTCTGATGGGGCCTTGGTTCCTTCGCCAAATCTATAGCGCCGTTGTTGTCACAATACAGCGGTATTGGATCAACTAATGTAGGAACCACTTGAAGCTCCGTGAGGAACTTCTTCATCCAGACGGCTTCCTTTGCGGCATCGCAAGCAGCTATGTACTCCGCTTCCATAGTTGAGTCAGCAATGGTCTCCTGCTTGGAACTCTTCCAGCAAACCGCCCCTCCATTGAGGGTAAAGACATAACCCGACATGGACTTGGAGTCATCCTTGTCACTCTGGAAGCTGGAGTCAGCAAAGGTCTCGATCTGGAGGTCTTTTCCGCCATACAACAAAAACATCTCCTTAGTCCTTCTCAGGTACTTGAGAATGTTCTTTACTGCTATCCAGTGTTTCTCCCTTGGGTCCGACTGATACCGGCTTACAACGCTCAATGTGTATGCTACATCTGGTCTGGTACAAAATATTGTTGGAGATAGTGCCCTCAGAGTCAATTATTGGATCACAGGCACGTGATTGCAATGATTGAGGGAGGACCTATCCCGGTAGGACAGTCTTACTCGAGATGATAGTATGCTATCTGGTTTACCTTTATCATCGTGTACTGCTTTAGGTGACCTGACATGTCGCTATTACACGTTGATAGAGCCCCTAGGATTCTTGCTTGACTACCAGCAGTATGATGGCGATCATATACGTGGGAGCTGGTAGTCTATAAGCACATCCTTAAAAGGTCCCTAGTCGTAGGAGTTTCGAGACAGGGCATCGATACTCCATTAGTAGACTAGTGTATACAGTCGAGACCCCGACGAGGGGCGGTGGCCGGTCTCACAAGCCACTGGTGTCAGTTGGTTCACCTAAGATGTATACAGGTGCTCATTGGGTTATGAGTACACCGGACAGGACTCGCCGGGAACCTGCTAGTTGGGTTTATACCATACGTCAGATAGCAGTTCCCAGGTGACATGTGTACAGGTTAGTTCATCGACCTGAGATCGTCATTTGTCTCGTGTGAGTTCCCACTGTGCTTTGATTACTACCCTACCACGGCTCAAAGGAGTCGTGCAAACAGGTTTTAGTTGGGTACAGTCCCGAGCCACATGGAGGCAGTGAGCGGATCTGCAGGGGTTCGTCTCTCCCGGTATTGGGGGTGAGGTCGCGCTGTGTCTAGGAGAGCCATTACGCAAAGCCCTCGGCCGAGGCAGGAGATTTACTGGTAGGTATTCCAGTAGTATCTCAGGGCGTTCTGGGCTACACTCCGACACGACTTGTACCGCTTTTGGGGGTCTGACTTTTACCAACCCCCTAGGCCCGCCATGCGATACTCATAGACGAACGGACCGGACTGTACGGATATTGTCACTGACAGGCTCAGTTGGGTGTCGGGGTGAGCTTCCTCATCGACGTCCCTTTTGGTCAATAGCTGGTGGCCCGTCACGTATTGGCTTATACCTCTGACGTGCCAGTGGTTAAATCCACAGCCATAGTATTGACGAGTCTTTAGAGTCCACCACACTTACAGTTACTCAAGCTTTCGGGCGAAAAGCTGTAGAGGCCGTATGGAGATATGGCAGGGTCCGATCAGATACGTGCGGTATTGCACGGATCAGGATCGGACAGTTTGTACTAGTGGCCGTATAGTTATATGGCAGGGTTCGATCAGATACGTGCGGTATTGCACGGATCAGGATCGAACGGATATTACTAGCCGGCTTTGGCTTAAGCCGGTCCTAGTTTAGTACAGTGTAGATTTTGTCTCATTGCATCTGTATCCGGTCGGAATACAGATGCGGGTGTGTATGCACAGTATAGGGGTTTTCCTGTAATTTATTGCGGGACCAGTTTTCTGGAGTTGCCAGTTTGCATTCCGTCCCGGCCGGTTTTCCTTTGTTCTTTCCCGGCCGGACTTTTCCGATGGAGGGTGTTATTTGCAAGTTTGCAAATAACATTTTGTGGAGGGTTTATCTGTAAGATGATTTGTTATGATAGCATCTTTAGATACCATTCTTTTCCATCATCATTATATTCTTTTTCCATCACCTTTTCTTGGATTGATTGTGATTAGAAATGGATGATAAGTTGATGTGAGATTGTTATCATGATGCTTTGGATATGGTCACCTTTCTTTTTCTCCTACACTAACCTCCCTTCTTGTTATGGTTTAATATTCATTCCTCCACCATTCTTGCAAGAGAGGAGAGCCTTCACTTGAGAGAAAAAGAATGAGAGAGTTCATTTCATCTTCTTCTTGCTAGAAAATTGAAAGCACCAATTTTCTTTACCTCTTCCTCCATCCATCAATGGCAACTACATAAACTCCAAGAGACAAAGTTTCTACACTACATTCTTCAGCAATTCTTGGGCATGTCGAGTTGCCGGCTTCATGCCCGAGTTGCCTCGGTATTGAGGCGGGAGCCCGTAAAAGACGCAGGCGATGTGGTGCCCTTTCCGGCGAGAAGGCGACGATATGGAGACTACACTTTCCGCGGGAGATCGGGACGATGACGAGAACACCGGAGGACTCGGATCACTCGGTATACTTCTCACCCTATCTCTTGATTGCTAGCATTAGGTTAATGGTTACGATCCGGGTTTTCATTGTCCGCGGTAGCGCCGGTTTCCGAGTAAGGAAAAAAATTTTAATTCCGCATTTTGGCCTCGAGTACGAGGCCGGGGCGCTGCCGTGGCGCAACATGGTATCAGAGCCACGCCATTAACCTTACCTAGCTTCGTTTGATGTGTTTGCGTTTCCGATCGACCAAAATTTCCAAAAACCGTATTTTTCCACAACATCAGTTTCTGTCGAATTTTTTTTGAGTCCAAAAATTTTTCAGGTTGTCTCAGAGTGATGTGCAGGGAATTAGAAGCATACTGTAAAAATTTGGCACCATGAACTCACCGTACCACCGCGGAAGGGCGGCCAAACCCCTGCATGGGCCGCGCTTCCGCGGCTATGGTAACTGTTCATGCTCCCAAAACTTTGCAGAATGTTCCTGAGTTGAAAATGTGGTTTTTGGAATATTAAAATTGGGCCCAGGTTTTCTGTGAGTGCTACAGTTTTGTTTGGGGGCCCACTTGTTAAGTTTGATCAATCGGAAAATTTTAAACACATTTTTCACAGTATTTACATTATATCTGCGACCGTGAATGTCACTCGATCGGTAAATCCGGTCTAACTGCTATAGCCCGGTTAGACGGATTTGCGAACGTGACTTTCACGTTGATGTTCTATGTTTATGCTGTGTTGTTGCGGATCGGTCGTGGGGGATAGCCTGGATGCGATGTTAGTACAGTTTCTGTTGTATTATGTACATTTGATATTGCGGGGCGAGCGTCCGACATGTGGACTGCCGTCACTGCCTGTTTGTATTATTCTTTTGGGGCACGACCTGGTTGCGGTCGATGTACCCGGTGTATGTATATTTTACTTTCTGTACTAGGATTACCCCGCGGTGGGGTGCACGGATGGCCGGATTCTAGAGGGCAACGGGCCCGCATCTCATGGCATTGAGACGGAGGGGGCTTCACTCTAGGATTGGCGGGCTGTTCGTCGCACTCGTAGGGGGTACAGGTTGACCCAGGAGGGGTGCCCAAGTTACCGGATTCCATGAAGTGCTGGGTGGTCCATTCACGGAGCTGAAGGGGGCTGCCTCGCTTCAGGTTTTGGCGGGTGACTTGCCGCGCCCGTAGGGGTCTAGGATCTCATTGCACAGGCTATCCACACGACCAGGGGAACGTCGGGTTTCAGCAGCGGCTCTGTGAAACCCGGGGCTTCCAGATATCTGTATTGTTCTGTGATGCTGTACATTTCTGTGATGTTGCATTTTATTCACGCCTTGAGCGAAATTCTATATATTGGTATATATATTAGTAGACGTTGTATATGTTTTTTCATCCGCGCTAGTCCAGTCCCCGCTCTGCCGTTAGTTAGCTAACCTAACGGGTGATGACGGGACCCAGTGGCGAATGCGGATGGCATATACGTACGTCAGTATATTTTCGTTCTTTGTGGTGTGATTAATTGATGGGACTGCATTGATTCGGATCAATGCAAGACAAACAAACCTATTCTGATGTTGTTGGAACACTTTTTCAAAAAAAAAGCTGTTATTGCAAGGACGTTCACTTTTGTTTTGCATCGTGGTATTCATTTGGAATATCCTGCTCCTCAGTCGACGAGGCAAGGGCCGAGATCCCTTCACCGGGAGTGACCCCTTGGACAGAAGTTTGCGTCAGGGCAATAACTTCACTATAGCCGATTACTTTTGCTTTGCATCGTGGTATTCATTTGGAATATCCTGCACCTCATTCTACGGGGAAAGAGCCGAGATCCCTTCACCGGGAGTGACCTCTTTAGTAAAGGTTTTCGTCACTATATTTTATAAAAGGCTATGCAGTTCCTTCAACGATATCAAGTTCTTTACGTTAAAGGTTTTTCGCCAAAAACCATTCGTAGCCCTCCGTCATTTCTTATGAGTATTATTTAGTATTCGTGCTGCGTTTGTTGACTCCGTCAAGGCGTAGTGTACGGTAGCTAAGTAGTGCTTGTTTGTTGCATAAATGGGATTGGTTAGGACAGTCGTGCGGCCTTGTTGACTCCGTCAAGGGCACGTACGGGTGGGTTTAATGCAATCCAGATAATGACGGGATGAACTTGACTAGGACTCTTTGATTTGTTGACTCCGTCAAGGTCACTTGAGTCCTAGGGGTAAAAACCCACATCGGGAGTTTCAAAAGAACTGAAACTTGCCAGGCATGCGCATACCTTCTGGAGTGTGGTGACTTGAGTGGATTCCGTCAAGTTATCATGCGATGATAGTTGGATCCCGATTTCCACTGATGAGTTAGTTTACTCCTCGGGTGATCCCGACTAATTCTTCTTTCAGGTTTGGAGGAGAATTTGAGGTACAGTGGGAGGTTTCCAGATTAGACAAAGTGATAACCATTCTGATCTAGGTTAGAGTGCACGCTGAGTGTTTCTTTTCTCTCTCTCTCTGGCAGCGACCATTGACCCGACCCTAGACTATGACTCAGTGACCAAGTTGACCGAACCTTCTTAACACTGGCTTTTGGATTGTCAGAGTTGCAGACCTCATTGCCACTCCTACTTTTACCCTTTTCTCCAGGACACCCCGTATTACTACGAACGTCCACTTCCATTGGACAAAACCATCGTATGGTTAGATACGAACTCGAAGGACTTCGAGGATGGTTTCCGGTTCTGGAGAAAACGGATAGGATTATTCAGTTGTCTTTTTCCTTTTACCTTCTCTCAAGTTGTGAGTACTCCTTGGTTTAGGAGTAGTACACCTATTACGCAAATTGGATAGTCTTCTTCCAAACCATAGGCTGGTGCCGACCGGTAGGGAATGAAGAAAACCAGTTAGCCTAAACGGTGTACAGAAGGTATTAAGTTAAGACAAAGCAAGGGATTAGTAAGAGGGCAAGGTAAGTTACGACTGCTATTCACGACCAAACCAAGTATTTCTTCGCCAACCCTAAATCACCTTTGTATTTCTCCAGGACACTCCGTATCACTACGAAGATCCACAGTTTATTGGATAATCCATCGTATGGTTATATACGAACTCGAAAGGAACTTGTTCCAGTTCGGGGATGGATCCTGGTTCAGGAGAAATAGGAATAAAGTACATTCAGGTGTCTTTTATCTTCACCTTCTCTCGCATTGCGAGTGCTCCTAGGATTAGGACAGTACACCCTTTATGCTTTTTGGATAGTCTTCTTCCAAACCATAGGCTGGTGCCGAACGGTAGGGAAGGAAGAAAACCATTTGGCTTAAAGGGGTGTACAGAAGGTAATGACTAAAGACATATAAAGGGATTTGGAGAGGTGGCAAAGAATTATACGGTTATAGTTGTGAATCTGGATAATGGAAGAGGCATTACTAGGAATACCAGGATACCCCGACGAAACATTTCAATGTTTCAGTTTCACTGTGTACTGTTAATAGAAAACTGATTTCCCGATTAGACACTTACTCCAGGGTATGTATTTGCCAGGTATGATTCTCACATCTGTATGGTTTTACAGATGATGAGTGGGAGTAAGTTATTGGGAATTGGGTGATCATCCTCATTATATCGGGATTCGTTGTAATCGGTGATATTTGAGGAAGTCACCTGGGTTGTTTGCCGGTCGGCAAATATTTGGTTTTGAATATCCGCGATTATGCACCAATTTCAAATTGATATATCTGTACGTCTATTTTCATAGAGTGAGATGTACCTTTTTGAAATTATGTCTACGACATTTACCTATATCAGTGGATGGTTAGGTAAGGAGCATTAAACAGCGGTGTAATTCTTCTTAACCATAAGTACAGTTTTTAACCTACGACGCACAGTGAAAGAGTTGTTAGACTCAGCGGACTTATACAGAGTATTGTATGTTGTCCAGTGTCCATTAGGACAGAGGGGTTGGTCCTCATACTATATTCTGTTTACTTTTAACTTCTCTAGTTCTTAGACATGTGTTTCGTAGAAACACAGGGTCTAAGTTTTGAGGAGTTATAGGTATTTGAATAGAGTAGAGAACCAGGTGTAGCAAGTATCGGGATTCTTCAAGGTGATCGAAGATGTAGATACTTGTGTATGGTGTTCAGTTGATAGTAATTGCTTCTCTTTCAGGTTACTCATAATTGGAAGCATTCCTAAGTTGAGTAACGCTGATCGGCCTCTCTCCATTTAGTTGACATGCACTGGAGACAGCTGCATGATTTGAATCTGGTTCAATTAAATTAGTGCCTCTGGTTCTATATTGGATATAGAACAGTTCATATCTTAACGATGTTAAGGTACGGGGAGTTGTCCGGCTTATGCTTAAAACCAGACTCCGGATAGCTCAAGGCACGTTTCTGTAATGGCTGTTTGTGGGTTGACCCAGGCTATGACGAGGGTTGATTTTCTACCATCTGGATGAACAATAACAATATTGTTCTAGACTCACCACAGTTTTTATTAAAAATGGATTTTTTTTCAAAAAACAGCAGTGGGAGTATGGTAGAACTGGAAGTGATTCCAGAACCGCAAACGATTACTGAAGATTTAATAAGGAACCTAAAAATTCAATCTGATTTGACATTCCATTGGCCACTCCGCAGATAAGGTGGGTAACTTCAGGCACCCGAGAGGTACTCCGGCAGCCTCAAGGACGGTGACAGGGAAGTTCTTGTGTACCCACACTTGCCAATGTTGTTGTTCCAGGCTGCGAGACCTGGTAGGAGGATGAGTATAGCGTCGTTCTAAACTAGCTTTAGAAGTGCACGTCTATATGACTCTGCCAGAGGGTTGTCGTAGTCAGTGGGAGCAGCAGAAGCATTGGTGGACATCAGGCTTATGTCTATTTATAGACTAAAGCAGATGCAACGGAGATAGATCATCTATTTCTGATGTGACAGTCATAGGTTTGACGTCATCAGAATAGGGGGTGGATCTGTTGAGAAGGTAGTAGGAAGTGATATTCCTATACTACGATCGGTTATACTTTGGTCGTCACACAGTGGTTTCTCCACAAGGGACTTGGATATTATATCAGACATACTGGTTACTAGATCTATGGTTTTAGATCTAGATTTGGGTGGTTTCCCAATCTGGGTACCTTGACAGCATTCTATGAGTATTTAGAATGGACGACTCCTGGCACGGTAGTGCACCTGCAGTTGATGGAGTCACCCTCTCTAAAGGTGTCATATAGACTAAAGGGGAGAGGGATACTCATGATTGGCAGATCACTTGCTTAGGCAATTGAGTCAATCATGAGATGTCAAGTACCGCACCAGATGTTGTTCTTGCACTAGATGCAATAAGTTGATATTGATCCAATCCTGGAGAAACAGTCGGAAGCAGTCTTAGAACATAAGTGGATGTTCTAGGGATATGATAACGACAGCCTCATTTGGGAGACAGTTATCATTCCAGGCTTCCAAGGTGACATGGACGACAAGGAGGTTGTCAGAGTTATAGTTTTCCTTCTGACGAGGGGCAGTATTTTGGACAGGTGGTCCAAGGCAATACTGAGGGTGGCATGGCGCAGGATACTGATTAAGTTCAGTTGACGATACAGTCTAAGAAGTTTGGATTTGGAGTTCATTTATGAACTAGGTCCCATCAGACATCCAGACGTTCTAAGACAAGTATTGCTCATTTCGGGAGATGGCTTTCTCCGCGAACTTGAGATTTAGAGAGACATAGAAGAAACATCACAGCGGATCCACTCACTGAGGCTATTCCTCGAACGCAATAGTTTCACAAACGAGCTTTGTGAGACTGACTTGTAGAGGAGTTGGGTGTTCGGTATCACACGGGCTGTGAGTATGCGACATCGCAATAATTAGCCTTGAGTGCAAGTGGGAGATTGTTGGAGATAGTGCCCTCAGAGTCAATTATTGGATCACAGGCACGTGATTGCAATGATTGAGGGAGGACCTATCCCGGTAGGACAGTCTTACTCGAGATGATAGTATGCTATCTGGTTTACCTTTATCATCGTGTACTGCTTTAGGTGACCTGACATGTCGCTATTACACGTTGATAGAGCCCCTAGGATTCTTGCTTGACTACCAGCAGTATGATGGCGATCATATACGTGGGAGCTGGTAGTCTATAAGCACATCCTTAAAAGGTCCCTAGTCGTAAGAGTTTCGAGACAGGGCATCGATACTCCATTAGTAGACTAGTGTATACAGTCGAGACCCCGACGAGGGGCGGTGGCCGGTCTCACAAGCCACTGGTGTCAGTTGGTTCACCTAAGATGTATACAGGTGCTCATTGGGTTATGAGTACACCGGACAGGACTCGCCGGGAACCTGCTAGTTGGGTTTATACCATACGTCAGATAGCAGTTCCCAGGTGACATGTGTACAGGTTAGTTCATCGACCTGAGATCGTCATTTGTCTCGTGTGAGTTCCCACTGTGCTTTGATTACTACCCTACCACGGCTCAAAGGAGTCGTGCAAACAGGTTTTAGTTGGGTACAGTCCCGAGCCACATGGAGGCAGTGAGCGGATCTGCAGGGGTTCGTCTCTCCCGGTATTGGGGGTGAGGTCGCGCTGTGTCTAGGAGAGCCATTACGCAAAGCCCTCGGCCGAGGCAGGAGATTTACTGGTAGGTATTCCAGTAGTATCTCAGGGCGTTCTGGGCTACACTCCGACACGACTTGTACCGCTTTTGGGGGTCTGACTTTTACCAACCCCCTAGGCCCGCCATGCGATACTCATAGACGAACGGACCGGACTGTACGGATATTGTCACTGACAGGCTCAGTTGGGTGTCGGGGTGAGCTTCCTCATCGACGTCCCTTTTGGTCAATAGCTGGTGGCCCGTCACGTATTGGCTTATACCTCTGACGTGCCAGTGGTTAAATCCACAGCCATAGTATTGACGAGTCTTTAGAGTCCACCACACTTACAGTTACTCAAGCTTTCGGGCGAAAAGCTGTAGAGGCCGTATGGAGATATGGCAGGGTCCAATCAGATACGTGCGGTATTGCACGGATCAGGATCGGACAGTTTGTACTAGTGGCCGTATAGTTATATGGCAGGGTTCGATCAGATACGTGCGGTATTGCACGGATCAGGATCGAACGGATATTACTAGCCGGCTTTGGCTTAAGCCGGTCCTAGTTTAGTACAGTGTAGATTTTGTCTCATTGCATCTGTATCCGGTCGGAATACAGATGCGGGTGTGTATGCACAGTATAGGGGTTTTCCTGTAATTTATTGCGGGACCAGTTTTCTGGAGTTGCCAGTTTGCATTCCGTCCCGGCCGGTTTTCCTTTGTTCTTTCCCGGCCGGACTTTTCCGATGGAGGGTGTTATTTGCAAGTTTGCAAATAACATTTTGTGGAGGGTTTATCTGTAAGATGATTTGTTATGATAGCATCTTTAGATACCATTCTTTTCCATCATCATTATATTCTTTTTCCATCACCTTTTCTTGGATTGATTGTGATTAGAAATGGATGATAAGTTGATGTGAGATTGTTATCATGATGCTTTGGATATGGTCACCTTTCTTTTTCTCCTACACTAACCTCCCTTCTTGTTATGGTTTAATATTCATTCCTCCACCATTCTTGCAAGAGAGGAGAGCCTTCACTTGAGAGAAAAAGAATGAGAGAGTTCATTTCATCTTCTTCTTGCTAGAAAATTGAAAGCACCAATTTTCTTTACCTCTTCCTCCATCCATCAATGGCAACTACATAAACTCCAAGAGACAAAGTTTCTACACTACATTCTACAGCAATTCTTGGGCATGTCGAGTTGCCGGCTTCATGCCCGAGTTGCCTCGGTATTGAGGCGGGAGCCCGTAAAAGACGCAGGCGATGTGGTGCCCTTTCCGGCGAGGAGGCGACGATATGGAGACTACACTTTCCGCGGGAGATCGGGACGATGACGAGAACACCGGAGGACTCGGATCACTCGGTATACTTCTCAACCTATCTCTTGATTGCTAGCATTAGGTTAATGGTTACGATCCGGGTTTTCATTGTCCGCGGTAGCGCCGGTTTCCGAGTAAGGAAAAAAATTTTAATTCCGCATTTTGGCCTCGAGTACGAGGCCGGGGCGCTGCCGTGGCGCAACAAATATCGCATACATTATAGAGCCTACCGCAGATGCGTAGGGTATTGATGACATGCGGGCCCTTTCCAAATCAGTCTTGGGAGACATCTCTTTGGATAGGGTGATTCCGTGACAAGCCGGCAGATTACCGCGCTTGGAATCTTCCATACTGAATCGTTTCAGTATGGTGTCTATGTACCTGGATTGTGAAAGTCCCAACATCCTCTTAGATCTATCACGATAGATCTGGATCCCCATAATGTAGTTGGCATCGCCCAGGTCCGTCATGGAGAACCTCTGTGACAAGAATCCTTTGACTGACTGTAACATAGGAATATCATTTCCTATTAGGAGAATGTCATTCACGTACAAGACGAGGAATACTACAGTTCTCCCTACAATCTTACTGTAAATGCATGGTTCATCTGGGTTTTTGATAAAGTCGAATTCTTTGACAGTATCATCAAAGCAGATATTCCAACTCCGCGATGCCTGCTTCAGTCCATAGATGGACTTGAGCAACTTGCACACTTTACCGCTGCTCCCACTCTGAATGAATCCCTCCGGCTGATCCATATAGACGCACTCTTCTAAATTTCCATTTATGAAAGCCGTCTTTACGTCCATCTGCCAGATCTCATAATCGTGGAAGGCAGCAATGGCAAGAATGATCCGAATGGATTTGAGCATAGCCACTGGAGAAAAGGTCTCGTCATAGTCCAAACCAGGTTTTTGACGAAAACCCTTTACAGCAAGTCTAGCTTTATAGGTTTCAACCTGCCCATCTACACCAATCTTCTTTCTGAAGATCCATTTGCAGCCTACGGGTTTTACCCCTTCTGGAGCAAAAGTCCAAAGTCCAAACTTTGTTGGTGTACATGGACTCCATCTCGGTCCGCATTGCATTCAGCTATTTTACTGAGTCACCGCTCTGAATGGCTTGCTAGAAGCTAGTAGGCTCATCATAATCAACGGTGCAATCCTCTCTATCCCCATCTATGAGAAAACCGTAGTATCTCTCGGGCGGATGAGACTGCCTACTACTCCTGCGGAGCAGCGCAGGAATGTCCGGTTCTCCTGAACCTTCTGGTTCTACCAAGGTTTCAGTAATAGCTTGTGGTTCTGGAATTTCCTCCAGTTCTATTGCGCTCCCACTTATCTGATTTTCCAAAAACTCAGTTTCCAAGAAGCGGGCATGACGAAAAACAAAGACTTTTTGCTCCTCTGCGTAATAGAAAAGATACCCCCTGGAGTTCTTTGGGTATCCCACAAACTTACACTGTACTGAGCGTGCCTCGAGCTTGTCCGCATGCTGCTTTTTGACAAAACCTGGACATCCCCATGTCTTAAAGTGTTTAAGACAGGGTTTCTTCCCACTTCACATCTGATATGGTGTGGTAGGCACTGACTTAGTAAGAACTTGGTTCAGAAGATATGTAGCTGTTTCTAATGCATAACCCCAGAAAGATCGCGATAACTCAGCCTTACTCATCATGGAACGAACCATATCCAATAGAGTTCGATTCCGTCTTTCCGATACACCGTTGTGTTGTGGTATGTATGGGGGAGTAAGCTGCGAGAGAATTCCATTCCCTTTTAAGTAGTCCAGAAACTCGGCACTCAAGTATTCACCACCTCGATCAGATCTCAGTGTCTTGATACTTTTGCCTGTTTGTTTTTCAACTTCATTCTTGTATTCCCGAAATTTCTCAAAGGCCTCGGATTTGTGCTTCATCAAGAAGACATGTCCATACCTAGAGAAATCATCTGTGAAAGTAATGAAGTATGAATAACCACTTCGCGCATGTGTAGATATTGGACCACACACGTTACTATGTATGAGTCCCAAGAGCTCGCTCGCTCTTACTCCGTGTCCAGTGAACGGAGTCTTTGTCATCTTTCCCATGAGACAAGATTCACAAGTGGCATAAGACTGATACTCGAACAGATTCAAGTATCCCTCTTTATGTAACTTGGTTAACCGTGTCTCATTAATGTGACCCAGTCTACAATGCCATAAGAAAGCCTGATTTGTTTCCGTAGACTTTCTTTTAAGTGTGTTCTGGACACTGAAAATCTGAGCTTGATTCAATACGTATATCCCGTTATTTAATGTACCCGACCCAATCAGAACTTGATTTAGGTGGATATGGACCACATCGCTTACAAAAGTAAAATCATATCCTTCCTTAGAAAGTAAGGATACAGATATGATATTACAAGTCGCACCTGGTACATACAAACAGTTACGCAAGATCAATATCTTCCTAGTTGTCAGTCCAAGATGATATTCCCCTACGGATTCAGCGTTCATGCTCATTCCGTTAGCAACCCTGAGAGTCATATCACCTATCTTGATAACCCTACGGTTTCTAAGAGCCTGTAACGAATTACAGATGTGAGATCCTGATCCGGTATCCAATACCCAGGAAGTAGGGTTAACTGACATACAGTTCTCTATTACAAACACACCCAAAGTCGAAGCCACAACATGCTTCAAATCCTGGCTACTGGCTTTGCTAGCCCTGTAATCCTTCTGCCAATGTTCATTCCCGTAACAATAGGAACGTCCCTCTTTTACTACATCCAGTCCCGAAACTTTTGCCCTTCTCTTTCCTTCTACCTCCCTGGTTTCCTTCAGGGTAGAGGGCAAAGACTGTAGAATCAAATCAGTATTTTGACCCGTTCTTCAACGTGGTCTTCAGGTCCGTGAGCTCAAAATAGCTGGTCTCTGTAAAGACGTTTCCCCCTACAGATGACCCGATAGCCAATCTCTCTTGAAGCAATTCGTTCGAGGTCTCATATCTTGCGACACGAGATTGCTCTCCATATAAATCCTTGTTATGGAGGAAGATAGAAACTAAGTCCATCTTCTTGTGCTGCCTCTGGTATCCACCATCAACTGAGGCTAACACGAATCACTTGGCTTCCGCACAGTTTTTTCCGATGTCTTATGGATATCAATATCCGAGACAGGGAAAACTGGTCCCGAGACGGCAGGGGTTTGATTAGTTAAAAGGTGTCCCAGCTTGTCATGGGTAATGGACATCTGGACAGACCGTTGCCAATCATAACAGTCAGATTCAGTCATTTTATTATCTAGATGTAACCTATGTGTGGTCACTGGGTTGCTGCAATTAAGAGAGAGAGAAGAAAACACTCAGCATGATGCTCTTGCAAGCTTAGAATGGTTTTTAATTTATCTAAACAGGATGGCTCCCACTGTTTCTCGAATCCCTCCTCAAACCAAAAAGGAAGAATTAGTCGGGATCAATCTCACCGTACAATACTTGCTTAACCGTTCAGCCAGGCCAGTGTTTGTACTTCGAGGGAGGTTTTCCAACGCTTTCGCGAAGTTCCTTAATTAAATAACCTCTTTTCCCTGGGGGCGTAGCCCCGGTAACACCTTTCTAGACACCTACTTGGTTTATAGCATTGATCGTTAAGCGAGAAATTTCCCGAGGAGTAGCATATACTCACAGTAGAATCGGGATCCAAATATCATCGCGTGACAAAACTGAAAGAATCCTACCAGAATCATCGCACTCCAAATGGTATGCAGCGCTAGCAAGTTTCAGTTTCTTTGGAAACTGCCGATGTGGATTTTTGCCCCATGCTCTTATGACCTTGACTAAGGCCAACAAATCATAAGTCACATGTCAAGTTCTACCCGTCATTGTTCAGGTTGATTTGAACCCACCCGTATATACCCTTGACTATAGCCAACAAAGTAATACGACTGTCCCAAACCAACGCATCTATCTATGCAACATATGAATACCCACCAGCTACCAATCAATGTGCCTTGACTAAGGCCAACAAACACATCTTGAATACTGTTGGATATTCATATGAAACGACGGTGGGCTACGAATGGTTTTGGCGAAACCGTGAACGTAGTGAATTTGATATAATCGAATGAACGAGATAGCTTTTAAAAGGAGTGGCTTAAGCTCCGCGTTTAAAAGTTGTTTTTGAAAAGAAACCGAGTTGTTTTGAAATTGTTCCAACGACTTTAACTTTGGTTTATTTTCTTGCATTAATTTAATGTGTCCCATCATTTAATCCTACCATTGCAGAAAATAACAAAAATATGACGTACGCTTATACCATCCGCATTCGCTACGGGGCCACGTCATTACCCGTTAGGTTACTTAACTAACGACAGAACGGGGGCTGGACTAGCGCGGATGCAAAACATAAGCAACGCCTAAATAGATATCATATATAGATATATACATTCTTCAGATGCAATGATAGCCATTCCAGATCACAGATGAACACATTGGATATACTAGGAATCCGCATTTCGTTCGAGCCTGTAACGAAAAGCGGATTACACGGTCGCGATGAATAGCCACTACCCTATCCTAGACCCCTACGGGTGCGGAAAACTACCCAGCAAATATCCGAAGTGAAGCAACCTCCCTCAACAACTTGAGTAGGCCACTCGGCACTTCGAGGTACCCGGTAGTTTGTGCACCCCGCCTTGGGTCTATCTTAGGAGCAAAAACAGTAAAAGAAATAATATACAATGGCGGCTACAATCTCATCCCGGATTGCGGCCATACAAATAATATTACATAAATTACATATTACATCAAATGAAAAGTTAAAGAAAACTCTCATCTCACAACCCCCGGCTATTCATCCGCGACAATCCAACGAATTCATATACACAAACTATCAACATTAAAGATCACAGATATGTATAACCCCCACTAATCGACGTATAGCGATTAGCAAACGTTCAATACATATATCACATCACAGATATAACCCGTTAGCTAAAGTCAATAGAAGTTCGATCAAAATACGGATTTGTAACCACCCCAAAACACAAATTTGCTTTCTGGAAAATCTGGGCAGAAAAAACATATTGTAAAAATCCCAAAATACTCCTATAAGAACACTGCAGGAAAATTGACCCACATACGAGTCAACTCGGCCGCGGATCCGCGGCAGGAGAAAGCTCTTGCCGCGGTTCCGCGGTGCTTTGATCGAGTTAGTGGACCAATTTTCTCCTGTGTTCTTTAAAAACCCTGAGCCGATTTTTAGTGTAAGATTAATTATTTTTTGAACAGAAATAAAAATCGGCAGAAACTTAACATTTCGGGCATGTTTTGTGATTTTTTTCTCCAATCGAACTTCTAGTTACTTTGCTAACATGTTAGATAGTGTTTAGCTAGGCTCTGATACCACTGTAAGTCCACGTTACCCGTTCCCGGTTCTTTCGGGGTTGCGGAAATGGTGAAAAACGATTTTTTCGGTGGAGGTAACATGGACTCTAAAAACGGATCTTTGCAAAACAAACTATCTAACAACCAACTAAGAGTTTAACTACTATGTTAGGGGTTATACCTTAACTTGAACTCCTTCTCTTCGACTCCTTGTGGTGGTCAGATCGGCCTCACCTCGTCGTCTCCTTGTGCCGAAGATGGATCCACCCGAAAGCTTCTACCTTTGGCTCCAATCTCAATCTAGATGAAACCAAAGTGTTAGGTTCGCTAAACTTTCAACCTTAGGATGAGTAGAGAATGGTTTTGGTGTTTTATCTCAAAGGAAAATGGTTATCAACTCATGAGAGGGATTTTTCCTTGAGCTAGAGGAAGAGGGAGAGCAATGGAGAGAGCTTGGATGAGAGAGAGTGAGAATGATAGAATGAGTGAAGACTTTTGCAACCATGCTCTCAAAAACCAAAATAATCATAATAATAATTGTAATCAAGTATTATGTGATGGTTCATTTCAATGGCAATATCATTTCATGCATTTAATGCATTTTGTCAACAAACAAGCAAGCAAAAGTCATAGCCATGAAATGATAGCCATTGTAATGATGATGGTCAACAAGTCCAAGCTAGTCAACCGGTCAACAAAGTCAACAAGTCAACAAAGTCAAACTTTCAACCCAACCATGGCACAATAATACTTAATTAATATTATTACTAATCATATTTCTTATTCTCATTAGGGTTTAGAAAAAGTCAACAGTCAACAACCCTAATGAGAATCCTCTGCCTCTGTCTTGGTCAACTGTGCATAGACACCCGCATCCGCATTCCGAGGAACACGAATACTAACGAGATAAAACCAATCCCAAAACGTATATTAGGATCTGGCTTAAACCAAAGCCCGCTAGTAATAACTGTCCGGACACCAAACGTGCACAAGTGCACGGATGTGACCGAATCCTATCGCAAAACCATGCGAGCTCTACTCTGTTTTGCCCAAAGGCGAATAGCTCTCTGTGTGGGAATCTAAAGACTCGACACTACGCTGGCAGTGGGTTTAACCACAGACCACAAGCGGTACTAGCTGTGCGTAATGGCCCCCAGGTAGATGCTGATAAGAAGACTGACGAGGTGAAACCCATCTGAACTCCTACTGAGCCTGAATGTGATAGTCTCCGTACAGTCCGGTCTGTTCGTCTGAGAATATCGCATGGCGGGCCTAAGGGGCTGTAAACGCCAGTCCCCTAATAGCGGTACAAGTCGTGTCGGAGTGTAGCCCAGAACATCCTGAGATAACACTGGAAACCTACCAGTATATCTCGCTTGCCCTGGCCAGGGACTACTATGTGTAATGGCTTTCCATGACACAGCGCGATATCAACTCCTAATGCCGGGGCAGACGAATCCTGTCTAACCGTCACTGCCTCTAAGTGCTTCGGGACTGCACCCAACTACTACCTGTTTGCACGACTCCTTTGAGCCATGGTAGGGTAGTAATCAAAGTACAGTGGGAACACACTAGAGGCGAAGTGACGGTGTCAAGTCAGCGGACTAAGCTGTACTCATGTCACTTGGGAACTGATAACTGACGATAGGTATAATACCAACCAACAGTTCCCGACGAGTCATGTCCAGTGTACTCATAACCTAACGAGCACCCGCATACTATCTCCAGTATGACGTACTGATGGCTGTGGGACAGACCATCTCCTCCTGCTGGGATGAGAAGCGCATACGCTAGTCTACTCCGGAGTATCGATGCCCGGTCTCGATAGTCCTACGACTAGGGACCTGTAAGGATGTGCTTGTAAATTACCCAGCCCCCACAAGTGTGACTGCCATCAGAACGCTGGTAATCAAGCAAAGATCCTAAGGGCTCTACTAATATGTATAAGCGATATGCAAAAAGAAACACATGCACATATTAAAGTAAAAACAAACCAAGTAGCATACTACCATTTTGAACAAGATTATCTATACAACTGTGAATATCCCAAGCTTCCATCAAGTAATATACAAGCTAGTATGATACAATAATGGCCTCTAGGGCATATACACTAACAGCTTCTCGGGGAAGCTAAAGGGAAAACTATAAAAGGGCACATAGGGTTTCATTACAAAGGTTGTTCTTTAGTTGATTAGTTGTTCGGTTTTTTATCGTTATACATCAATTCACCCGCAAGTTGAGTCACACAACTTGTAACTCAAAACCCTAGCCCAAATCTAATTCCAAAACCAAATCAAGATCTATCGAGAAGCGAATCAAGCAAGCAAATGAAGATCCTTTGAAGCAACGCCGACCTTCATCCGAATAAGAGATCCACATCGATCCGCGACTCAAGAAGATCGATGCGAAGCTAATTTCGGCGGATCTAGTTACCTCCTCAAATCTTGTAATTTCGAGTTGAGTGAATTGTACCTAATCGTCAATTAATAAAGGTGAAAATTATAAATCTTGCTTTTCTTTATATTCTTGCATTATGAAAAGTTATCGATTCTTGATTCTTTTCTTTTTCATGATATTTGAGTGAAATCTCCGCTTGTAGCGGAATTGAGAGAATAGGTAGATAATGATGATTAAATTCTTAAACTATTCTTAAGTCTTAGGAGTTTTATAAATTTTAGAAAATTGAATTATCGAGGATCTAATTTGAGCGAGATCGCTTTCTTGAATGTTTTCGCTCTAAATTAGAGATCAACGATCGGTGATTTAATTTGCTAGAGACTAGAATTTGAATGATAATCAATGAAAGGACAACGGATGATGAAGGAGAAATCCTAGTTTCTTCAATAGATCCCCAAATCTTGTTGATCGTCATCGATCTAGCAACAAATCCTCAATAGATAAGAATTCGTAATCATTAGTATTCATCATCAGTATCAATTTGATCGATTCCTACAAGCTACTTTACAAATCTTGAGAATTCATTGGTTTGGATATTTTCTTGATCTTTATTAATTCTTGATTTTAGATCTAATTTCTTTATGTTCTTGAAACTAAAATCTCACGAATATTGAATTATTTTCTTTTATCTTTTCTTTTCAACTCAAATAAAACGATTTTGAACAAATCACACTTTCTCAGTGGACGATCCGCTCTCGCTAACGAAACTACAATAGACACCGTTATTGATTGCGATATAAATTTTTTTGGTTGTTAAACATTTCCAAATACACACGAAGATGATCAATCACTAGTACTATGGGTAGAATCGACATATCAAAAAATATAGTTTCTATTTTAACTTGATTTTTCGGACAAAGTTTCGTCTCATATCAATTAAACCTGAAATAGTTCAGAAATTGTATAAGCATGATATGATTTAATTCTTAAACTACTATGATGATAAACATGAGTGATTGGTAACAAGACAATTACTTGATTAGTATCAAGACTATGAAAAATAATTTTAGCCGAAAAGCATTTATTCCCGATACCGATATAGTCTAAACCGATTTTAATTATATCCGATATGAACCGTAACCACTAATTATCATAGCATGTTAATAATAGAAGTAACACGGTGATATTGGTATCAAGGATGCATTAAAATAGCTTCGTAGATAGCCGGGTTAAAGTAAACTTGCCAAAATGTAAGCCGGTATAACAACTGATGACTTGCCGATTTTTTTTCTTCCAAACCGTAAACCCAATAGCTCCAACTTTTTGAATATGTCTTAGAAAAAGGGCTCTGGAATTTTTGGTATTTGTTTCACGAATTTTAAAATTCTTTTTCAAGGGGTGAAAAAATTAGAAGCGCTAAAGGGCTATTTATAAGGTAAAATTTTGTGCAAATTTACAAATAAGCCCCTGGGATCATCCCCACGGCTGCCCAAGCGCACGCCACGCGCAATCACAGGTGTCTCGCTTCTGTTAAGCGGCCCGGCGATCCCACGCTGACGTCAGCAACAGTTTTAATATTTTTTAATTCGAATTTTAATTCCTTTTTCGAACATTTTATTGACTTTAAAAATATGATTTACTAACTTTCTTTATTTTAAATTTATTTTCCTCCATAAACCTATTTTGAATAAATCCTCTCTTCCGGAAAAATAAAGTTTTCTCTCATCAAAATAATTTCCTTTTTAAAACAAAAAATTTTCCTTAAAACTTTCAAAATAAGTTGATGAAAAGTATTTAAATTTGGAAAAAAAATTATTATTAATTTTTTTTAAATAATATGGTGGTTACCGATTCATCTTCGAGGTCCGGGACCTTTTTGCGTCTCTTCTCGCTCTCTCTCGTGTTGTCCTGTTCTTTTTTCTGGCGATGGAGGTTGTGTTTCGAGATCTGCACCTCTGCAAGGGTTAACATCACACGGTATCGGCAGAGGAGCCGGCATCCCCTCGTTCATGGGCACGAAGACACCTTGCATAACCCTACTTATCTGGATTGGTCAAGTTATCACTTCGTCTGGATCCAACACCTCTATCTAGTCAGTAGTGACTATCCGGTCTTATGGGGTTTTACCCGGATCTAAAGGCATCTCCATCGATCGCCTGCTGTCACGGAGCTAAGTTGATTCCATAGACGGTGCCAACTGATGCAGAGAATTTGTGCATATGAGCACGACAAACCTCTGTCTTGTACATGCAAAACAAAGAACGATAGGAGTTCTCTCTCTGGGGTCCTCCAATTCCTAAGTCAGCTGCTTTATGAACAGTAGGGTTTCATAGCAGTATTGAATTTGTACCTTGAGATTGAAGGCTTTCAGGTTTGTACAAGCATGCATTGCGGGGCCTTGATTGACTGGGGAAGATCCTCATGGATTTCCTGCGTATCTTCATATGGATCTCCGATTATCGGATACGGATACCACTTTGACCGGATAACTTGGCTGCTGTTCGTTCCATAAAGTTCCATCGGGCCTCAGCTGGGCCACTCTTGGTTCGTCTGGTCAGGTTGGGTCTCATGTGGATCTTTATCTTGTGCTCGCTTCTTTGATAGCTCCGCCAGAGCTAGTTATTTTATATCATATACCAGTTAATAGATTTCCCCGAGAATGAGCATTTGGATATAATTATTGTATTTAATTAAAGTAGTTAATGTAATCAAACCCCAAAAAGACCATACACAAAATTGTTTAGTTTGTTCTTGAAATTACAAATACTCTCAAGTTACACGTTATGCGCACATCCGTCTGCCATAACGGATCGGGTAATGGGCAAGGAATTGAGCATCCATTTAACCTAGGTGATTTTACACCTGGACATTTTACCCATTACCAACGATAACCCGTCTGCGGATGACCGTGCCTTTACCTTTGACACATCTATACACTCCAATCACAATAGTTTAAAACTTTCTACAGTTAGTGATGGCATGCATTTTTGTTCTCATTTTGAAATGGAAAAAAGAGCCTTATCTAAAGAGAGAGAAAATACGAGCCATTTTCGTTTAAAATGACTTGCTCAACCAAACATATCATGCATGCTTGTTTACAAAAGTAGCAAATAAAAACCAACATTATTCGAGGCACTTAATATTATGTTAGGGAAAGGTCTCTAATATTAGTTGCCCTTGGGCCTCGTTCCATCAAGGGCTGAGACAAGACGCATGTTCTGCTGCTTGTTTTGGACCAATAGTTTGTCTCTTAGTCTTTTAAAGGAAAAGCAATGAGTGAAAGGATGTTTGGTGTTGAAATAATTGGTGTCATCCATTGGATAAGCACCTGTTGCGTGAGGTATATATATATATATAATCGATAGCGATAGTCCAGCTGATATGGGTACATGGATAAACCCACCACTTAAAGCCGGCCACGAAGAAATTATGTGATATACATGATGCAATGTATTTGGGCTAGGGACAAAAAGAGATGTGATTTCTCCTGCCCCTTTACTGGCCAATATCATTATTTCTTTTCCCATCATGACCATCATCATGACCGAGGACATGCTATAGAGGATGGAAAGAGTCTTTTGTGGCTCATAAACCTCTATCGGATAGAGGGAAAAGGATTCAAGGATATATATAAGGATGAGGCTACTGCATGAAATAGAAGATCACAATGAATCCTCACTTTTTTTTTGAATATAAGGAGTGGCAACTAATTCCAAAAAATCTTGAATTACCGTATTTGGTATAGTTGAATCCTTTCTGGTATTATATCTAAGTGCAAAGATCGGGACAGACGACCAGCAGCCAACGGGTAGCGGGTGGACGACCGGCTACAGGTGGCAGGGCAAATGGCGATAGGTAGTTGACAGTCTTTGTATATTTTGTATTAGATGAGATTTCGTGATAATTTAGGATAAAGAACAATTTTGGAGTGGATAATATTCCCATGAAACAGAGGTATCTTATTACCATGGTAACGTGAATATATTTTTACACCAAAACAAGTGTAGTAATTTTTTATAAGAATTTAGGCTAACCAACAAGATTGCTTCCTACCAAATGCATCCTAATTACCATGCAAACCTAACCTGATACCAAATCTCTCCTACTAAAACTAACAATCCATTATTATATCACCATTAATTTAAGAGTAAGATAGTAATAACTGTGGAACCCAAACTCTGGAAACTGATTTGGTGTTTCTTTTGTTTGCTTTTGCAAGTTCCTGCTCTGACTACATGTTAGTCCTAAATATTTTTCAAATGATAATTGCCTATAAGCAGATAATTAAAACTACACAACGTCTTTCAGAACTGTGTTTTGTTCAATTACGAGAAGGGAAGAACATTCTTTCCTTGGTAAGTTTCCACCCACAAAGACCTGTTACCAGTTAACTAGGAGTGTTCTATATACATGGTAGCCGAATTAATGATTTACAAGAAAAGCAATACGAGTACACCATGTTAGTTGTATGTATGCCCTAGAGGCCAGTATTGTACAGATGATGTATATTATATTGGATGCTTGGACATATATAGAGATGACTTTCTTGCTCGACATGATAGTATGCTATCTGTTTGCTCTTTATCTTAACATGTACACTAGTCTTTTTATACTGTCTTATAGTTACATGTTGGTAAAACCCTTAGAATTTGTACTTGACTACCTGGACTATGATGCAGATCATACTAGTGGGGACATGGTAGTCTATAAGTACATCCTTCAAGGTCCCTAGTCGTGGGTGTATCGAGACGGGGCATCGATATACCAGTGTAGACTAGCGTATATGCTTCTCGACCCATGTGATGGGCGATGGATGATCCCATATCCATTGGTGTTTGACATCAGAGATGGTATACGGGTGCTCAGTGGAGACTGAGTACACTAGACGGACTCGCCGAGAACTCCCAGATGGTATTATACCTCACGTCAGATGGCAGTTCTCAGGTGACACTTGTACAGGTTAGTTTGTAGACCCGAGATCGTCATAGAGTCTTGTGTGATTCCCACTGTGCTTTGATCTCCACCTTACCACGTCCATGAGGGCGTGCAAAACGGTGGTCTTTGGGCACAGTCCCGAGTCACATGGAGGCAATGAGCGATAGGAGTGGTTTCGTCTCTCCCGGTATTGGGGGTTGATGTTGCGCAGTGCTCGATTGGCCGTAGCAGGGAAGTCCCTGGCCAGGGCTGATCAGAGATTTGCTGGTAAGTGTTACCAGTAGTTTCTCGATCCGTTATGAGCCTCACATCGGCACGACTTATCGGGTTATTGGGGTCTGACGTTTACCACCCCTAGACTTGATATACGACATATCAGACGAAGAGACCGGACTGTACGGTAAGTGTTACTGGTCGGATTCGCAGGAGTGTGAGCGGGCTAGCTCGTCGATCTTCTGATCGCTCAATACCCGGGTGGCCGTTACGTTTAGCAGACCGCTTGCGGCTTGTGGGTGCTTGATATGATCATCATCTGCTACCGGCGTATTGACGAGTCTTTAGAGTCCTACACAGAGGTTTCCTAGCTCAAGCGAAACGAAATAGGAGTGCATATGAGATATGTGCGGGACCGAGAATAATGCGTGTATGTGATACCGTATTTGATTCTCGCGATTAATGTTTCGATTGGTTGTATGAGATATAACCTAGTTATCGAATCATTGATTCGATAAATCGATGCATTGAATACTAGTCGGTTATGTGCGACATGACCGGATCATTGAATCAAGTGTTGATTTAATGATTTAATGTATAATTATATATTTGATATATTACTTTGCATTAACTAGTATTGGTTCATTTTTAAACGGATTTTTCTCACTTGATTTACACATTGTATATGTGATATACTTTTGTGCACATATTTGTATCATGTTTGATGATACTTGATCATATGGTTAAGTGTATAGAATTAAACCATAGTTAACTTGAGATTAGGGTTTTGATTATGCATTTATTCATTTATTTGTTTATTCATTTATTTGGATAAACTTTAAGATGAAAATGGTGGCAATTTTTGTTTCATATTGAAGCTTCATGAAGCTTTGACTTTGCTAACCATTCTTGTCTTCATGCTTAACCCTAACCCACTCAAATGACCATGGTTTATTCTCTACACTTAACCCTAGTTAAAGTTATGATAAGTTTGGATTTTCTTTTCATTTTAAAATAGAACTTATCATAACTAGCTTCATCATCTTCTTCTTCTAAAAAGAAAAAGCTTGCTACTTTAATGGCAACTTGAGTTCTAGTGAGAGAAATCCAATTCTAAAGTGAACCCACCTCCTATTTCTTCACCCTCTACCTCTTGCCAAGTTGTTTTGGGTGTTTTCTTCACAAGTTTCACAACTTTGTGAAGTCGGAGCTTGAACTAGTGCAACCTCGACGTAGTTCGTCTTTGACACGAAGCCGACGACCTAGCTCGCCCGTTTCTCCGATGAAGCCGACGATTGGGTTCGGGATTCATGATGGACAGCGAGAGGAAACCCACGTGGAGCTAAGGAAGTGGAAATCCAGATCTATAAAGGTTGTAGCTGTTGGAGATAGTGCCCTCAGAGTCAATTATTGGATCACAGGCACGTGATTGCAATGATTGAGGGAGGACCTATCCGGTAGGACAGTCTTACTCGAGATGATAGTATGCTATCTGGTTTATCTTTATCATCGTGTACTGCTTTAGGTGATCTGACATGTCGCTATTGCACGTTGATAGAGCCCCTAGGATTCTTGCTTGACGACCAGCAGTATGATGGCGATCATATACGTGGGAGCTGGTAGTCTATAAACACATCCTTAAAAGGTCCCTAGTCGTGGGAGTTTCGAGACTGGGCATCGATACTCCATTAGTAGACTAGTGTATACAGTCGAGACCCCGACGAGGGGCGGTGGCCGGTCTCACAAGCCACTGGTGTCAGTTGGTTCACCTAAGATGTATACAGGTGCTCATTGGGTTATGAGTACACCGGACAGGACTCGCCGGGAACCTGCTAGTTGGTCTTATACCAGACGTCAGATAGCAGTTCCCTGGTGACATGTGTACAGGTTAGTTCATCGACCTGAGGATCGTCATTTGTCTCGTGTGAGTTCCCACTGTGCTTTGATTACTACCCTACCACGGCTCAAAGGAGTCGTGCAAACAGGTTTTAGTTGGGTACAGTCCCGAGCCACATGGAGGCAGTGAGCGGATCTGCAGGGGTTCGTCTCTCCCGGTATTGGGGGTGAGGTCGCGCTGTGTCTAGGAGAGCCATTACGCAAAGCCCTCGGCCGAGGCAGGAGATTTACTGGTAGGTATTCCAGTAGTATCTCAGGGCGTTCTGGGCTACGCTCCGACACGACTTGTACCGCTTTTGGGGGTCTGACTTTCACCAACCCCCTAGGCCCGCCATGCGATACTCATAGACGAACGGACCGGACTGTACGGATATTGTCACTGACAGGCTCAGTTGGGTGTCGGGGTGAGCTTCCTCATCGACGTCCCTTTTGGTCAATAGCTGGTGGCCCGTCACGTATTGGCTTATACCTCTGACGTGCCAGTGGTTAAATCCACAGCCATAGTATTGACGAGTCTTTAGAGTCCACCACACTTTCAGTTACTCAGCTTTCGGGCGAAACGCTGTAGAGGCCGTATGGAGATATGGCAGGGTCCGATCAGATACGTGCGGTATTGCACGGATCAGGATCGGACAGTTTTGTACTAGTTGCCGTATAGTTATATGGCAGGGTTCAATCTGATACGTGCGGTATTGCACGGATCAGGATCGGACGGATTTTACTAGCCGGCTTTGGCTTAAGCCGGTCCTAGTTTAGTACAGTGTAGATTTTGTCTCATTGCATTTGTATCCGGTCGGAATACAGATGCGGGTGTGTATGCACAGTATCGGGGTTTTCCTGTAATTTATTACGGGACCAGTTTTCTGGAGTTGCCAGTTTGCATTCCGTTCCGGCCGGTTTTTCTTTGTTCTTTCCCGGCCGGACTTTTCTGATGGAGGGGGTAATTTGCACTTTTGCAAATTACATTTTGTGGAGGGTTTATTTGCAAGATGATTAATTATGATAGCATCTTTAGATGCCATTCTTTTCCTTGATCTTTTCATGCTTTATCTTGATTAGAATTGATTAGAATGGTTGATGTAAGTTTGTTATGATTATGTTTGGTTATGGTCACCACTTGTGCTCCTACCATCACCTCCCTTCATGCTTGTTATTCATTGCTCCACCATTCTCACTAAAAGATGATAAGTTATTCATGGTTGAAAAAAAGAAGAGAGAAGAAGAAGAGAGAGCTTGATTCTTGAGAGTTTCCTTCTTGATCTTGCTTTCATGCAAGGAAAAATGATAGCACCATATTTTCCTTGTCCTCATTCCTCCATCCAAAGGCAACAAACCCCAAAGTGAGACTATGATTCTACACTACACATTCTACAGCAAATCTTGAGCATGTCGAGTTGCCGGCTTCATGCTCGAGTTGCCTCGGTATTGAGGCGGGAGCCCGTAAAAGACGAAGGCGATGTGGTGCCCTTTCCGGCGAGGTGGCGACGATATGGAGACTACACTTTCCGCGGGAGATCGGGGCGATGATGAGAAGACCGGAGGACCGGATCTCTTGGTATACTTCTTTTCCCATCTCTTGTTAGCTAGCGTAGGTTAATGGTTAACGATCCGGGTTTTCTTTGTCCGCGGTAGCGCCGGTTTCCGAGTAAGGAAAAATTTTGATTCCGCAATTTGGCCTCGAGTAAGACGGCCGGGGCGCTGCCGTGGCGCAACATGGTATCAGAGCCACGCCATTAACCTTACCTAGCTTCGTTTGATGTGTTTTTAAGTTCCGATCGACCAAAATTCCAAAAACCGTATTTTTCCCTTCACATCAGTTTCTGTCGAAATTTTTTGAAGTCCAAAAATTTTTCAGGTTGTAAAATATTGATGTACTGGAAAATCTAAGAGTTCTGTAAAAATTTGACGAAGTAACTCCATAGTTGGAGCGCGGAACCGCCGCGAAAACCCCATTTGTGCGGCCCTTCCGCCGCGCACTATTCACTTCACTTCACCAATTTTTTACAGAGGCCTTATGGGCTTAAAATATGGGTTTTGGAATATTAAATTTGGGCCAATTATTTCTGTGAGTGCTACAGTTTTCTTTGGGGCCCACTTGTTAATTGTTTGATCAATCGGAAAATTTTAAACACATTTTTCACAGTATTTACATTATATCTGCGACCGTGAATGTCACTTGATCGGTAAATCCGGTCTAACTGCTATAGCCCGGTTAGACGGATTTACGAACGTGATTTTCACGTTGATGTTCTATGTATTTGCTGTGTTGTTGCGGATCGGTCGTGGGGATAGCCTGGATGCAATACTAGTACTGTGCTGTTGTATTATGTACATTTGATATTGCGGGGCGAGCGTCCGACATGTGGACTGCCGTCACTGCCTGTTTGTATTATTCTTTTGGGGCACGACCTGGTTGCGGTCGATGTACCCAGTGTATGTATATTTTACTTTCTGTACTAGGGTTGCCCCGCGGTGGGGTGCACGGATAGCCGAGTTCTGGAGGGCAACGGGCCCGCATCTCAGGGCATTGAGACGGAGGGGCTTCAGTCCAGGATTGGCGGGCTATTCGCCGCACTCGTAGGGGGTACAGGCTGACCCAGGAGGGGTGCCCAAGTTACCGGATTCCGTGAAGTGCTGGGTGGTCCATTCACGGTGCTGAAGGGGGCTGCCTCGCTTCAGGTTTTGGCGGGTGACTTGCCGCGCCCGTAGGGGTCTAGGATTTCATTGCACAGGCTATCCACACGACCAGGGGAACGTCGGGTTTCAGCAGCGGCTCTGTGAAACCCGGGGCTTCCAGATATCTGTATTGTTCTGTGATGCTATACATTTCTGTGATGTTGCATTTTATTCACGCCTTGAGCGAAATACTATATATTGGTATATATATTAGTAGATGTTGTATATGTTTTTCATCCGCGCTAGTCCAGTCCCCGCTCTGTCGTTAGTAAGCTAACCTAACGAGTGATGACGGGACCCAGTGGCGAATGCGGATGGCATATACGTACGTCAGTATATTTTCGTTCTTTGTGGTGTGATCAATTGATGGGACTGCATTGATTCGGATCAATGCAAGATAAACAGACCTATTCTGATGTTGTTGGAACATTTTTCAAAAAGCTGTTATTGCAAGGACGTTCACTTTTGTTTTGCATCGTGGTATTCATTTGGAATATCCTGCTCCTCAGTCGACGAGGCAAGGGCCGAGATCCCTTCACCGGGAGTGACCCCTTGGACAGAAGTTTGCGTCAGGGCAATAACTTCACTATAGCCGATTACTTTTGCTTTGCACCGTGGTATTCAGCTGGAATATCCTGCACCTCATTCTACGGGGAAAGAGCCGAGATCCCTTCACCGGGAGTGACCTCTTTAGCAAAGGTTTTCGTCACTATATTTTTATAAAAGGCTATGCAGTTCCTTCAACGATATCAAGTTCATTACGTTAAAAGTTTTTCGCCAAAAACTAGACGTAGCCCTCCGTCATTTCTTACAAGTATTACTTAGTATTCGTGCTGCGTTTGTTGACTGTGTCAAGGCGTAGTGTGCGGTAGCTAAGTAGTGTTTGTTTGCAGCATATTAATGGGATTGGTTAGGACAGTCGTGCGGCCTTGTTGACTGTGTCAAGGGCTCGTACGGGTGGGTTTAATGCAATCCAGGATAATGACGGGTTGAACTTGACTAGGACTCTTTGATTTGTTGACTGTGTCAAGGTCACTTGAGTCCTAGGGGTAAAACACACATCGGGAGTTTCAAAAGAACTGAAACTTGCCAGGCATGCGCATACCTTCTGGAGTGTGGTGACGTGAGTGGATTCCGTCACGTTATCATGCGATGAGAGTTGGATCCCGATTCCCACTGATGAGTTAGTTTACTCCTCGGGTGACCCCGACTAATTCTTCTTTTAGGTTTGGAGGAGAATTTGAGATACAGTGGGAGGTTTCCAGATTAGACAAAGTGATAACCATTCTGATCTAGGTTAGAGTGCACGCTGAGTGTTTCTTTTCTCTCTCTCTTTGGCAGCGACCATTGACCCGACCCTGGACTATGACTCAGTGACCAAGTTGACCGAACCTTCTTAACACTGGCTTTTGGATTATCAGAGTTGCAGACCTCATTGCCACTCCTACTTTTACCCTTTTCTCCAGGACACCCCGTATTACTACGAACGTCCACTTCCATTGGACAAAACCATCGTATGGTTAGATACGAACTCGAAGGACTTCGAGGATGGTTTCTGGTTCTGGAGAAAACGAATAGGACTATTCAGTTGTCTTTTCTTTTCACCTTCTCTCATTACGAGTACTCCTTGGTTTAGGAGTAGTACACCTATTACGCAAATTGGATAGTCTTCTTCCAAACCATAGGCTGGTGCCGACCGGTAGGGAATGAAGAAAACCAGTTAGCCTAAACGGTGTACAGAAGGTATTAAGTTAAGACAAAGCAAGGGATTAGTAAGAGGGCAAAGTAAGTTGCGACTGCTATTCACGACCAAACCAAGTATTTCTTCGCCAATCCTAAATCACCTTTGTATTTCTCCAGGACACTCCGTATCACTATGAAGATCCCATTTTATTGGATAATCCATCGTATGGTTATATACGAACTCGAAAGGAACTTGTTCCAGTTCGGGGATGGATCCTGGTTCAGGAGAAATAGGAATAAAGTACATTCAGGTGTCTTTTATCTTCACCTTCTCTCGCATTGCGAGTGCTCCTAGGATTAGGACAGTACACCCTTTATGCTTTTTGGATAGTCTTCTTCCAAACCATAGGCTGGTGCCGAACGGTAGGGAAGGAAGAAAACCATTTGGCTTAAAGGGGTGTACAGAAGGTAATGACTAAAGACATATAAAGGGATTTGGAGAGGTGGCAAAGAATTATACGGTTATAGTTGTGAATCTGGATAATGGAAGAGGCATTACTAGGAATACCAGGATACCCCGACGAAACATTTCAATGTTTCAGTTTCACTGTGTACTGTTAATTGAAAACTGATTTCCCAGTTAGACACTTGCTCCAGGGTATGTATTTACCAGGTATGATTCTCACATCTGTATGGTTTTACAGATGATGAGTGGGAGTAAGTTATTGGGAATTAGGTGATCATCCTCATTATATCGGGATTCGTTGTAATCGATGATATTTGAGGAAGCCACCTGGGTTGTTTGCCGGTCGGCAGATATTTGGTTATGAATATCCGCTGTTGTGCACCAATTTCAAATTGATATATCTGTACGTCTATTTTCATAGAGTGAGATATACCTTTTGATATTATGTCGATGACATTTACCTATATCAGTGGATGGTTAGGTAAGGAGCATTAAACAGCGGTGTAATTCTTCTTAACCACAAATACAGTTTTCAACCTACGACACACAGTGAAAGAGTTGTTAGACTCAGCGGACTTATACAGAGTATTGTATGTTATCCAGGGTCCATCAGGACAGAGGGGTAGGTCCTCGTACTATATTCGGTTTACTTATGACTTCTCTAGTTTTTAGACAGGTGTTTCGTGGAAACACAGGGTCTAAGTTTTGAGGAGTTATAGGTATTTGAATAGAGTAGAGAACCAGGTGTAGCAAGTATCGGGATTCTTCAAAGTGATCGAAGATGTAGATACTTGTGTATGGTGTTCAGTTGATAGTAATGATTAAGAGAAATTGCTTCTCTTTCAGGTTACTCATAATTGGAAGCATTCCTAAGTTGAGTAACGCTGATCGGCCTCCTTCCATTTAGTTTACATGCACTGGAGATAGCTGCATGATTTGAATCTGGTTCAATTAAATCAGTGCCTCTGTTTCTATATTGGATATAGAACAGTTCATATCTTGACATTGTTAAGATACGGGGAGTTGTCCGGCTTATGCTTAAAACCAGACACTGGACAACTCAAGGCACGTTTCTGTAATGGCTGTTTGTGGGTTGACCCAGGCTATGACGAGGGTTAACTTTCTACCATCTGGATGAACAATGGCAATATTGTTCTAGACTCGCCACGGTTTTTATTAAAAATGGATTTTTTCAAAAACAGCAGTGGGAGTATGGTAGAACTGGAAGTAATTCCAGAACCGCAAACGATTACTGAAGATTTAATAAGGAACCTAAAGATTCAATCTGATTTGACATTCCATTGGCCACTCCGCAGATAAGGTGGGTAACTTCAGGCACCCTAGAGGTACTACGGTAGCCTCAAGGACGGTGACAGGGAAGTTCTTGTTTACCCACACTTGCCATTGTTGTTGTTCCAGGCTGCGAGACCCGGCAGGAGGATGAGTATAGCGTCGTTCTAAACTAGCTTTAGAAGTGCACGTCTATATGACTCTGCCAGAGGGTTGTCGTAGTCAGTGGGAGCAGCGGAAGCATTGGTGGACATCAGGCTTATGTCTATTTATAGACTAAAGCAGATGTAGCGGAGATAGATCATCTATTTCTGATGTGACAGTCTTAGGTTTGACGTCATCAGAATAGGGGATGGATCTGTTGAGAAGGTAGTAGGAAGTGATATTCCTATACTACGATCGGTTATACTTTGGTAGTCACACAGTGGTTTCTCCACAAGGGACTTGGATATTATATCAGACATACTGGTTACTAGATCTATGGTTTTAGATCTAGATTTGGGTGGTTTCCCAATCTGGGTATCTTGACAGCATTCTATGAGTATTTAGAATGGACGACTCCTGACACGGTAGTACACCTGCAGTTGATGGATTCACCCTCTCTAAAGGTGTCTTATAGACTAAAGGGGAGAGGGATACTCATGATTGGCAGATCACTTGCTTAGGCAATTGAGTCAATCATGAGATGTCAAGTACCACACCAGATGTTGTTCTTGCACTAGATGCAATAAGATGATATTGATCCAATCCTGGAGAAACAGTCGGAAGCAGTGTTAGAACATAAGTGAATGTTCTAGGGATATGATAACGACAGCCTCATTTGGGAGACAGTTATCATTCCAGGCTTCCAAGGTGACATGGACGACAAGGAGGTTGTCAGAGTTATAGTTTTCCTTCTGAGGAGGGGCAGTATTTTGGACAGGTGGTCCAAGGCAATACTGAGGGAGGCTTGGCGCAGGATACTGATTAAGTTCGGTTGACGATACAGTCTAAGAAGTTTGGATTTGGAGTTCATTTATGAGCTTGGTCCCATCAGACATCCAGACATTCTAAGACAGGTATTGCTCATTTCGGGAGATGGCTTTCTCCGCGAACTTGAGATATAGAGAGACATAGAAAGAAACATCACTGCGGATCCACTCACTGAGGCTATTCCTCGAACGCAATAGTTTCGCAAACGAGCTTTGTGAGACTGACTAGTAGAGGAGTTGGGTGTTCGGTATCACACGGGCTGTGAGTATGCGACATCGCAATAATTAGCCTTGAGTGCAAGTGGGAGATTGTTGGAGATAGTGCCCTCAGAGTCAATTATTGGATCACAGGCACGTGATTGCAATGATTGAGGGAGGACCTATCCCGGTAGGACAGTCTTACTCGAGATGATAGTATGCTATCTGGTTTATCTTTATCATCGTGTACTGCTTTAGGTGATCTGACATGTCGCTATTGCACGTTGATAGAGCCCCTAGGATTCTTGCTTGACGACCAGCAGTATGATGGCGATCATATACGTGGGAGCTGGTAGTCTATAAACACATCCTTAAAAGGTCCCTAGTCGTGGGAGTTTCGAGACTGGGCATCGATACTCCATTAGTAGACTAGTGTATACAGTCGAGACCCCGACGAGGGGCGGTGGCCGGTCTCACAAGCCACTGGTGTCAGTTGGTTCACCTAAGATGTATACAGGTGCTCATTGGGTTATGAGTACACCGGACAGGACTCGCCGGGAACCTGCTAGTTGGTCTTATACCAGACGTCAGATAGCAGTTCCCTGGTGACATGTGTACAGGTTAGTTCATCGACCTGAGGATCGTCATTTGTCTCGTGTGAGTTCCCACTGTGCTTTGATTACTACCCTACCACGGCTCAAAGGAGTCGTGCAAACAGGTTTTAGTTGGGTACAGTCCCGAGCCACATGGAGGCAGTGAGCGGATCTGCAGGGGTTCGTCTCTCCCGGTATTGGGGGTGAGGTCGCGCTGTGTCTAGGAGAGCCATTACGCAAAGCCCTCGGCCGAGGCAGGAGATTTACTGGTAGGTATTCCAGTGGTATCTCAGGGCGTTCTGGGCTACGCTCCGACACGACTTGTACCGCTTTTGGGGGTCTGACTTTCACCAACCCCCTAGGCCCGCCATGCGATACTCATAGACGAACGGACCGGACTGTACGGATATTGTCACTGACAGGCTCAGTTGGGTGTCGGGGTGAGCTTCCTCATCGACGTCCCTTTTGGTCAATAGCTGGTGGCCCGTCACGTATTGGCTTATACCTCTGACGTGCCAGTGGTTAAATCCACAGCCATAGTATTGACGAGTCTTTAGAGTCCACCACACTTTCAGTTACTCAGCTTTCGGGCGAAACGCTGTAGAGGCCGTATGGAGATATGGCAGGGTCCGATCAGATACGTGCGGTATTGCACGGATCAGGATCGGACAGTTTTGTACTAGTTGCCGTATAGTTATATGGCAGGGTTCAATCTGATACGTGCGGTATTGCACGGATCAGGATCGGACGGATTTTACTAGCCGGCTTTGGCTTAAGCCGGTCCTAGTTTAGTACAGTGTAGATTTTGTCTCATTGCATTTGTATCCGGTCGGAATACAGATGCGGGTGTGTATGCACAGTATCGGGGTTTTCCTGTAATTTATTACGGGACCGGTTTTCTGGAGTTGCCAGTTTGCATTCCGTTCCGGCCGGTTTTTCTTTGTTCTTTCCCGGCCGGACTTTTCTGATGGAGGGGGTAATTTGCACTTTTGCAAATTACATTTTGTGGAGGGTTTATTTGCAAGATGATTAATTATGATAGCATCTTTAGATGCCATTCTTTTCCTTGATCTTTTCATGCTTTATCTTGATTAGAATTGATTAGAATGGTTGATGTAAGTTTGTTATGATTATGTTTGGTTATGGTCACCACTTGTGCTCCTACCATCACCTCCCTTCATGCTTGTTATTCATTGCTCCACCATTCTCACTAAAAGATGATAAGTTATTCATGGTTGAAAAAAAGAAGAGAGAAGAAGAAGAGAGAGCTTGATTCTTGAGAGTTTCCTTCTTGATCTTGCTTTCATGCAAGGAAAAATGATAGCACCATATTTTCCTTGTCCTCATTCCTCCATCCAAAGGCAACAAACCCCAAAGTGAGACTATGATTCTACACTACACATTCTACAGCAAATCTTGAGCATGTCGAGTTGCCGGCTTCATGCTCGAGTTGCCTCGGTATTGAGGCGGGAGCCCGTAAAAGACGAAGGCGATGTGGTGCCCTTTCCGGCGAGGAGGCGACGATATGGAGACTACACTTTCCGCGGGAGATCGGGGCGATGATGAGAAGACCGGAGGACCGGATCTCTTGGTATACTTCTTTTCCCATCTCTTGTTAGCTAGCGTAGGTTAATGGTTAACGATCCGGGTTTTCTTTGTCCGCGGTAGCGCCGGTTTTCGAGTAAGGAAAAATTTTGATTCCGCAATTTGGCCTCGAGTAAGACGGCCGGGGCGCTGCCGTGGCGCAACAGTAGCTTCTCACTTCTAGTTAAGTAGTTAACTAGTTTTGTGTTTCGCCTAAAATTCTAATCTAAGATCCGCGTTAGGGTTTCGCGGCACCCATAATTTTTGAAATTGGCATGTTTGATGCCTTGTGAGACCTCTATAGGGTGCCTAGGAACCTTTCACTGGTATCAGAGCTTAGCTAGAGCCTTAGGCGAAATCTAGACGGAGTTTGAAAGCCGGACGAACCGAAAACCTAACCCCAAAATAGCTCTCTGGACTTTTTCTAAAAAATGGGATTTTTGTCAATTAAAAATATGCAGAAAATCAAGCAGGGTGTTATTTGAATTACTGTGAAATACGAGGGCCTAAGTCGACTTTTCCACCGCGGATCCGAGGCATGTGCTATGCATGATGCGGCGGTTCCGCGGCCTTACTGTTCCCTTGTATGATGATTTCTGCACAGTAACTCAAATAATTTAATGCTATATTTTCTGGGATATTTTTGTTGTGACTCTACAGAAGAGTATTCTGGGGTACTATTGGGAATCAAAGTTTCGATCGGATTATCAAATTTCGTCTTTGTGTTTTTCCGGATAATCTTTTGAATATGTTAAAAAGTTCGACCGGATATAAATACCCAATTTTTCCCCTGTCGGGAAATTTCCAAGTGTTGGATTTTTCCGTAGTTTAACGACGTTCTAAGTAGTGCAAATAACGCGATGGACCCTCTAGAAGACAACAAACCTTAACTCGATTATGTGACCGTCTTGAACTGCCCTTTGAACCTTCGAGTTTGGGGCAGTACGGCGTGCCACATGTGAGGCGTTGGCTTGACCCTTCTACGGCTGGACCGTTGGTACTGAGGCACGAACTGAATGTTGTTAGACTTATTTCATGTGTTGAGCTGTATCGGGAAAACTTGGGTATTCGACTGTTCGATCGGAAAGTTTAACATTTTCTGTTTATCTGGAATGTGATACAATAATTGGAATTCACAAGTAGTTATGAGATAACTGAATGAATGTTATAAATCTAGCAATTTAGTCCCATATGATATTGAAAAGAGTTTTCGATAATGAGACTAAAATGCGGGATTTATATCTGTTAGGCATGCGATGTCTAAAGAGGTTGCGGATTCCAACTGTTGTAGTTTTACACTTTCTTTTCTGTGACCGTAAGTGTAGTATGTTCATATCGCCTGTTTCGTTGCTATACGTCAACGACAATTGGGGTATGCATACTTACTTACGTTGATGACATGTGATGTTATGTGTTGCTGGATATGTTATATTGGATCGTCATGTTCGAATAGCCGGGGTTTTTTTTATGTGAGATGAGTGTTTTCCATCTTCATTCATGTAAAAACTTGTATGTAATATTCTTTTATTTGGGGCACTTCCAGATAGCGGAAGTTGTCACCTTTTGTATATTATTTATTTTTCCGCATTAGGATAGACCCAAGGAGGGGAGCACAAGTAACCGGGTTCTGGGGTCCAGTGGGAGACCAACTCGAGGAGTCGAGTCCGGGTCTCCTAACCCTAGAATTGGCAGAGTTGCTTGCCGCTCTCGTAGGGGTCTAGGGGTGTGGGATTGGCTATTCATCACGACCGTGGAATCCGTGTTTTATACTGGCTCGTATTGAAAACACGGACGTCCTAGTATATCCAATATTTCATATGTTTCTTCTGCTGCGATATCTGTGATGTGATCATGTGATGTTCTGTGATAGATACTATATATAGTATATATGATATATTATATAGACGTTACTTATGTTTTACACCCGCGCTAGCCCTGCCCTGCTCTGTCGTTAGTTACCTAACCTAACGGTGCACGAGGGGACATCGAGGCGAATGCGGATGGCATAAGTGTACGTCATATCTATCTGTGATGTTTAGGTATTTAAATGATGGGACTTCATTAATGTGATTAATGAAAGAAAAGAAACCTAAGATGTTGTAGAATCAAATTTTAAAATAAAACAGGTAGCTACAGTTTTTTCTTTGCAAAGTGATATATATGATATATCCCGCACCTTATTCGATGAGGAAAGGACCGAGATCCCTTCACCGGGAGTGACTCCTTTAGCAATAACTGGCAGATGCTACACACTCAGTTTGCTCTTGATTGCTTTTGAGTTTTTGCTTTGCACAGTGATATATATGATATATCCCGCACCTCATTCGACGAGGAAAGGGCCGACGATCCTTTCACCGGGAGTGACCCCTTTAGCAAAACTAGAAAAGCCTCAAAATCACTCCATTTCAAAACTCCATTTGATTCTACAGCGATATCAAGTTCATTACGCAATAGGTTTTCAGAAAAACCTGTCGTAGCCCTCCGTCATTTCAGATAAGTACTATTTAGTATTCGTGCTGCGGTTGTTTGGCATGCGTCAAGACATAGTGTACGGTAGCTAACTAGTATTTATCTGCTTATGCATATGATGCAGATTGGATTAGGGTATTCTCACGGCGTTGTTTGGCATGCGTCAAGGGTCGTGCGGGTGGGTTTAATTCAATCAGGAAATGACGGGTTGAACTTGACTAGCGGACTATGGGTTGTTTGGCATGCGTCAAGATCATAGCACGCTAGGGGCAAAAGATTATCGGGAATTTCAAGTGTTGAAATTTGCAATGAGATTGCATACCTTCTATGAGATAGTTGGATCCCGATACCCACTGCGAGTAAGAGTTACTCCTGGGAGAGTTTTACACATTACAATTAGCCGATCAAGTAGGTGTCTAGAAAGGTGTTAACGAGGTTACGCCTCTGGGAAAACGAGGTTTACATTAATTAGGTTCGTGCGAAAGCACGGGGGACCTCCCTCAAAGTACCGACACTGGCCTGGCTGAAAGATTGGCGAACTTGTAGTGTGTAATTAATCCCGGCTAGTCTTTCCTTTTAGGGTTTGAAGGAAGATTTGATAAAAAGCAGTGGGAGCCATCCTGATTAGATAAGATAATAACCAATCTGATCTTGCACGAGCTTACGCTAAAGTGTTTTCTTCTCTCTCTCTCTCCAGGTAGCGACCATTTCATGCCTTAATCAAGATAATAATATGGATGTATTGACCGAACCCGTATGTTATACTGTGCTGGGGAACGTTGGTTCCGTTCCTTCTTATAAGAGTTATAGGAATGAACAGGAAATAGGGGAATACCAGGATTCCCATGCCACCCGAATGAAGAAAGTACATGTTGATGCATTTTCTTCGGGTGTGTTCGTTACAGAGAACTGTTCCTCCATTTGCTCCACGTCCTGGGTATTAGATACCGGGTCAGGATCCCATATATGTAATCAGTTACATGGGCTTAGGAAAGGTAGAGAACTTGGAGAAGGTGATAAAGACATTAGAGTTGGAAATGGTGCAATTGTTGCAGCTAAGACTGTCGGGGAATATCACCTTGCATTACCAACTGGTAATACATTGGTTCTGAACGAATGCTATTACATGCCGAACCTGATATGCAACATTATATCGGTTTCTTTATTGAGTAAAGAGGGATATAATTTTTTATTACAGGATAATGTTATGAACATTTTCCATAATCAAAAGTTGGTTGGATCAGGCACGTTGTGCAATGGCATTTATGTTCTAAACCAATCAACAGTTCTGAGCATAACAAACACACACAAGAGGAAGAGTTCTGAACTGAACGAATCCTTCTTGTGGCATTGTAGACTGGGTCACATCAATGCGACACGACTGGCTAAGTTGCATAAGGATGGATATTTAAATCCGTTTGAATTTTCATCCTATGACACTTGCCAGTCATGTCTCAAAGGCAAGATGACCAAAGCTCCGTTTACGGGACACGGAGAAAGAGTTACCGAACTCTTGGGACTGATACATAGTGATGTATGCGGTCCCATGTCTACACATGCCAGGGATGGTTCTTCGTACTTCATTACATTCACTGACGATCTCTCTAGATTCGGATATGTGTTCCTGATGAAACACAAATCAGAAGCTTTTGAGAAATTTAGAGAATATAAACAAGAAGTCGAGAACCAAACCGGAAAAAGTATTAAAATCCTACGATCTGATCGAGGAGGGGAATACTTGAGCAATGAATTCCTGGACTTCCTAAAAGAGAATGGGATTCTCTCTCAGCTGACTCCTCCATATACACCACAGCACAACGGTGTATCTGAACGGAGAAACCGCACCCTATTAGATATGGTGCGCTCAATGATGAGTACAACTGAGTTACCTATTTCCTTCTGGGGATATGCGCTTGAGACAGCTATGGACCTATTGAATAAAGTTCCTACCAAATCAGTGCCTACCACTCCATATGAGATATGGAAAGGGAAGAGACCACATCTTAATTATATTAAGATATGGGGTTGTCCAGCCTATGTCAAAAGACAAAATCCGGACAAACTCGAGGCAAGATCTGTCTTATGTAAGTTTGTAGGATATCCCAAAAATTCACAAGGGTATATCTTCTACCACCCCGAGGAACAAAAGGTGTTTGTTTCTCGACATGCCACTTTCTTAGAAAAAAGTTTTCTTATGAAACAGATAAGTGGCATTGAGGTAGAACTGGAAGAGGTTCCAGCGACACAGACTACAACAGAAGATTTGGTTGAACCAGAGGATTCCGTAGTTCCCGATGAACTCCAGCCACTCCGCCGATCTAGTAGGGTTCCTCGCCAACCTGAGAGATACTACGGTTTTCTCATGGATGGAGGGAGCGAGGATTGCATCATGGAGGATGATGACCCAACTAGCTTCGAGCAGGCCATCATGAGTATGGACTCAGTGAAATGGCTGGATGCTATGCGGTCCGAGATGGAATCCATGTACACCAACAAAGTATGGACTTTGGAAGTTGCTCCTGAAGGGGTAAAACCCATTGGGAGAAAGTGGATCTTCAAGAAGAAACTTGGTGTAGATGGGAAAGTGGAGACTTTCAAAGCTAGACTTGTAGCAAAGGGTTTTCGTCAAAGACCAGGTGTGGACTATGACGAAACATTTTCTCCAGTGGCTATGCTTAAATCCATCCAGATCATGCTTGCCATTGCTGCCTTTCATGACTACGAAATCTGGCAAATGGATGTTAAGACCACCTTTCTAAATGGTGATTTAGAAGAGTGCGTGTACATGACTCAGCCAGAGGGCTTCGTAGACAGTGGGAGCAGCGGGAAGGTGTGCAAGCTGCTTAAATCCATTTATGGATTAAAGCAAGCATCGCGGAGTTGGAACATCTGCTTTGATGTCGTTATCAAAGAGTTTGATTTCGTCAAAAATCCAGATGAACCTTGTATCTACAAGAAGGTGGCAGAGAGTAAGGTTATCTTCCTCGTATTGTACGTGGACGACATACTCTTGATAGGAAATGATATTCCTATGCTGCAAGCGGTCAAGCTCTTCTTATCACAAAGATTCTCAATGAAAGATCTTGGTGATGCCTCCTGCATATTGGGAATTAGGATCTATAGAGATAGATCCAAACGGATTTTAGGATTGTCCCAATCCAGGTACATTGACACCATACTAAAGAGGTTTAGTATGGAAGAGTCCAAGCGTGGGAACTTGCCCACGATCTCTGGAGTCACTCTCTCCAAAGAGATGTCTCCCAAGACTGATTTGGAGAGAGCTCGCATGCAAGGGATACCCTATGCTTCGGCAGTAGGCTCTATCATGTATGCGATGCTATGTACCAGACCCGATGTAGCATACTCACTAAGTGTAGTGAGCAGGTATCAAGCTGATCCTGGAGAGAGTCACTGGACAGCTGTGAAGAGCATTCTCAAGTACTTGCGAAGGACTAGAGATATGTTCTTGGTGTATGGTAACGGAGAGCTCCAAGTGGAGTCCTTTACCGATTCGAGCTTCCAGAGTGATAAGGACGACTCTAAGTCGCAGTCGGGCTTTGTCTTTACCCTTTACGGAGGGGCGGTTAGCTGGAAGAGTTCCAAGCAGGAAACCGTGGCAGACTCGACGATGGAGGCTGAATACATCGCTGCCAACGATGCTGCTAAAGAGGCTGTCTGGATCAAGAAGTTCATTACTGAACTTGGTGTGGTTCCATCCATTGAGCATCCAATACCTTTGTATTGCGATAACAATGGAGCAGTGGCTTTGGCCAAGAAACCCAGGTCCCATCAGCGATCCAGGCATATTCTGAGGCGGTATCACCTGATCCGGGAGATAGTTGATCGCCGGGAGATCGAGGTCAGGAGGGTTGACACGAAGGACAACACTGCGGATCCACTCACGAAGGCCATTCCCCAGATACAGTTTGAGAGACTCTTCGGGATGCTCGGTATGCGATACTACAGCAGCTGGCCCTAGTGCAAGTGGGAGATTGTTAGTTGTATGTATGCCCTAGAGGCCAGTATTGTACAGATGATGTATATTATATTGGATGCTTGGACATATATAGAGATGACTTTCTTGCTCGACATGATAGTATGCTATCTGGTTGCTCTTTATCTTAACATGTACACTAGTCTTTTTATACTTGTAACACCTTAGGATAAGGTTAGTGAATAATTATACTTAAATAATGGTTTTTAATAAAAAGTTTACCAAATTGTGTTTTAAATATTTTTCCTAATCTAATAAATATTTTTTCCAAAATTTTCCTAAGCTTGCACACACATGTGCATGTAAACTAGGGTTTTTAAATAATGTAAATACCATAATTTTATTAACCATGGTGGGTTAATCTTTAGGGTTAAAAGTCTTTTGGGTTTTAAGTGGGTTTACTTAGATAGTTAAAATTACTTTAATTTGAATTTGAGGAGGGTGTTGACTTGAGGGAGAGAGGGAGTGGGCATCATGGCTTAGCCCATGCTTGCCATTAATGATGAGAGAGAGAGAGGGTTGACAATTGGAAGCTAATTATTTCCTCTCATTTCTTTTCTTGGTATTCTCTCAAACACTCACACACACACACACACTTACCTCTTCACACCCCAGCAGCAGCAGCAGGAGAAGAAGCAACAGCAGCAGCAGGAGAAGAAGCAATAGCAGCAGCAAGCACTCAGCAGCAACAGCAGCAAGCTTTGGCAGCAGCAGCAGTGAGCAGTAGCAGCCCCAGCTCCTAGTGCAGCCTCTTCTCTTCACTTCTCCACCTTCCTCCAGCTTCCTAGGGTTAAGTATGAGGTATATTTCCTAACTTAGTCCCTAGTTAGCTTGGTTAGTGTAGATTTGCATCGGTTAATGGATATTGGTGCGTTTTAGTGCGATATGGGACGTTTAGTGGGAACTTTGTGCTTATGGGATATAATTTGGTTTCAGTAGGATGCTTGAGGTCTGTTGAGACCATTGTAACCTAGTCCAACCCCGATTACACTAAAATACCACCAGTTTTCATATTCGATGCAAAATGTCGTATTTGTGCAAAGTGAGTTTTCTGGAACTGCTATTGACCCGGTGAGTTCAGAATGACATGGAGGATACTGCAGTGTGGTGGAGAGGTGCTGATACCATGGTTTTAACCCGACCCCCAAACTCTTCACTTTGGCCGCCAAAATCTTCTTTCTGGCCGCAAATTGCGGCCAGATAGGTAGGGATTTGGGTGTGGTTTGGTCCTGTGGGTGTTTGCCTGTGTGTGTAGTGTTTTGGTATATATATTTTTGTAAGATTAGTTCTGTAGCAAAATCTGGGACCAATTACCTATTTTGCCGTTTTCTAAACCTTCGCGACACGCGTGATACGTGAGTAGGTTTGGGTTTCTGCGTATCGCGGCGCGTCGGGGTAGTTTCGTGGCGCGTGACTACACGTTTTAGCGTATCGCGCACACGCGCGATTAGTTTGCGACACGAGTTTCTAGTTTGACCGTAATGTCACATTTTTGGTGAAATTGAGCTTATGTGTGATATGTGTATGTGATTCTAGGTTCGCAGGCCAGTGAGACGGACGCTGCGAAGAGGGGCAAGCAAGTCGTCGGCTACACTTAGCGCGAGACTCGGTGAGTAGATTTCACATCTACGGGGATATCGCCCGCATGGCGTTATGCGTCAGGGCTGATAGGACCTTATTGTTATATATTGCATACACCCTACCATGGATTGTCATCACATATTGCATTCCCTGCTATATATATAAACATTGCTTAGAACTGATAGAACTGCCATGATCATACTGTTATGTATTGTTGTAGCTCATCTATATATGACATGACTTGAAATTTCATACTTGATACCTATATCACATTGGATTGTTGCATTGTAGCTCATTTTTCTGTGACATGGCTAGATATACATATTTGATGCACACATCACATCACAATTACTTGTATTATTGGTTGAGATTTCATGTGATTTCTGGATTTGGGAACCGTGGCCTTTTCAAATAAGTAATCATTTAAAAAAACCGGTTCCCTTGATATGATATTTGGGGGCGCCGCCCCGTGTTTTCTCGGTGCTAGAGGCAGGTACTGAGAGAGGGCTGACCCGGACTGACGGATGCCCGATGGATTGATATAGGGCTGACCCGGACTGACGGATGCCCGATGGATTGATATAGGGCTGACCCGGACTGACGGATGCCCGATGGATTGATATAGGGCCGACCCGGAATGACGGATGCCCGATGTATTGTGAGAGGGATGACCCGGACTGACGGATTCCCGATATATATACTTTGAGAGAGGGCCGACCCGGAATGACGGATGCCCGATACAGGATGTTTTACGTGTCGATGTTAGACACGAGTATTTATGATATTTGGGTGCCGATGTTGGGCACTCGGGATTTTCAGGGATATACAGGATATGAGGGCCGATGGAGTACCGGCATTTGTGGAGGTTGGGATTTGTGGTGCATACATACATATGTAGTCCACCTCGATACTTCATGTAGATACTATATTCCCATGCTCAGCATTTATTATCACACCTCATCCTGTAGTTATATCACCTGATAGAGGACTTGCATTATTATTATGCATACTGCTTACCCGCATTGATATCATCTGCTGGCATTGGTTAGAGTAGCGCTGTACGTGCATGCTTGCGATTACCTTTATATGTTATCTCTATTCACGAGTTGGCAACTCACCCCCGTTGTGCCACAGTATTTGCAGGTTGCCCTTGGGAGTAGTCACGGCTGGCTGTTACCTCATCTTTTGGCACAGATACCCCTTTTGAGCAGAGATAGTCTTTTGCTGATAGGTGGGTTTTGTACGGTATCTGTTATCTTTCAGTTGTATATATTGATGTATCTAGTACTCTCCATCTACCTTCTGTATTGACTTAGAGACAGTTGTGAGGACGATATGTATGATTTTATATTCTGGTGTCGAGCTCGCATGTGAGCTGATGTTACTTTATGCAGTCTCACCTTTTATGATATTGTCCTTGCTTTACTGTGTATTCTTCGCTACGGCGTCGTATATCTCATTGTGATGCTTCATTCATTTCACTTGTTATTTCTGCTACACCTTGTTTCTATCCGACTGGCAGGACAATTGTTTTAAAAAGGAAATGTTACCAAAATTACAAAAGTTATAACTCTTGAACTTAAAAGGATTTTCTACTAAATAAATGGAAGTTTTTCGGACATGTACGATTGTTTTTACAAAATGTTTTAAAATCACTCTATTTTATCGGTTTTGATTTCTGGGATCGGCTTACTTAGCCGCGTTACGCCTGTAGACGTTGCGTGGTTAAGTGCCGGTCACGAGTCGAATTCTCGGGTCGTGACAAAGTTGGTATCAGAGCGTAGGTTTTACCTTCGGAGTGTAGGATGACCCTGGTATGATGGAGTAGGTAGCTGCAGCAGGGTAGCGTAGCGTGTGTATGTTCCGCGGCATACTCAAGACACAGTACTCCGCCTACGCGACCTTAGGACTTATTGATTTGATCCCTCCTTATATTCTTGCGATTCGATTTCCGTGTTCTTATCGAATCCTAATTTTTCTTTCAGCCATTATGCCGCCTAAGACTACGAGGGCACAGAGAGCGGCCGCGAGGGCCGAGATTCGTGTTGACTCGTCCGAGACGAGGACTGATCCGGGCAGTGCACCCGTTGTACCTGAGCAGACTGTTCCTGCCGTGACAGAGCAGATCGCCACGTTAGGGGCTGGTATGCAGGAGATGCGCCAGACGGTGGGATCTAGCATGCAGGAGATGCACCAGATGATAGGGTCGCTAGTTGAGACGCTTCGAGCCCAGCGACCAGAGGTAGCTCCACCTGTTCCAGAGACCGCGATGGTGTCTGCCGCACAGCCAGTTGCCCCTGCAGCCACGGAGGTGATCACAGTATCGCTATCAGAGTTTATGAGGCTGAAGCCTCCAGTATTCACAGGCACTGATACAGCCGAGGACCCACAGACTTTCATAGACAGGATGGCCAGGATATGCCGTTCCCTCAGATGCGCAGATGCGAGATGGGTCGAGTTCGCGAGCTTTCGCCTGGAAGGTCTTGCGCAGAAATGGTGTGATTCAGTGGAGAAGGGCAGAGCAGCAGGTCTTCCTCCTATGACCTGGACGGAGTTCGTGACCATATTTCTAGCCCGTTTCCTTCCCCGGAGTGTTAGAGATGCCCGAGCACGCAGATTTGAGTCCTTGCGCCAGACGCCAGGGATGACAGTGGCAGAGTATGACGTACTGTTTACCGAGCTAGCAGTCTACGCCCCACATTTAGTGGCCACCGAGGAGCTGCGAGTCCGGAGATTTGTTCGAGGCTTGCTTTCACCAGTGTTCCTCGCGATCAGCGCGCAGCACTACGAGACCTATGCAGCAGCTGTAGACGCAGCCCTAGTGGTCGAGGAGCACCTTGTTGAGACTTCGGCACTTCCAGAGCCGAAGAGAGCTCGTGCGGATACATCAGCACAGAGACAGCCTTTTCGGCGCCGTGATAGACGTATTGCAGGCAGCAGAGATTCAGGGCGGGGCCGGTTATTCAGTTCCTATTCCCAGGACGGTCAGCGGTCATCGTCGGGATGTTTTCGCTGTGGGAGTTCTTATCATCGTGTACGGGATTGTCCAGAGACACCCCGGAGGGAGGCGACAGCACCGCATGTCACATTACCACCTTCACCACCCCAGAGGGCGTTGCCTATCGTACCTACCGTTGCTCCGCGCCAGACTCATACACAGCGAGGTCGTGGGCGTGGAGGAGTTGCTCAGAGAGGGCGAGGTGACCGAGGCAGAGGGCAGCCAGTCACAGGTGGTGGACAGGCGAGGGTTTTTGCTTTGACACATCAGGACGCGCAGGCGTCCAATGCAGTGGTTTCAGGTATCCTTCCTGTATGTTCAGTTGATGCTCATGTATTGTTCGATCCCGGATCCACACACTCGTACGTATCTACACACTTTGTGCCGAGTTTGGGTAGAGAGTCCGGCTTGCTTGATCAGCCGCTTGTGGTGACTACTCCTGTGGGAGAGTCGTTTGTTGCTAGGCACGTATTCCGATCCTGTACCGTCTGTATTGGTGAGAGAGAGTTGCCTGTCGACTTGATCCTTCTGGAGATGTTGGACTTCGACGTTCTTTTGGGCATGGATTGGTTAGCCACGTGCTATGCTTCTGTGGACTGCCGCGAGAAGACAGTTAGATTCTGTTTCCCCGGTGAGTCGGTTTTTGTTGTGTTGGGGGACCGTGGTGCCGCCCCTCACAGTGTGATTTCTTCTTTTCGCGCTGGACAGCTTTTGAGGAAGGGATGTCAGGGATTTCTCGCCTATGTTTGCGATGCTCGCGCTACAGAGGTTCCATTGGATCAGGTTCCGGTTGTTAGCGAGTTTCCTGATGTGTTCCCTGACGAGCTTCCTGGGTTGCCGCCCGAGCGCGACATTTCTTTCTGTATTGATTTGGTTCCTGGTTCGGGGCCTATTTCTATACCGCCTTATCGGATGGCCCCGGCGGAACTTCGGGAGTTGAAGGATCAGTTGCAAGGTTTGCTGGACAAGGGACTTATTCGACCCAGTGTTTCTCCTTGGGGTGCTCCAGTCCTGTTCGTCAAGAAGAAGGATGGCAGTTTGCGTCTTTGTATCGACTACCGCCAGCTGAACCGGGTGACAGTGCGGAACAGGTATCCTTTGCCGCGTATCGACGATTTGTTCGACCAGCTTCAGGGGGCAGGGTACTTTTCGAGGATCGATTTGCGATCGGGCTATCATCAGCTGCGGGTTCGACAGGAGGACATTCCCCGGACAGCTTTCCGTACGCGCTACGGCCATTACGAGTTCTTGGTGATGTCGTTCGGACTCACCAATGCGCCAGCAGCCTTCATGGACTTGATGAACCGTATTTTCCGGCCTTATTTGGATCTGTTCATTATAGTCTTTATTGACGATATTTTGGTGTATTCCCGGAGTAGTGAGGAGCACGAGCAGCACCTGCGGATTACATTGCAGACATTGAGGGAGCACCAGCTTTATGCGAAATTCTCCAAGTGTGCTTTTTGGCTGGACAGCGTAGACTTCTTGGGTCACGTGATTTCACGAGACGGTATATGTGTAGACCCGAGGAAGATCGAGGCCGTTCAGGGTTGGCCCAGACCCACATCGGTGACGGAGATTCGCAGCTTTTTGGGATTGGCCGGTTACTACAGGCGTTTTGTGCAGGACTTCTCACGTATTGCTACACCGTTGACCGGGTTGACCCGGAAGGGAGTTCCCTTCGATTGGACGGAGGAGTGCGAGCACAGTTTTCAGCAGTTACGGACACGGCTGACGACGGCACCGGTGTTATCCTTACCTTCCGGATCGGGCAGATTTGTGGTCTTTTGTGATGCTTCTCGAGTGGGATTGGGATGCGTTCTGATGCAGCATGATAGGGTGATCGCGTATGCCTCGCGACAATTGAAGAAGCACGAGCAGAACTACCCCACTCATGATTTGGAGATGGCAGCAGTGGTCTTCGCACTTAAGATCTGGCGACATTACCTATACGGCGAGTCGTGCCAGATATTTACGGATCACAAGAGTCTGAAATACATATTCCAGCAGCGGGATCTGAACCTTCGACAGCGTCGATGGATGGAGTTAGTGAAGGATTATGACTGCAAGATCTTATATCACCCGGGCAAGGCAAATGTGGTGGCGGATGCTTTGAGCCGGAGGCCCGGGATTAGTTTATCTTGTTTGAGCGCAGTACAGGAGCAGTCATCGGCAGATTGGCAGGTATTATGCGACAGTTGAGTACAGTTCGAGTTCACGCCGATTGGAGGACAGATAGCACATGTCCGTGCACGCCCACAGTTGATCGATCGTATTCGTGAGGCACAGCTCAGTGATGACCGATGTTCAGAGATCATGGCACAGATGGGACAGGGCAGATTTTCCGAGTTCGTGATCGATGATCAGGGAGTACTACGGTTTGGAGTCAGACTGTGCGTACCAGATGCTGAAGGGCTGAGACGCGAGATTCTTGAGGAGGCACATCGATCGGTATATAGCGTCCATCCCGGTTCCACCAAGATGTATCATGATATGCGAGATGTTTACTGGTGGGACGGAATGAAGAGGGACATTGCGGATTTTGTATCGAGATGCCTGACTTGTCAGCAAGTTAAGGCCGAGCACCAGAGGCCCGCGGGAGAGCTACAACCGTTACCCATTCCGGAGTGGAAATGGGAACAGATTTCGATGGATTTCGTGGTGGGTCTACCCAGGACTAGTAGGGGGTATGACTCCATCTGGGTGATCGTGGATCGTATGAAGAAAGCGGCTCACTTCCTACCGGTAAAGACGACTTTCGGATTTACTCAGTATGCCCAGATCTACATTGACGAGATAGTGCGACTACACGGTGTCCCGACGTGCATTGTGTCCGACAGAGGCACCCAGTTTACTAGTAGACTTTGGCAGAAGCTTCAGGAGGCTTTGGGCACTCGCTTGAGTTTCAGCACGGCATTTCATCCGCAGACCGACGGACAGTCAAAGCGGACCATTCAGACTCTCGAGGACATGCTCAGAGCTTGTGTACTAGATTTCGGAGGTAGCTGGGATCATCATTTGCCCTTGGTAGAGTTCTCCTACAATAACAGCTACCAGGAGACTATTCAGATGGCACCGTTTGAGGCTCTTTATGGAAGGAGATGCAGGTCACCCACTTGTTGGACAGAGCTCAGAGAGGGCAGTATTTTAGGGCCACAGATCGTTGAGGAGACGACAGCGAAGATCCAGTTGATTCGCGATAGGATGAGAGCAGCGCAGAGTAGGCAGAGGGCTTATGCAGACCGTCGACGACGCAGACTTGAGTTTTCTGTTGGTGATCATGTTTTCTTGAGGGTCTCCCCAATGAAAGGTGTGATGAGGTTTGGGAAGAAGGGGAAGCTCAGTCCCAGGTATGTGGGCCCCTTCGAGATCCTCGAGCGTGTTGGTGCAGTAGCCTACCGTTTAGCCCTTCCGCCCAGCTTTCCAGATGTGCACCCCGTATTCCATGTCTCGATGCTCCGCAGATATCTTCATGATCCTTTGCATGCGATTCAGCATCCGACGATCCAGCTTGAGCGCGACCTTTCCTATGCAGAGCAGCCGGTGATGATCTTGGATCGACAAGTGAAGAAATTGAGATCGAAGGACATTCCATCAGTTAAGGTACTTTGGCGTGGTCAGAACCGTGAGGAGGTCACTTGGGAGACCGAAAGCGAGATGATGAAGACGTATCCCCATCTTTTTGAAGGTAACCTTAGTTAGATTTTTGAAATTCGGGGACGAATTTCTTTAAGGGGGAGAGATTGTAACACCTTAGGATAAGGTTAGTGAATAATTATACTTAAATAATGGTTTTTAATAAAAAGTTTACCAAATTGTGTTTTAAATATTTTTCCTAATCTAATAAATATTTTTTCCAAAATTTTCCTAAGCTTGCACACACATGTGCATGTAAACTAGGGTTTTTAAATGATGTAAATACCATAATTTTATTAACCATGGTGGGTTAATCTTTAGGGTTAAAAGTCTTTTGGGTTTTAAGTGGGTTTACTTAGATAGTTAAAATTACTTTAATTTGAATTTGAGGAGGGTGTTGACTTGAGGGAGAGAGGGAGTGGGCATCATGGCTTAGCCCATGCTTGCCATTAATGATGAGAGAGAGAGAGGGTTGACAATTGGAAGCTAATTATTTCCTCTCATTTCTTTTCTTGGTATTCTCTCAAACACTCACACACACACACACACTTACCTCTTCACACCCCAGCAGCAGCAGCAGGAGAAGAAGCAACAGCAGCAGCAGGAGAAGAAGCAATAGCAGCAGCAAGCACTCAGCAGCAACAGCAGCAAGCTTTGGCAGCAGCAGCAGTGAGCAGTAGCAGCCCCAGCTCCTAGTGCAGCCTCTTCTCTTCACTTCTCCACCTTCCTCCAGCTTCCTAGGGTTAAGTATGAGGTATATTTCCTAACTTAGTCCCTAGTTAGCTTGGTTAGTGTAGATTTGCATCGGTTAATGGATATTGGTGCGTTTTAGTGCGATATGGGACGTTTAGTGGGAACTTTGTGCTTATGGGATATAATTTGGTTTCAGTAGGATGCTTGAGGTCTGTTGAGACCATTGTAACCTAGTCCAACCCCGATTACACTAAAATACCACCAGTTTTCATATTCGATGCAAAATGTCGTATTTGTGCAAAGTGAGTTTTCTGGAACTGCTATTGACCCGGTGAGTTCAGAATGACATTGAGGATACTGCAGTGTGGTCGAGAGGTGCTGATACCATGGTTTTAACCCGACCCCCAAACTTTTCACTTTGGCCGCCAAAATCTTCTTTCTGGCCGCAAATTGCGGCCAGATAGGTAGGGATTTGGGTGTGGTTTGGTCCTGTGGGTGTTTGCCTGTGTGTGTAGTGTTTTGGTATATATATTTTTGTAAGATTAGTTCTGTAGCAAAATCTGGGACCAATTACCTATTTTGCCGTTTTCTAAACCTTCGCGACACGCGTGATACGTGAGTAGGTTTGGGTTTCTGCGTATCGCGGCGCGTCGGGGTAGTTTCGTGGCGCGTGACTACACGTTTTAGCGTATCGCGCACACGCGCGATTAGTTTGCGACACGAGTTTCTAGTTTGACCGTAATGTCACATTTTTGGTGAAATTGAGCTTATGTGTGATATGTGTATGTGATTCTAGGTTCGCAGGCCAGTGAGACGGACGCTGCGAAGAGGGGCAAGCAAGTCGTCGGCTACACTTAGCGCGAGACTCGGTGAGTAGATTTCACATCTACGGGGATATCGCCCGCATGGCGTTATGCGTCAGGGCTGATAGGACCTTATTGTTATATATTGCATACACCCTACCATGGATTGTCATCACATATTGCATTCCCTGCTATATATATAAACATTGCTTAGAACTGATAGAACTGCCATGATCATACTGTTATGTATTGTTGTAGCTCATCTATATATGACATGACTTGAAATTTCATACTTGATACCTATATCACATTGGATCGTTGCATTGTAGCTCATTTTTCTGTGACATGGCTAGATATACATATTTGATGCACACATCACATCACAATTACTTGTATTATTGGTTGAGATTTCATGTGATTTCTGGATTTGGGAACCGTGGCCTTTTCAAATAAGTAATCATTTAAAAAAACCGGTTCCCTTGATATGATATTTGGGGGCGCCGCCCCGTGTTTTCTCGGTGCTAGAGGCAGGTACTGAGAGAGGGCTGACCCGGACTGACGGATGCCCGATGGATTGATATAGGGCTGACCCGGACTGACGGATGCCCGATGGATTGATATAGGGCCGACCCGGAATGACGGATGCCCGATGTATTGTGAGAGGGATGACCCGGACTGACGGATTCCCGATATATATACTTTGAGAGAGGGCCGACCCGGAATGACGGATGCCCGATACAGGATGTTTTACGTGTCGATGTTAGACACGAGTATTTATGATATTTGGGTGCCGATGTTGGGCACTCGGGATTTTCAGGGATATACAGGATATGAGGGCCGATGGAGTACCGGCATTTGGGGAGGTTGGGATTTGTGGTGCATACATACATATGTAGTCCACCTCGATACTTCATGTAGATACTATATTCCCATGCTCAGCATTTATTATCACACCTCATCCTGTAGTTATATCACCTGATAGAGGACTTGCATTATTATTATGCATACTGCTTACCCGCATTGATATCATCTGCTGGCATTGGTTAGAGTAGCGCTGTACGTGCATGCTTGCGATTACCTTTATATGTTATCTCTATTCACGAGTTGGCAACTCACCCCCGTTGTGCCACAGTATTTGCAGGTTGCCCTTGGGAGTAGTCACGGCTGGCTGTTACCTCATCTTTTGGCACAGATACCCCTTTTGAGCAGAGATAGTCTTTTGCTGATAGGTGGGTTTTGTACGGTATCTGTTATCTTTCAGTTGTATATATTGATGTATCTAGTACTCTCCATCTACCTTCTGTATTGACTTAGAGACAGTTGTGAGGACGATATGTATGATTTTATATTCTTGTGTCGAGCTCGCATGTGAGCTGATGTTACTTTATGCAGTCTCACCTTTTATGATATTGTCCTTGCTTTACTGTGTATTCTTCGCTACGGCGTCGTATATCTCATTGTGATGCTTCATTCATTTCACTTGTTATTTCTGCTACACCTTGTTTCTATCCGACTGGCAGGACAATTGTTTTAAAAAGGAAATATTACCAAAATTACAAAAGTTATAACTCTTGAACTTAAAAGGATTTTCTACTAAATAAATGGAAGTTTTTCGGACATGTACGATTGATTTTACAAAATGTTTTAAAATCACTCTATTTTATCGGTTTTGATTTCTGGGATCGGCTTACTTAGCCGCGTTACGCCTGTAGACGTTGCGTGGTTAAGTGCCGGTCACGAGTCGAATTCTCGGGTCGTGACAATACTGTCTTATAGTTACATGTTGGTAAAGCCCTTAGGATTTGTACTTGACTACCTGGACTATGATGCAGATCATACTAGTGGGGACATGGTAGTCTATAAGTACATCCTTCAAGGTCCCTAGTCGTGGGTGTATCGAGACGGGGCATCGATATACCTGTGTAGACTAGCGTATACGCTTCTCGACCCATGTGATGGGCGATGGATGATCCCATATCCATTGGTGTTTGACATCAGAGATGGTATACGGGTGCTCAGTGGAGACTGAGTACACTGGACGGACTCGCCGAGAACTCCCAGATGGTATTATACCTCACGTCAGATGGCAGTTCTCAGGTGACACTTGTACAGGTTAGTCTGTAGACCCGAGATCGTCATAGCGTCTTGTGTGATTCCCACTGTGCTTTGATCTCCACCTTACCACGTCCATGAGGGCGTGCAAAACGGTGGTCTTTGGGCACAGTCCCGAGTCACATGGAGGCAATGAGCGATAGGAGGGGTTTCGTCTCTCCCGGTATTGGGGGTTGATGTTGCGCAGTGCTCGATTGGCCATAGCATGGAAGTCCCTGGCCAGGGCTGATCAGAGATTTGCTGGTAAGTGTTACCAGTAGTTTCTCGACCCGTTATGAGCCTCACATCGGCACGACTTATCGGGTTATTGGGGTCTGACGTTTACCACCCCTAGACTTGATATGCGACATATCAGACGAAGAGACCGGACTGTACGGTAAGTGTTACTGGTCGGATTCACAGGAGTGTGAGCGGGCTAGCTCGTCGATCTTCTGATCGCTCAATACCCGGGTGGCCGTTACGTTTAGCAGACCGCTTGCGGCTTGTGGGTGCTTGATATGATCATCATCTGCTACCGGCGTATTGATGAGTCTTTAGAGTCCTACACAGAGGTTTCCTAGCTCAAGCGAAACGAAATAGGAGTGCATATGAGATATGTGCGGGACCGAGAATAATGCGTGTATGTGATACCGTATTTGATTCTCGCGATTAATGTTTCGATTGGTTGTATGAGATATGACCTAGTTATCGAATCATTGATTCGATAAATCGATGCATTGAATACTAGTCGGTTATGTGCGACATGACCGGATCATTGAATCAAGTGTTGATTTAATGATTTAATGTATAATTATATATTTGATATATTACTTTGCATTAACTAGTATTGGTTCATTTTTAAACGGATTTTTCTCACTTGATTTACACATTGTATATGTGATATACTTTTGTGCACATATTTGTATCATATTTGATGATACTTGATCATATGGTTAAGTGTATAGAATTAAACCATAGTTAACTTGAGATTAGGGTTTTGATTATGCATTTATTCATTTATTTGTTTATTCATTTATTTGGATAAACTTTAAGATGAAAATGGTGGCAATTTTTGTTTCATATTGAAGCTTCATGAAGCTTTGACTTTGCTAACCATTCTTGTCTTCATGCTTAACCCTAACCCACTCAAATGACCATGGTTTATTCTCTACACTTAACCCTAGTTAAAGTTATGATAAGTTTGGATTTTCTTTTCATTTTAAAATAGAACTTATCATAACTAGCTTCATCATCTTCTTCTTCTAAAAAGAAAAAGCTTGCTACTTTAATGGCAACTTGAGTTCTAGTGAGAGAAATCCAATTCTAAAGTAAACCCACCTCCTATTTCTTCACCCTCTACCTCTTGCCAAGTTGTTTTGGGTGTTTTCTTCACAAGTTTCACAACTTTGTGAAGTCGGAGCTTGAACTAGTGCAACCTCGACGTAGATCGTCTTTGACACGAAGCCGACGACCTAGCTCGCCCGTTTCTCCGATGAAGCCGACGATTGGGTTCGGGATTCATGATGGACAGCGAGAGGACACCCACGTGGAGCTAAGGAAGTGGAAATCCGGATCTACAAAGGTTGTAGCTTCTCACTTCTAGTTAAGTAGTTAACTAGTTTTGTGTTTCGCCTAGAATTCTAGTCTAAGATCCGCGTTAGGGTTTCGCGGCACCCATAATTTTTGAAATTGGCATGTTCGATGCCTTGTGAGACCTCTATAGGGTGCCTAGGAACCTTTCACACAACATATAATCTAAAAAATATAATTGTTCATCACGATTTATTACATTTTAAATACCACTCATTCTTAATTTTGTATATATAAATAAGTGCTATTTGATCCGTTTGTGCTATATTAATGCAAGAAACCGATATTGGAGCAATTGACGGACTTCCAAGCTTAAAACGACGAAAAACAGACCTAGTCAAAGTCAACGGTCAACCAATCAACCCTGCAGAATTCAAAGTTCTCCAATTCAAGTAATGAAGATTTAAAAGACCCTCAAAAATACCCAAAAGAATACATAAAAAGTTTGGAGAGCCAACTCCAAAATTGGGACGTGATTTAGCGGCCGATATAGTTCACGTGGCCCCGTTTTAGCGGCCAAACCAGCAGCCCTGGAATTGGAATTTGGAGATTATTTTGGTCTTTTTAGAAGCTCCAGAATCATCCTACGGTTTCCTTCTAGTGACTATATATATATATATCTCGGATCAGCAACAGAAGTGAATAAGTTTTAAGTTTTTTTTAGGCCAAAATAGCTATTAGGTTAGATAGGATATTTTTGTCCTCCTTCTTACTTGAGTGTTAACACCATGATGAAAATAGTCTTAGAGGGGAGGTGAATAGGACTATGCAACCAATATGCCCAAACTAAAAATTTAAACACTTGCTACAAGATATCACAATTGTAAAAGCTTACAAAAATAGACTATGCCAATATAGGAAAGATGTAAGGAAGACTACAAGTGAATACAAAGCATACAGCAAGAACAAATAACAAGCATGTGCAATGAGCATATAGATTACCAAGCATGCAATTTCTAAGTTATGAATATAAATTAATAAGAATTAAACAAAATGAAATCATGAACACATAGATTTATAGTGGTTCGGGCACCGATAACATCTCAGTCCCAAGTCTACTTTCTTTATGCCCGCAAGCCTATTCCTTTTATCTTCAATACGTCTCCTCTGAGACTACACGTTACTTGCCACTACGAACAATACACGTCACTCGACACACGACTGATTCTTCTCTCTACAAACTCACTCTTCTCTCTTATAAAGGCACCCTTGCACTCAAAAGTTCTCACACAAAGAAAGGAAAGAAAAATTACAAGCTTAATACACACACAAGTGTTTCTCTCAAAGCTCTCTAATACTCAAGAAGTATGGATATACAAATAGAAGCTCTTGATTCTTTTGTGTGTGAGAGTGATTTGGATAATCAAATGAAAAACTCTTTTACTCTCACAGGAGATGAGATTTTATCTTCAAGATCACTTTTCGAATTTGCAAGTTAAAAACAAATTTTTCAGTGAGAGTGATTTGGATAATCAAATGAATTTGTAAGTCCATATTGCGACCCCCGGTGCTTACGGGGAGGCGGAAACGGTATAAAAAACAAATTTTTATCGCAAGAGGCAACATGGACTAAAACAATGTCGGGATCGTCTCTAAACTAAACTAGCAAATACGCTAAAGGGAGTTAGCTACTCGGATGAAGGTTATACCTAAACTTGAACTCCTTCTTCTTCAAAACTTGTAGAGGTTGATGGTTCTCTTCTTGTCGCCTTCTTCCATCGAAGATGGATCCACCTCGAAGGTTCGACCTTTGGGCTCTTCCTCGATCTTTGAGTGAACTAGGGTTTCCGGCTTGCTAAACCTTGAACCTAGAATGAGTAGAGAGTGACTAGGGGTTGCTTTTCTTTTTAAAGAGAAGGATTCTCAACACATGAGAAGGGTTCTCTTTTGCTAGAGGAAGAAGAAGATGAAGTGAGGAGAGAGAAGCTAAATGAGATAATGAGCTATCTTTTTCTTTCTTGCAACCATAATGCCAAAAGAAAAAGAATTATCTAAATAATAATAATTCAAAATAAGAATAGTTGATGGTAATTTGGAATGACCACTATCATGCTTCATTAAATGAAATGTAAGCATGAATCAAGGAGGATCTTTCAAAGCATGATGGTGGTCAACATTCAACCATGGTCAACAAGTCAACCATGGTCAACAAGTCAACAAAATCAACCATAACATAATTCTCATTTAATTACTATTATTAATAGATAATATATAAATCCATTAGGGTTTGGAAAATGATGACTGTCAACTGTGCATACGCACCCGTTCCGAAACCCTAATGAAATACCTCATCCTCCGCCTCAAGCAACTGTGCATACACACCTGCATTCTCGTTCCGAGGAACAAGAATACCAAGATATAAAAGCACCCCCCAAAACATATACCGGCATCTGGCTCAAACCAGAGCCTGCCAGTATAATCCGTCCGGACTCCAAACGTGCACAAGTGCGCGGATGAGAACGAACCCTGTCGCAAAACCATGCGACCTCTACTCTGTTTTGCCCAGAGGCGAATACCCTCTGTGTGGGACTCTAAAGACTCGACACTACGCTGGCAGTGGGTTTAACCATAGACCGCAAGCGGCACTAGCTGTGCGTAACGGTCCCCAGGTAGATGCCGACAAGAAGGCTGACGAGGCGAAACCCCATCTGAACTCCTACTGAGTCTGAATGTGACATTCTCCGTACAGTCCGGTCTGTTCGTCTGATACATCGCATGTCGGGCCTAGGGGGCGGTAAAACGTCAGTCCCCCAATAGAGGTACAAGTCGTGTCGGAGTGAAGCCTAAAACACCCTGAGATAACACTGGAACCTACCAGTATATCTCGCTTGCCCTGGCCAGGGGCTACTCGTATAATGGCTCTCCTAGACACAGCGCGATGTCAACCCCCAATACCGGGAGAGACGAATCCTGTCTAACCGTCATTGCCTCCAAGTGCTTCGGGACTGCACCCAACCACCACCTGTTTGCACGACTCCTTTGAGCCGTGGTAGGGTAGTGATCAAAGTGCAGTGGGAACACACTCGAGGCGAAGTGCCAGTGTCAAGTCAGCGGACTAAGCTGTACTCATGTCACCTGGGAACTGATAACTGACGATAGGTATAATACCAACCTGTCAGTTCCCGACGAGTCCTGTCCAGTGTACTCGTAACCCAACGAGCACCCGTATACTATCTCCAGTACGACGTACTGATGGCTGTGGGACAGACCATCTCCCACACTGGGATGAGAAGCGCATACGCTAGTCTACTCCGGAGTATCGATGCCCTGTCTCGATAGTCCTACGACTAGGGACCTGTATAAGGATGTGCCTATAGATTACCCAGCCCCCACTAGTGTGACTGCCATCACAACGCTGGTAATCAAGCAAAGATCCTAAGGGCTCCACTAATGCGTATAAGTGATATACTGAAATAAACACAAGTACACATTGAAGTAGAAACAAACCAAGTAGCATACTACTATATTGAGCAAGATTGTTTATACAAGGTGAATATCCCAAGCTTCCATCAAGTAATATACAAACTAGTATGATACAGTAATGGCCTCCAGGGCATATACACTAACAATCTCCCACTTGCACTAAGGCCATGAACTGGCGTACCGAAGACCTATCATCTCGATCAGCCGCTCGAACTGAGTCTGGGGTAAGGCCTTGGTGAATGGATCTGCAGTGTTCTCTTCTGAAGCAACCCTCCGAACCTCGATCTCCTTGCGATCCACGATCTCCCTGATCAGGTGATACCGCCTCAAGATGTGCCTGGATCTCTGATGGGACCTGGGTTCCTTTGCTAAAGCTATAGCCCCGTTGTTGTCGCAATACAGAGGTACTGGGTCAACAATGGACGGAACCACCTGAAGTTCTTTTAAGAACTTCCTTATCCAGACAGCTTCTTTTGAGGCATCAGATGCAGCGATGTATTCCGCTTCCATAGTCGAGTCTGCAACGGTTTCCTGTTTGGAACTCTTCCAACACACCGCCCCTCCATTGAGGGTAAAGACAAAACCCGACATGGACTTGGAATCATCCTTGTCACTCTGGAAGCTGGAGTCAGCAAAGGCCTCAATCTGGAGGTCTTTTCCGCCATACACCAAGAACATCTCCTTAGTCCTTCTCAGGTACTTGAGAATGTTCTTTACTGCTATCCAATGTTTCTCCCCAGGGTTTGACTGATACCGGCTTACTACACTCAGTGCATAAGCTACATCCGGTCTGGTACACAACATCGCATACATTATAGAGCCTACCGCAGAAGCGTAGGGTATAATAGACATGCGATCTCTCTCCAAATCAGTCTTGGGAGACATCTCTTTAGAGAGGGTGATCCCGTGACAAGCCGGTAGGTTACCGCGCTTGGAATCTTCCATACTGAATCTTTTCAGTACGGTGTCGATGTACCTGGACTGTGAAAGTCCTAATATCCTCTTGGATCTATCACGATGGATCCGGATCCCCAGGATGTAAGAGGCATCACCCAGGTCTTTCATGGAGAACCTGTGTGACAAGAAACCCTTGACAGATTGTAGCATAGGAATGTCATTTCCTATTAAGAGAATGTCATCCACGTATAAAACAAGGAATACTACAGTTCTCGCTACAAATCTACTATAGATGCATGGTTCATCTGGATTTTTGATAAAGTCAAATTCCTTGACCGTCTCATCAAAACAGATGTTCCAACTCCGTGATGCCTGCTTTAGTCCATAAATGGACTTAAGCAACTTGCACACCTTTCCGCTGCTCCCACTCTGAATGAAACCCTCTGACTGATCCATATAGACACACTCCTCTAAACTTCCATTTAGAAAAGCGGTTTTTACGTCCATCTGCCAAATCTCATAATCGTGGAAGGCAGCAATGGCAAGAAGGATCCGAATGGATTTCAGCATAGCCACTGGAGAAAAGGTTTCGTCATAGTCCAAGCCAGGTCTTTGACGGAAACCCTTTGCTACAAGTCTAGCTTTATAGGTCTCAACCTGTCCATCTACACCAATCTTCCTTTTGAAGATCCACTTGCATCCTACGGGTTTTACCCCGTCTGGAGCAATGTCCAACGTCCATACTTTGTTGGTGTACATGGACTCCATTTCGGTCCGCATTGCATCCAGCCATTTTGCCGAGTCTATGCTCTGAACGGCCTGCTGGAAGCTAGTAGGCTCATCATAGTCTATGATGCAATCCTCTCTATCCCCGTCTATGAGAAAACCGTAGTATCTCTCGGGCGGATGAGACTGCCTACTACTCCTGCGGAGCGGCGTAGGAATGTCCTGTTCATTTGAACCTTCTGGTTCCACTAAGCTTTCAGTAATAGTCTGTGGTTCTGGAATTTCTTCCAGTTCTACTGCGCTCCCACTTAATTCTTTTTCTAAGAACTGATGTTCTAGAAAGTGGGCATGACGAGAAACAAGAACTTTTTGTTCCTCTTCGTAGTAGAAGAGATATCCCTTGGAATTCTTTGGATATCCCACAAACTTACACAGTACTGAGCGCGCCTCGAGCTTGTCCGCATGCTGCTTTTTAACAAAAGCTGGACTTCCCCAAGTCTTAATGTGACTGAGATGGGGTCTCTTCCCACACCACATCTCATATGGTGTAGTAGGCACAGTCTTAGTAGGAACTCGGTTCAAAAGGTACGCAGCTGATTCTAGCGCATACCCCCAGAATGATCGCGGTAACTCAATGTTACTCATCATGGACCGTACCATATCCAATAGGGTTCGGTTCCGTCTCTCCGATACACCGTTGTGTTGCGGAGTGTATGGAGGAGTAAGCTGAGAGAGAATCCCGTTCTCTTTTAAATAATTCAGGAACTCGGCACTTAAGTATTCTCCACCTTGATCTGATCTTAGAATCTTGATACTTTTGCCGGTTTGTTTTTCTACTTCATTCTTATATTCCTGGAATTTTTCAAAAGCTTCGGACTTATGTTTCATTAAGAAGACATAACCGTATCTTGAAAAATCATCCGTAAAAGTAATGAAGTAAGAATAACCGCTTCGCGCATGTGTAGACATTGGACCGCACACGTCGCTGTGTACGAGTCCCAAGAGCTCGCTCGCTCTTACTCCGTGTCCAGTAAACGGAGTCTTTGTCATCTTTCCTTTGAGACAGGATTGACAAGTGGCATACGATTGATATTCTAACGGATCCAAATATCCTTCTGTATGTAACTTAGTCAACCTTCTCTCATTGATGTGACCCAGTCTACAATGCCATAAGAAAGTCTGATTGATATCTGGAGACTTTCTTTTGTGTGTATTCTGGACATTGAAAATCTGTGGTTGGTTTAATACGTATATACCATTGCTCAATGTACCTGACCCAATCAGAACTTGATTAAGGTGAATGTTTACAACATTACTTACAAACGCAAATTCATAACCTTCTTTAGAAACCAAAGATACAGAAATGATATTACAAGTTGCGTTGGGTACAAAAAAGCAATTACGCAAAACTAAAACATGCCCATCTGACATTCCCAGGTGATAGTCCCCCACAGCTTTAGCATCCATGCTAGCTCCGTTCGCAACTCTGAGGGTCATGTCACCTTCCTTCAAAAACCTACGGTTTCTCAACGCCTGCAAAGAATTACAGATATGAGATCCTGATCCGGTATCCAATACCCAGGAAGTAGAGTTTATAGAAAGACAGTTTTCAATAACATACACACCTGAAGCTGAAGCCGCAACCTGCTTCAGTTCCTGTGTCCTGGCTTTCCAAGCCCTGCAATCTTTCTTCCAGTGTCCACTCTTATGACAATAGAAGCATTCTTCCTTTCCAACAAGCTTCCCCGCTACCTTTGTTGCCTTTTCTTTTCCCTTCGTACCCACTTTACTAACACCGCCTCTTGGTTTGGCGGGGGCTTTCTTCCTCTTTCCCTTGGCTTTCGCCTTGGACCTAGAGGAAGAAGATCCTCCTACAAACAAAGCGGGTGTTTCCCTACCCTTCTGTAGGGTGCCCTCTGCGCTCCTCAGCAGGTTGAGGAGTTCTGAAAGTTCAACTTCCTTTTCTTGCAAGTTGAAATTCAGTATGAACTGGGCGTAATTGGATGGAAGGGACTGGAGAATTAAATCCGTATAGAGTTCACTGTCCAACGTGGTCCCAAGTTCCGCGAGCTCCTCAGTGTAGCCAATCATCTTAAGCACGTGGTCCGCTACCGATGATCCGACGGCCAACTTAGTCGAAAATAACTTCTTCGACACTTCGTATCTTGCGATACGAGACTGCTCTCCATACAGTTCTTTTGTATGGAGAAATATGGACTCGAGGTCCATATTCTCATGCCTCCTCTGATGTTCGTTGTCCATAGAGGCAAGCACGAGGCACCTGGCCTTCGCGCAATCAATCTCCCAAGTCTTACGGATTTCCTTATCCGCGACGCTGGAGGTGGGACCTGGGACGGGGGGAGCTTTGGTGGTAAGAAGATACCCCAGCTTGTCGTAAGCGATTGCCAATTTGACATTCCTGAGCCAATCTTTGTAGTTTGGCCCTGTCAGTATGTTTTTATCTAGAAGTAACTTAAGTCCAGTCATTTCAATTTGGTCGCTGCAGGGGGAGAGAAGAAACACTTAGCACGATGCTTTTGCAAGTTTAGAATGGTTTTTAATTTGTCTAAACAGGATGGCTCCCACTGTCTCTCGAATCCCTCCTCAAACCACAAAGGAAGAATTAGCGGGGATCAATCCCACCGTACAATACTTGCTTAACCGTTCAGCCAGGCCAGTGTCGGTACTTCGAGGGAGGTTTTCCAACGCTTTCGCGAAGTTCCTTAATTTAAGAACCTCTTTTCCCTGGGGGCGTAGCCCCGCTAACACCTTTCTAGGCACCTACTAGGTTTATAGCATTGATCGTTTAGTGAGAAATTTCCCGAGGAGTAGCATATACTCACAGTAGGATCGGGATCCAAATATCATCGCGTGACGAAAATGAAGGAATCCTACCATAATCATCACACTCCAAATGGTATGCAAATCTAGCAAGTTTCAGTACTTATGAAACTCCCGATGTTGATTTTTGCCCCATGCTCTTATGACCTTGACTTTGGCTAAAATATCATAAGTCACATGTCAAGTTCTACCCGTCACTTTCCAGGTTAATTTGCATCCATCCGTACATACCCTTGACTTTGGCCAAAATGGCAGCACGACTGTCCCAAACCAACGCATCTATCTATGCTACACATGAACACCCAATAGCTACCAATCACTATGCCTTGACTTTGGCCAAAATACACAGCTTGAATACTATTGCCTATTCATGCGAAACGACGGAGGGCTACGAATGGTTTTGGTAAAACCGTGAACGTAGTGAACTTGATATAATCGATGGAACGAGATAGCTTTTAGAAGGAGTGGCTCAAGCTCCGCATTTAAAAGTTAGTTTTGAAAAGAACCGAGTGGTTTTTCGAAAGTGTTCCAACGATTTTAACTTGGTTTATTATCTTGCATTAGTTCTTTTAATGCGTGATATTCTTGCATTAGTTCTTTTAATGCGTCCCATCATTTAATCCTACCATTGCAGAAAACAACCAAAATATGACGTACGCTTATGCCATTCGCATTCGCCACGGGGTCCCGTCATCACTCGTTAGGTTACTTAACTAACGACAGAGCGGGGGCTGGGCTAGCGCGGCTGTAAAACATAAGCAACGCCTAAATAGAAAGCAATGATAGACATTACAGATCACAGATGAATACATTGGATATACTAGCAATCCGCAATCCTTTCGAGCCTGCAATGAAAAGCGGATTACACGGTCGCGGTGAATAGCCAAATACCCTACCCAAGACCCCTACGGGTGCGGCAAAATACCCGCCAAGTACTCGGCAGTTTGTGCACCCCTCCTTGGGTCTATCCTAGGAGCAAAAACAGTAAAAAGAATTATACAATGACGGCTACAACCCCGACCCGGTTGTGCGGCCAAACAAATAATATTATTACATCAATTTACATTTACAATGAATGAAAGAAAAACAAAAGCTCATCTCACATCCACCCCGGCTATTCACCCGCGACAGTCCAACACATTCATATACACAATCCAATATCAAACACAGATCATGTATAACCCCGACTAATCGACTTATAGCGATTAGCCGACGTTCAATACATGCAAGCAACACAGATATAACCAACATAGCCAAAATGTAGCGAAGTTCGAAAAAAAAATACGGATTTATAGGACCCCAAAAGTAAATTTCTGTTCTGGAAAATCTGGGCACATATAACATATTTGAAAAATCCCAAAACCCTACCAGAAGAACACTGCACAAAACACGATCTCATGAAGTGCCCAAACGGCGGCGGATCCGCGGCTTGATGAACAGGTGAGGCCGCGGATGGGCGGCGCTTTGAAGGAATCATGGTATCGTTTTTGGTGGGTGTTCTTAGAAAACCCTGAGCCGATTTTTGGAGTATAAAGTTTTTCATTTAGAGCAGAAAAAAAATCAACAGAAACTTAGGGTTTTGGTTTTTCCGGTTTTGCGATTTTTCGGTTTCGAACTTCCATACACTTCGCTACCAAGCTAATTTAAGTTTAGTTAGGCTCTGATACCACTGTAAGTCCATATTGCGACCCCCGGTGCTTACGGGGAGGCGGAAACGGTATAAAAAACAAATTTTTATCGCAAGAGGCAACATGGACTAAAACAATGTCGGGATCGTGTCTAAACTAAACTAGCAAATACGCTAAAGGGAGTTAGCTACTCGGATGAAGGTTATACCTAAACTTGAACTCCTTCTTCTTCAAAACTTGTAGAGGTTGATGGTTCTCTTCTTGTCGCCTTCTTCCGTCGAAGATGGATCCACCTCGAAGGTTCGACCTTTGGGCTCTTCCTCGATCTTTGAGTGAACTAGGGTTTCCGGCTTGCTAAACCTTGAACCTAGAATGAGTAGAGAGTGACTAGGGGTTGCTTTTCTTTTTAAAGAGAAGGATTCTCAACACATGAGAAGGGTTCTCTTTTGCTAGAGGAAGAAGAAGATGAAGTGAGGAGAGAGAAGCTAAATGAGATAATGAGCTATCTTTTTCTTTCTTGCAACCATAATGCCAAAAGAAAAAGAATTATCTAAATAATAATAATTCAAAATAAGAATAGTTGATGGTAATTTGGAATGACCACTATCATGCTTCATTAAATGAAATGTAAGCATGAATCAAGGAGGATCTTTCAAAGCATGATGGTGGTCAACATTCAACCATGGTCAACAAGTCAACCATGGTCAACAAGTCAACAAAATCAACCATAACATAATTCTCATTTAATTACTATTATTAATAGATAATATATAAATCCATTAGGGTTTGGAAAATGATGACTGTCAACTGTGCATACGCACCCGTTCCGAAACCCTAATGAAATACCTCATCCTCCGCCTCAAGCAACTGTGCATACACACCTGCATTCTCGTTCCGAGGAACAAGAATACCAAGATATAAAAGCACCCCCCAAAACATATACCGGCATCTGGCTCAAACCAGAGCCTGCCAGTATAATCCGTCCGGACTCCAAACGTGCACAAGTGCGCGGATGAGAACGAACCCTGTCGCAAAACCATGCGACCTCTACTCTGTTTTGCCCAGAGGCGAATACCCTCTGTGTGGGACTCTAAAGACTCGACACTACGCTGGCAGTGGGTTTAACCATAGACCGCAAGCGGCACTAGCTGTGCGTAACGGTCCCCAGGTAGATGCCGACAAGAAGGCTGACGAGGCGAAACCCCATCTGAACTCCTACTGAGTCTGAATGTGACATTCTCCGTACAGTCCGGTCTGTTCGTCTGATACATCGCATGTCGGGCCTAGGGGGCGGTAAAACGTCAGTCCCCCAATAGCGGTATAAGTCGTGTCGGAGTGAAGCCCAAAACACCCTGAGATAACACTGGAACCTACCAGTATATCTCGCTTGCCCTGGCCAGGGGCTACTCGTGTAATGGCTCTCCTAGACACAGCGCGATGTCAACCCCCAATACCGGGAGAGACGAATCCTGTCTAACCGTCACTGCCTCCAAGTGCTTCGGGACTGCACCCAACCACCACCTGTTTGCACGACTCCTTTGAGCCGTGGTAGGGTAGTGATCAAAGTGCAGTGGGAACACACTCGAGGCGAAGTGCCAGTGTCAAGTCAGCGGACTAAGCTGTACTCATGTCACCTGGGAACTGATAACTGACGATAGGTATAATACCAACCTGTCAGTTCCCGACGAGTCCTGTCCAGTGTACTCGTAACCCAACGAGCACCCGTATACTATCTCCAGTACGACGTACTGATGGCTGTGAGACAGACCATCTCCCACACTGGGATGAGAAGCGCATACGCTAGTCTACTCCGGAGTATCGATGCCCTGTCTCGATAGTCCTACGACTAGGGACCTGTATAAGGATGTGCCTATAGATTACCCAGCCCCCACTAGTGTGACTGCCATCACAACGCTGGTAATCAAGCAAAGATCCTAAGGGCTCCACTAATGCGTATAAGTGATATACTGAAATAAACACAAGTACACATTGAAGTAGAAACAAACCAAGTAGCATACTACTATATTGAGCAAGATTGTTTATACAAGGTGAATATCCCAAGCTTCCATCAAGTAATATACAAATTAGTATGATACAGTAATGGCCTCTAGGGCATATACACTAACATGTGATACCGTATTTGATTCTTGCGATTAATGTTTCGATTGGTTGTATGAGATATGACCTAGTTATCGAATCATTGATTCGATAAATCGATGCATTGAATACTAGTCGGTTATGTGCGACATGACCGGATCATTGAATCAAGTGTTGATTTAATGATTTAATGTACAATTATATATTTGATATATTACTTTGCATTAACTAGTATTGGTTCATTTTTAAACGGATTTTTCTCACTTGATTTACACATTGTATATGTGATATACTTTTGTGCACATATTTGTATCATGTTTGATGATACTTGATCATATGGTTAAGTGTATAGAATTAAACCATAGTTAACTTGAGATTAAGGTTTTGATTATGCATTTATTCATTTATTTGTTTATTCATTTATTTGGATAAACTTTAAGATGAAAATGGTGGCAATTTTTGTTTCATATTGAAGCTTCATGAAGCTTTGACTTTGCTAACCATTCTTGTCTTCATGCTTAACCCTAACCCACTCAAATGACCATGGTTTATTCTCTACACTTAACCCTAGTTAAAGTTATGATAAGTTTGGATTTTCTTTTCATTTTAAAATAGAACTTATCATAACTAGCTTCATCATCTTCTTCTTCTAAAAAGAAAAACTTGCTACTTTAATGGCAACTTGAGTTCTAGTGAGAGAAATCCAATTCTAAAGTGAACCCACCTCCTATTTCTTCACCCTCTACCTCTTGCCAAGTTGTTTTGGGTGTTTTCTTCACAAGTTTCACAACTTTGTGAAGTCGGAGCTTGAACTAGTGCAACCTCGACGTAGATCGTCTTTGATACGAAGCCGACGACCTAGCTCGCCCGTTTCTCCGATGAAGCCGACGATTGGGTTCGGGATTCATGATGGACAGCGAGAGGACACCCACGTGGAGCTAAGGAAGTGGAAATCCGGATCTACAAAGGTTGTAGCTTCTCACTTCTAGTTAAGTAGTTAACTAGTTTTGTGTTTCGCCTAGAATTCTAGTCTAAGATCCGCGTTAGGGTTTTGCGGCACCCATAATTTTTGAAATTGGCATGTTCGATGCCTTGTGAGACCTCTATAGGGTGCCTAGGAACCTTTCACACCACATATAATCTAACAAATATAATTGTTCATCACGATTTATTGCATTTTAAATACCACTCATTCTTAATTTTGTATATATAAATAAGTGCTATTTGATCCGTTTGTGCTATATTAATGCAAGAAACCGATATTGGAGCAATTGACGGACTTCCAAGCTTAAAACGACGAAAAACAGACCTAGTCAAAGTCAACGGTCAACCAATCAACCCTGCAGAATTCAAAGTTCTCCAATTCAAGTAATGAAGATTTAAAAGACCCTCAAAAATACCCAAAAGAATACATAAAAAGTTTGGAGAGCCAACTCCAAAATTGGGACGTGATTTAGCGGCCGATATAGTTCACGTGGCCCCGTTTTAGCGGCCAAACCAGCAGCCCTGGAATTGGAATTTGGAGATTATTTTGGTCTTTTCAGAAGCTCCAGAATCATCCTACGGTTTCCTTCTAGTGACTATATATATATATATATCTCGGATCAGCAGCAGAAGTTTTAAGTTTTAAGTTTTTTTTAGGCCAAAATAGCTATTAGGTTAGATAGGATATTTTTCTCCTCCTTCTTACTTGAGTGTTAACACCATGATGAAAATAGTCTTAGAGGGGAGGTGAATAGGACTATGCAACCAATATGCCCAAACTAAAAATTTAAACACTTGCTACAAGATATCACAATTGTAAAAGCTTACAAAAATAGACTATGCCAATATAGGAAAGATGTAAGGAAGACTACAAGTGAATACAAAGCATACAGCAAGAACAAATAACAAGCATGTGCAATGAGCATATAGATTACCAAGCATGCAATTTCTAAGTTATGAATATAAATTAATAAGAATTAAACAAAATGAAATCATGAACACATAGATTTATAGTGGTTCGGGCACCGATAACATCTCAGTCCCAAGTCTACTTTCTTTATGCCCGCAAGCCTATTCCTTTTATCTTCAATACGTCTCCTCTGAGACTACACGTTACTTGCCACTACGAACAATACACGTCACTCGACACACGACTGATTCTTCTCTCTACAAACTCACTCTTCTCTCTTATAAAGGCACCCTTGCACTCAAAAGTTCTCACACAAAGAAAGGAAAGAAAAATTACAAGCTTAATACACTCACAAGTGTTTCTCTCAAAGCTCTCTAATACTCAAGAAGTATGGATATATAAATAGAAGCTCTTGATTCTTTTGTGTGTGAGAGTGATTTGGATAATCAAATGAAAAACTCTTTTACTCTCACAGGAGATGAGATTTTATCTTCAAGATCACTTTTCGAATTTGCAAGTTAAAATGCTCAAGTAATTGGGGCTGAAAATTGCAAAGAAAAACATATTTATAGCCCCCTTGAAAAATAGCTATCGGCTCGAAATATTTGATCTTAGGTGCATTTGGGAAAGTCCTCGCCCGACACCCCAGAGCCATTTTTTGAACCTGGACTGAATACACATTTCCGTCGTAAGTAGAGAGAGCAGCCTTAGGGATCACAGACGTCTTATGAAGGAAGTGCAGACGTCTGAAGTTCATTATATAAGAATCCCAACGGCTATGAACGGTAACATTTTTGAAATCATCTCAGCTACAGACGTCCGCCCATATAGCATCATACGACTCGATCTTATTTAAAAGTAATGCAAGTAAAAGTATAGAGAGCACACTGACGTCTGATGAAGCATATGCAGACGTCTGAAGAGAAAAAAATCTTTTTCTAAGAAACATCATCAGACATCTGTCAATTAAACATAAGAAGACTTCTGGATCTTCTCTGTTAGAAAATGTCAATGATGAATAGAGAGAAGGTGGACGTCTTATGTACAATGTTTAGACGTCTGAAGCATAAAAATCCATTTTCAAATACTTCATCTCATCTTAGGGATTTAAAATATCATTTTAAAAAATCTTTTGTCGGGCGTCTTCTTGTAATGCATCAAACGTCTGGATCTAATAAAAAGTAGTGCAGATGAAAACACAGAGAGCTCTCAAACGTCTGATGAAAATCATGCAGACATCTGAAGAACAAAGGTAAACTTTTCTGATATTTCAGACATTTTGAAAACCCAAAAATCAAAAAAAACGAGCAAACGTCTGATGCTCATGAGACTACATGTTGCTCGCCACTATGAACTACACACGTCACTCGACACACGAAAGACTATTTTCTCTATAAGCTCACTCTTCTCTCTTACAAAGGCACCCTTGAACTCAAGAGTCCTCATACAAAAAAAGGAGAGGAAAATTACAAGCTCAATACACTCACAAGTGTTGCTCTCAAACCTCTTTAATACTCAAATAGTATGGATATACAAATAGAAGCTCTTGATTATTTTGTGTGTGAGAGTGATTTGGATAATCAAATGAAAAACTCTTTTACTCTCACAAGAGATGAGATTTTATCTTCAAGATCACTTTTGGAATTTGCAAGTTAAAATGCACAAGTGATTAGGGCTGAAAATTGCTAAGCAAAACAACTATATAGCCTCCTTGAAAAACTAATTGTTATTGGTGGGGACAACGGTTTAAAAACATCGACAAACGTCTGAAGTTCGTGTGATAAGAATCCCAATGGCTATAAACGGTAACATTTTTGAAATCGTCTAAACTGCAGATGTCTGCCAATATAGCTTCAGACGTCTAGCTCTCATTTGAAAGACATCTGGCCCTCATTTGAAAATAATGCAAGTAACAGTCCAAAGAGCACACAGACGTCTAATGAAGCATACGCAGACGCCTGAAGAGAAAAAAATATTTTTCTAAAAACATCATCAGATGTCTGTCAATTGACCATCAGACGTCTGGATCTTCTCTGTTTGAAAATACCAATGAGGAACAGAGAGAAGGCTGACATCTTATGTACAATGTTCAAACGTCTAAAATATAAAAATCCATTTTCAAATACTTCATCTCATCTCAGGGATTTAAAATATAAATTTAAGAAATTCTTTGTCAGACGTCTTCATGTAATGTATCAGACGTCTGGATCTCATAAAAGTAATGCAGATGAAAACACAGAGAGCTCCCAGACATCTGATGAACATCATGAAGACGTCTGAAGAACAAAGGTAAACTTTTCTGATATTTCAGACATTTTGAAAACCTAAAAATCCAGAAAATAAGCAGACGTCTGATGCTCATGATGCAGACATCTGAGCATGCACAGAATCTGAAATTGGGGTTTTAATTAAATAGAAAACTTCGGAAACAAAAACCCAGACATTTATGTAATGTAAAACATTTGTGCATACAAGTGTGAGTGTTCAAGAGCTCTGATTGATATTACCCATAATCAAAGATTACTTACAAAGATTCATATGTCGATATCGCAATTCTTCGATCCTTGAATCTTTGACTCTTCGATCTAAAGCTCTCGATCTTTGATCTTTGACACACTCCACTCTCATGCTTCTTGAAGTCAATCTTTGATCTTCAAATTGGGCTTAGATTTCAACACTTGACGCTTCAATCTTGGACTTGGCTTCTTAGCTATCCGTCTAGCTTGAATATATAGTTTTGAGAAGCTCTTGTCCGAATCCCTCAACCTCTTATTAGATTTTCCATTTAAGCTTGACTTCCTCCATCCTCCATTATAGAGGTTCGTCTCGAGATATCCTGAAATGCAATCTTATAGACTAAGCTCATCATATACAGTGTTATGAAATGTAACAATTTAATAAACACAAGTATATGGACATTCAGTAGTTCGATATCACATAACTATGAAAATGAATAACATATGAATATCAAGACATAAATCAAATGCAAGGCATGAGATATTGATATGCTACATACACACATGTTATTTGAAAAGCAACATCAAGAACACACGCGCACGCGTACTTATGATGTCAAACAAATATGCAAGATTATGGGATACGGCATCATAAATAACTATTCATATTTTGAACATCAAAATAATGAATGAGAATAATATATCAATATCAAAGTATATAACAAATGTAAAGCATGGGATATTGATATATTACTCGATATACACAAGTTATATAATAGCAAGCTAATAAACAAGTGTATATCAGTTTGGTATCGATAAGGTAAATAAGATAAAACATGTGACACCAAACAACTATTCATGTATTAGTTGTCATCAAAACAAAACGAGAACGGATAAAGATATACAATGAAAATCCATAAGCTAACAGTTTCCTCCTTTTTGTTGATAGCAAAATATGAATAGGAAATAGTATATCTATATCAAAGAAATCCAAATCTTGGATATTGATATACTAAACAATCCTATTAACATAATCAAAAATGGTGTTTAAGAAGTTTGGATCGTTTGAACTACTCCCCCTAAACATATGCGTACACCTAAAACGAATTAAACGTTTGAATCACTCCCTCTAAATATATGCAAAGAAAATTAATAGAAGATGATATGAATGAGAAAAAGACAAACTAGGCAATGGCTTATATCATCAAAGCATGTATAGAAGATAAATAACAAAAGCAAACGATACTTATAAATTATCCACAAAAAATGATCAAGTTTAAAAGCATGTGGAAGCAATCATCAGTTGATACTAATTGAAAATGAAAATTTTGAAAATAGAGCTCAACTCATAACCAAAAAGTATGTATGGAACAATATACAATTATAAGCTCAAAATACATACGCTAACTCATAAAGGTAGAAATAAGTTTTGAAACGTATGAGTTAGAATATATATCGTAATACGAAACATAGGATATGATAATTGTACTACGCATGTATAAGAGGTGTGCATGTTTTAAAACATATAATTTTGGATTTAGAAATGCACAACATGATATTGGAAAAGCAAATACGAAATATAATCTCGTAAACCTGAGATTTACTTACCCCGAACGCTTGAATCTCCCAAGTACAATAACCAAGCACAATCGATCCATTCATGAGTCCAATCACACAACCACTTGCATACCAAGCCATTAGAGCTCAAAGATAATATATAATGAAACATAAGTGATAGAATTTTAATTATCATAACTTATGAATAAATCATAAACAATCACATGAATAAAATAAGCAAGTTATAGTAGCATGTGATAACCAAGCATGAGTTATTCTCATCTTATGAATCGACTTCCTGGTGAAGGATCTTTAATCCACTCTACTAGACCCGTAAATAGGATTTGTTGTAATTAACAGAATTCATAACTTGGTTCCCCTAAAAGGGTTGCAAAAGCCATTTTTGGCAAGATAAGATACCAACAAAAAATAAATCGACTCATGCAATGGGTGTGCAAAGATAAAGCAAGTTTAAGCGCACAATGAAAGGTTTGCCTAGCACCCTATATAGAGTTTTGAAGCATCACATGTCTCAAAGTTTAGATTTTTATGGTGCTAAACAAGCATACAAAGGAATCGATCCTAGAAAATTAGGGTTTCGAAAGTTAAAGCCAATAATAACTAGGGTTTCGAGACTACAACCTTTGTAGCTCCCTTTCGCTGGACTCTTTGGTCTCTTGGGTGTTGGAAGAAGGTCCTCTCGAAGTCCTCTCACGTCCACGACGATCCACCCGGAGTTACTCGTCGAAGCTCGCAACTTCGATTATCACGATGAGAAACGAAGAGAACACTCTAAACAAGTTGGCTAAACTTGTGTAGAATAATGTTGTGGTTTAGATTCTCACTTCAAAAACCTTTCTTTATGTGTGTTTTACTCACTAGAAAAAACTAGAGAGCAAAATGGTGAAGGAGGATAAAGATGGTAGCTTTCTTTTAACAAGAGTAAAATGATAACCATTGAAAAGAAATGAAATATATCTATATATATTTTATTTCTTCTCACTACAAACCATGGTTAAATCTTTGAGTTATTATTTAATTAGGGTTTAAAACATATAAGGAAATTTTAATCTAAGGTTAAGGGTAGGTGAGAATGGTTAGGTTAAAGAAGAGTGTAGAAACAACTCAAGAATTATCCTTTCCTTTTCTATTTTGTTTTAAACATAAAATTAAATAATAATCCATATATTTATCCATGGTGTGAGTCTTATATTGCCACCATTTCCATGTGTAAACAACCATGATAGATGGGTGTATGTATGTATGTATGCACATCCATATGTGCATGAAACTAGTAAGAAAGAAAAACATGCATGCATGCACACATTCATCATCCAAGAAAAGGTTTTAAGTGAGAAAACTAATGGTTAAATGATAAATCAACACTTGATTTATCAATCCGGCCATATCACATATGACCCTACCAAAAGCAAGCCGACCGATCAATGTACGGTATCATATACGTGCATTTTAATCGGGTCCATGCGCATACCGCATACGCGCACCACAACGTTTCGCCTGGACTAGGTAACTCCTGTGTGGGACTCTAAGACTCGTCAATACGCCGGCAGAGGGTGATGATCATATCAAGCACCCCCAAACCGCAAGCGGTCAGCTAAACGTAACGGCCACCTGGGTATTTAGCGATCAGAAGAAAACAAGCGAACCTGCTACAACTCCCGTCGAGCCAACCGGCAACACTACCGTACAGTCCGGTCTCTTCGTCAGATATGCTGCATATCGAGCCTAGGGATGGTTACGTCGACCCCAATAACTCAATAAGTCGTGCCGGTGAATGGTCTATAACAGATCGAGAAACTACTGATAACACTTATCAGCAAATCTCAGCAGCCCTGGCCAAGGACTTACTGATATAACCAGTCGGGCACAGCACAGCATCAACTCCCAATACCGGGAGAGACGAAACCCCTCCTATCGCTCATTGCCTTCATGTGTCTTGGGACTGTACCCAACGGCCACCTATTTGCACGACTCAGTAGTGCCGTGGTAGGGTGGCAATCAAAGTACAGTGGGAGAGCACACAAGACTCTATGACGATTTCGGGTCTACAGACTAACCTATACCAGTGTCACCTGAGAACTGCTATCCGACGATAGATATAATTCCATATAGGAGTTCTCGGTGAGTCTGTCCAGTGTACCCAGTCACTACTGAGCACCCGTATATGATCTTGATGTCAAACATCGATGAATGTGGGAACATTCATCGCCCATCGTATGGGTCTAGTATCATATACGCTAGTATACTCTGGTATATCAATGCCCCGTCTCGATATACCTACGACTAGGGACTTTCCAGGATATGCTTATAGACTACAGATGTCCCACTAGTATGATCTCTATCATAATCAGAGCAGTCAAGCTGATATCCTCAGGGCTTTATCAGCATGTATGAATGAATAAAAGCATGATCAAATCAACATGTCAGATAAAGAAGAACCAGATAGCATACTATCATGTCGAGCAAGAATGCATACTGAATATATGTACATGTATAGATACATCCACTATCATATAATGGCCTCTAGGGCATACATATATCCAACAATCTCCCACTTGCACTAAGGCCAGTTATTGGCGTATCTCATACCCAACATCTCAAAAAAGTCGCTCATTCTGCGTCTGAGGGAGGGCCTTGGTGAATGGATCCGCGGCGTTATTCTTTGTGTCTACTCTCTTAATCTCGATCTCGCGGCGATCTACAATCTCCCGGATCAAATGAAAGCGCCTCAGGATGTGTCTGGACCGCTGATGGGATCTGGGCTCCTTGGCTAACGCCATAGCCCCATTATTATCACAATACAAAGGTATTGGATCAATAATGGTTGGAACTACTCCTAGCTCCGAGACGAATTTCTTCATCCAGACGGCTTCCTTGGCGGCATCATTCACAGCAATGTACTCAGCTTCCATCGTAGAGTCTGCAACGGTATCCTGTGTTGGAGATAGTGCCCTCAGAGTCAATTATTGGATCACAGGCACGTGATTGCAATGATTGAGGGAGGACCTATCCCGGTAGGACAGTCTTACTCGAGATGATAGTATGCTATCTGGTTTACCTTTATCATCATGTACTGCTTTAGGTGACCTGACATGTCGCTATTACACGTTGATAGAGCCCCTAAGATTCTTGCTTGACTGCCAGCAGTATGAGGGCGATCATATAAGTGGGAGCTGGGGTCTATAAGCACATCCTTAAAAGGTCCCTAGTCGTGGGAGTTTCGAGACAGGGCATCGATACTCTAGAGTAGACTAGTGTATACAGTCGAGACCCCGACGAGGGGCGGTGGCCGGTCTCACAAGCCATTGGTGTCAGTTGGATCACCTAAGATGTATACAGGTGCTCATTGGGTTATGAGTACACCGGACAGGACTCGCCGGGAATATGCTAGTTGGTCTTATACCTGACGTCAGATGGCAGTTTCCTGGTGACATGTGTACAGGTTAGTTCATCGACCTGAGAATCGTCATTTGTCTCGTGTGAGTTCCCACTGTACTTTGATTACTACCCTACCACGCTCAAAGGAGACGTGCAAACAGGTTTTAGTTGGGTACAGTCCCGACCCATATGGAGGCAGTGAGCGGATCTTCGGGGGTTCGTCTCTCCCGGTATTGGGGGTGAGGTCGCGCTGTGTCTAGGAGAGCCATTACACGAAGCCCTCGGCCGAGGCAGGATATTTACTGGTAGTATTCCAGTAGTATCACAGGGTGTTCTGGGCTACACTCCGACATGACTTGTACCGCTTTTGGGGGTCTGACGTTTACCAACCCCCTACGCCCGCCATGCGATGCTCATAAACGAACGGACCAGACTGTACGGATATTGTCACTGACAGGCTCAGTAGGGTGTCAGGATGAGTTCACTCACATATGTCCCTTTTGGTCAATAGCTGGTGGCCCGTCACGTATGGCTAATACCTCTGACGTGCTAGTGGTTAAATCCACAGCCATAGTATTGACGAGTCTTCAGAGTTCCCCACATTCAGTTGCTCAAGTTTCGGGCGAAACGCTGTAGATGCCGTATGGAGATATGGCAGGGTTCGATCAGATACGTGGGGTATTGCACGGATCAGGATCGGACGGATAATACTAGCCGGCTTTGGTTTAAGCCGGATCCTAGTATAGTACAGTGTAGATTTTGTCTCATTGCATTTCTATTTCGGTCGGAATAAAAATGCTGGTGTGTATACACAGTAGCGGGGTTTTCCTGTAATTTATTACGGGACCAGTTTTCTGGAGTTGCCAGTTTATTTTCCGTTTCGGCCATCTTCATTTGTATCCTTCATTGGCCGAATATTGGTGGAGGAGGGCTTATTTGCTTTTGTGCAAATAAACAATTTGGAAAGGGGTCTTTGCATATTGTTGGTTCATGATGGTGAACCATCCCTTGACCATTTGACTTTCTTTGTTCATGATGGCTTGACCTTTTGGAGTCATCATGCTTGTGATGATGGTTGTGTTGGAGTGTGAGGTTGTGTTTGTGATCATTTCCCTTCATGATATCTTTTGATTCTTTTCTTGCATTATTGATCGATACATTCCCTCATTCACCCTCTCTCTCCATTTTTTTTTCATGCATGGGCCGGCCACTAGTGAGGGGAGGGGACTTTCTCTTTTGGTTGTGAGAAAAATGTTAATCTCATTCTTTGCATGCTACATTTTTCTCACCTCTCTCAAAGTTCTTTTTCCTCCACCACAAAGGCAACATCTACTACCCTAAAATGAGACATGGTTCTACACATATTCTACAGCAAATCTTGGGCATGTCGACTCACCAGCTTCGTGCCCGAGTTGCCTCGGTATAGAGGTGGGAGCCCGTAAAAGAAGCAGGCGACGTGGTGCCCTTCCAGCGACTTGGTGGAGACCGGACATTCCGCGGGAGATCGGGACGACGGCGAGAAGACCGGAGGACACGGATTGCTCGGTATATCTCTCTTCCCCATCTTGTAGTTAGCTAGAACTAGTTGATGGCCCGATCCGGGTTTTAGTGTGCGGTGGTATCGGTTTGAAAAATTAAAGTTAACCATCGCTTCCATATTTGGCCTCAGGATGGAGGCCGGGGTGCCACCGTGCACTTACAGTGGTATCAGAGCCTCGCCATTAACATAGTCTAGCTTTGTCTAATGTGTTTTACATTTCCGATCGAACAATTTTCCAAAAACCGTATTTTTCTTCACATCAGTTTCTGTCGAAATTTTTTGAAGTCCAAAAAATTTTCAGGTTGTTTCAGAATGATGTGTAGGACATTCTAAGAGTTCTGGAAAAATTTGGTCTCGTGAACAGTCTAAACGACCGCGGAACCGCGGCCAAACCCATGCTTGGGCCACGGTTCCGCCGCTACTTGAACTGTTCAGTATACCAAAATTTTGCAGAAACCTCCTGACTTGGAAATAGGGGTTTTGGAATATTATTTTTGTTAGTGTATATGCCCTAGAGGCCATTACTGTATCATACTAGTTTGTATATTACTTAATGGAAGCTTGGGATATTCACCTTGTATAAACAATCTTGCTCAATATAGTAGTATGCTACTTGGTTTGTTTCTACTTCAATGTGTACATGTGTTTATTTTGCGATATCACCTATACGCATTAGTAGAGCCCTGAGGATCTTTTCTTGATTACCAGCGTTGTGATGGCAGTCACACTAGTGGGGGCTGGGTAATCTATAAGCACATCCTTATACAGGTCCCTAGTCGCAGGACTATCGAGATAGGGCATCGATACTCCGGAGTAGACTAGCGTATGCGCTTCTCATCCCAGTGTGGGAGATGGCCTGTCCCACAGCCATCAGTACGTCGTACTGGAGATAGTATACGGGTGCTCGTTAGGTTACGGGTACACTGGACAGGACTCGTCGGGAACTGAAAGGTTGGTATTATACCTATCGTCAGTTATCAGTTCCCAGGTGACATGAGTACAGCTTAGTCCGCTGACTTGACACTGGCACTTAGCCTCGAGTGTGTTCCCACTGCATTTTGATCACTACCCTACCACGGCTCAAAGGAGTCGTGCAAACAGGTGGTGGTTGGGTGCAGTCCCGAAGCACTTGGAGGCAGTGACGGTTAGACAGGATTCGTCTCTCCCGGTATTGGGGGTTGACATCGCGCTGTGTCTAGGAGAGCCATTACACGAGTAGTCCCTGGCCAGGGTAAGCGAGATATACTGGTAGGGTTCCAGTGTTATCTCAGGGTGTTTTGAGCTTCACTCCGACACGACTTGTACCACTATTGGGGGACTGACGTTTTACCGCCCCCTAGGCCCGACATGCGATGTATCAGACGAACAGACCGGACTGTACGGAGACTGTCACATTCAGACTCAGTAGGAGTACAGATGGGGTTTCACCTCGTCAGCCTTCTTGTCGACATCTACCTGGGGACCGTTACGCACAGCTAGTGCCGCTTGCGGTCTGTGGTTAAACCCACTGCCAGCGTAGTGTCGAGTCTTTAGAGTCCCACACAGAGGGTATTCGCCTCTGGGCAAAACAGAGTAGAGGTCGCATGGTTTTGCGACAGGGTTCGTTCTCATCCACGCACTTGTGCACGTTTGGAGTCCGGACGGATATTACTGGCTGGCTCTGGTTTGAGTCAGATGCTGGTATATGATTTGGGGTTGCTTTTATCTCTCAGTATTCATGTTCCTCGGAACAAGGATGCAGGTGTGTATGCACGGTTATTTGAGGAAGAGGAAGAGGGCTTTCATTAGGGTTTCGGAACGGGTGCGTATGCACAGTTGACAGTCGTCTTTTTCCAAACCCTAATGGATTTATGTTATATCAATTAATAATATATAATAAAATGAAATTGTGTCATGGTTGGTTTTTATGTTGACTTGTTGACCATGGTTGACTTGTTGACCATGGTTGAAGTTTTGACCATCATCATTACAAAAGAAAGATGCTCTTTGATTCTAGCAAATTCATTTAATGTTTGAAATGATAATGGTCATTCTTAAACTTTCCATCAACCTTTTCATTTTCATTATTATTATTATTTGATAATTCTTTTGCTTTATGTTATGGTTGCAAAAGAAAAAGAGCTCACTTTTTCATAACAACTCTCTCTCCTCACTTCATCTTCTTCTTCCTCTAGCAAAAGAGAACCCCTCTCATGTGTTGAGAATCCTTCTCTTTAAAAAGAAAAGCACCCCTTTGACACTCTCTACTCACTCTAGGATCAAGGGTTTAGCAAGCCGAAGATTCTAGTTCACTCCAAGTTCGAGAAAGAGCCCAAAGGTTGAACCCTCGAGGTGGATCCATCTTCGACGGAAGAAGGCGACAAGAAGAGAACCATCAACCTCTACAAAAGCTTGAAGAAGAAGGAGTTCAAGTTTAGGTATAACCATCTTCATCCGAGTAGCTAACTCGCTTTAGCAAGTATGCTAGTTTTAGTTTAGTTAAAGATCCCGACTTTGCTTAGTCCATGTTGCCCCTTGCGCTAAAAATTTGATTTTTATACCGTTTCCGCCTCCCCGTAAGAACCGGGGATCGCAACGTGGACTTACAGTGGTATCAGAGCCTAACTAAACTTAAACTAGCTTGTAGTGAAGTGTAACGAAGTTCGGAACCGAAAAAAATCCAAAATCCAAACTTTTAAAAAACCCTAGTTTCTGTTAAAAATTTTTCTGGTCAAAACAAGATTTATTATACACCTAAAATCGGCTCAGGGTTTTTTATGAACACCCAAGAAAAACGATCCACCAATTCATTGAAATAGCCGCGGATCCGCGGCCTCATCTATTGTCATGGCCGCGGATCCGCCGCTGTTTGGACCCTTCATTCGATCGTTTTTTGTGCAGTGTTCTGCTGGTAGGATTTTGGGATTTTTAAGATATATTATATGTGCCCAGATTTTCCAGAACAGAAATTTACTTTTGGGGTCCTATAATTCCGTATTTTTTCCGAACTTCACTGCACTTTGGCTATGATGGTTATATCTGTGATGTTTGCATGTATTGAACGTCGGCTAATCGCTATAAGTCGATTAGTCGGGGTTATACATGATCTGTGTTTGATATTGGATTGTGTATATGAATGTGTTGGACTGTCGCGGGTGAATAGCCGGGGTGGATGTGAGATGAGCTTTTGTTTTTCTTTCATTCATTGTAAATGTAAATTGATGTAATAATTATTATTTGTTTGGCCGCACAACCGGGTCGGGGTTGTAGCCGTCATTGTATAATTCTTTTTACTGTTTTTGCTCCTACGATAGACCCATGGAGGGGTGCACAAACTACCGGGAACTTGGCGGGTAGTTTGCCGCACCCGTAGGGGTCTTGGGTGGGGTATTTGCTATTCACCGCGACCGTGTAATCCGCTTTTCGTTGCAGGCTCGAAAGGATTGCGGATTGCTAGTATATCCAATGTATTCATCTGTGATCTGTAATGTCTATCATTGATTTCTATTTAGGCGTTGCTTATGTTTTACAGCCGCGCTAGCCCAGCCCCCGCTCTGTCGTTAGTTAAGTAACCTAACGAGTGATGACGGGACCCCGTGGCGAATGCGAATGGCATAAGCGTACGTCATATTTTGGTTGTTTTCTGCAATGGTAGGATTAAATGATGGGACGCATTAAAAGAACTAATGCAAGAATATCACGCATTAAAAGAACTAATGCAAGATAATAAACCAAGTTAAAATCGTTGGAACACTTTCGAAAAACCACTCGGTTCTTTTCAAAACTAACTTTTAAATGCGGAGCTTGAGCCACTCCTTCTAAAAGCTATCTCGTTCCATCGATTATATCAAGTTCACTACGTTCACGGTTTCGCCAAAACCATTCGTAGCCCTCCGTCGTTTCGTATGAATGTTCAATAGTATTCAAGCTATGTTTGTTGACATTCGTCAAGACATAGAGATTGGTAGCTGTTGGGTGTTCATATGTCGCATAGATAGATGCGTTGGTTTGGGACAGTCGTATTGCCTTGTTGACCTTCGTCAAGGGTATATACGGGTGGGTTCAAATTAACCTGGATAATGACGGGCAGAACTTGACATGTGACTTATGATTTGTTGACCTTCGTCAAGGTCATAAGAGCATGGGGCAAAAATCCACATCGGGAGTTTCATAAGTACTGAAACTTGCTAGATTTGCATATCATTTGGAGTGTGATGATTATGGTAGGATTCCTTCATTTTTCGTCACGCGATGTTATTTGGATCCCGATCCTACTGTGAGTATATGCTACTCCTCGGGAAATTTCTCACTAAACGATCAATGCTATAAACCTAGTAGGTGCCTAGAAAGGTGTTAGCGGGGCTACGCCCCCAGGGAAAAGAGGTTCTTAAATTAAGGAACTTCGCGAAAGCGTTGGAAAACCTCCCTCGAAGTACCGACACTGGCCTGGCTGAACGGTTAAGCAAGTATTGTGCGGTGGGATTGATCCCGGCTAATTCTTCCTTTGTGGTTTGAGGAGGGATTCGAGAGACAGTGGGAGCCATCCTGTTTAGACAAATTAAAAACCATTCTAAACTTGCAAGAGCATCGTGCTAAAGTGTTTCTTCTCTCCCCCCTGCAGCGACCAAATTCGAAATGACTGGACTTAAGTTACTTCTAGATAAAAACATACTGACAGGGCCAAACTACAAAGATTGGCTCAGGAATGTCAAGTTGGCAATCACTTACGACAAGCTGGGGTATCTTCTTACCACCAAAGCTCCCCCCGTCCCAGGTCCCACCTCCAGCGTCGCGGATAAGGAAATCCGTAAGACTTGGGAGATTGACAGCGCGAAGGCCAGGTGCCTCGTACTTGCCTCGATGGACAACGACCATCAGAGGAGGCACGAGAATATGGATTTGGAATCCATATTTCTTCATACAAAAGAACTGTATGGAGAGCAGTCTCGTATCGCAAGATACGAAGTGTCGAAGAAGTTATTTTCGACAAAGTTGGCCATCGGATCATCGGTAGCGGACCACGTGCTTAAGATGATTGGCTACACTGAGGAGCTCGCGGAACTTGGGACCACGTTGGACAGTGAACTCTATACGGATATAATTCTCCAGTCCCTTCCATCCACTTACGCCCAGTTCATACTGAATTTCAACTTGCAAGAAAAGGAAGTTGAACTTTCAGAACTCCTCAACATCCTGAGGAGCGCAGAGGGCACCCTACAGAAGGGTAGGGATACACCCGCTTTGTTTGTAGGAGGATCTTCTTCCTCTAGGTCCAAGGCGAAAGCCAAGGGAAAGAGGAAGAAAGCCTCCGCCAAACCAAGAGGCGGTGTTAGTAAAGTGGGTACGAAGGGAAAGGAAAAGGCAACAAAGATTGCGGGGAAGCTTGTTGGAAAGGAAGAATACTTCTATTGTCATAAGAGTGGACACTGGAAGAAAGATTGCAGGGCTTGGAAAGCCAGGACACAGGAACTGAAGCAGGTTGCGGCTTCAGCTTCAGGTGTGTATGTTATTGAAAATTGTCTTTCTATAAACTCTACTTCCTGGGTATTGGATACCGGATCAGGATCTCATATCTGTAATTCTTTGCAGGCGTTGAGAAACCGTAGGTTTTTGAAGGAAGGTGACATGACCCTCAGAGTTGCGAACGGAGCTAGCAAGGATGCTAAAGCCGTGGGGGACTATCACCTGGGAATGTCAGATGGGCATATTTTGGTTTTGCGTAATTGCTTTTTTGTACCCAACGCAACTTGTAATATCATTTCTGTATCTTTGGTTTCTAAAGAAGGTTATGAATTTGCGTTTGTAAGTAATGTTGTAAACATTCACCTTAATCAAGTTCTGATTGTGTCAGGTACATTGAGCAATGGTATATACGTATTAAACCAACCACAGATTTTCAATATCCAGAATACACACAAAAGAAAGTCTCCAGATATCAATCAGGCTTTCTTATGGCATTGTAGACTGGGTCACATCAATGAGACACGGTTGACAAAGTTACATAAAGAAGGATACTTGGATCCTTTCGAGTATCAGTCTTATGCCACTTGTGAATCTTGTCTCATGGGAAAGATGACAAAGACTCCGTTCACTGGACACGGAGAAAGAGCGAGCGAGCTCTTGGGACTCATACACAGTGACGTGTGTGGTCCAATGTCTACACATGCACGAAGCGGTTATTCATACTTCATTACTTTCACAGACGATTTCTCTAGGTATGGACATGTCTTCTTAATGAAGCACAAATCCGAGGCCTTTGAGAAATTTCGGGATTACAAGAATGAAGTTGAAAAACAAACAGGCAAAAGTATTAAGATTCTAAGATCGGATCGAGGTGGTGAATACTTGAGTGCCGAGTTCCTGGACTATTTAAAAGAGAATGGAATTCTCTCTCAGCGTACTCCTCCATACACTCCGCAACATAACGGTGTATCGGAAAGGAGGAATCGAACCCTATTGGATATGGTTCGTTCCATGATGAGTAAGGCTGAGTTACCGCGATCTTTCTGGGGCTATGCACTAGAAGCAGCTGCATATCTCTTGAACAAGGCTCCTACCAAGACTGTGCCTACCACTCCATATCAGATGTGGAGTGGGAAGAAACCCTGTCTTAAGTACCTTAAGATATGGGGATGTCCAGCTTTTGTAAAAAAGCAGCATGCGGACAAGCTCGAGGCACGTTCAGTACAATGTAAGTTTGTGGGATACCCAAAGAACTCCAGGGGGTATCTGTTCTATTCCGCTGAGGAACAAAAAGTTTTTGTTTCTCAACATGCCCGCTTCTTGGAAACTGAGTTTTTGGAAACCCAGATAAGTGGGAACGCAATAGAACTGGAAGAGATTCCAGAACCACAAGCTATTACTGAAAACTTGGAAGAGCCAATAAGTTCAAAAGAACAGGACATTCCTACGCCGCTCCGCAGGAGTAGTAGGCAGTCTCATCCGCCCGAGAGATACTACGGTTTTCTCATAGACGGGGATAGAGAGGATTGCATCATAGATTATGATGAGCCTACTAGCTTCCAGCAGGCCGTTCAGAGCGTTGACTCGGTAAAATGGCTGGATGCAATGCGGACCGAAATGGAGTCCATGTACACCAACAAAGTATGGACGTTGGACATTGCTCCAGACGGGGTAAAACCCGTAGGATGCAAGTGGATCTTCAAAAGGAAGATTGGTGTAGATGGACAGGTTGAGACCTATAAAGCTAGACTTGTAGCAAAGGGTTTTCGTCAAAGACCTGGCTTGGACTATGACGAAACCTTTTCTCCAGTGGCTATGCTGAAATCCATTCGGATCCTTCTTGCCATTGCTGCCTTCCACGATTATGAGATTTGGCAGATGGACGTAAAGACCGCTTTTCTAAATGGAAATTTAGAGGAGTGTGTCTATATGGATCAGCCAGAGGGTTTCGTTCAGAGTGGGAGCAGCGGAAAGGTGTGCAAGTTGCTTAAGTCCATCTATGGACTAAAGCAGGCATCGCGGAGTTGGAACATCTGTTTTGATGAGACGGTCAAGGAATTTGGCTTTATCAAAAATCCGGATGAACCATGCATCTATAGTAGATTTGTAGCGAGAACTGTAGTATTCCTCGTTTTATACGTGGATGACATTCTCTTAATAAGAAATGACATTCCTATGCTACAATCTGTCAAAGGTTTCTTGTCACACAGCTTCTCCATGAAAGACCTGGGTGATGCCTCATACATCCTGGGGATCCGGATCCATCGTGATAGATCCAAGAGGATATTAGGACTTTCACAGTCCAGGTACATCGACACCATAGTGAAGAGATTCAGTATGGAAGATTCCAAGCACGGTAACCTACCGGCTTGTCACGGGATCACCCTCTCTAAAGAGATGTCTCCCAAGACTGATTTGGAGAGGGATCGCATGTCTATTATACCCTACGCTTCTGCGGTAGGCTCTATAATGTATGCGATGTTGTGTACCAGACCGGATGTAGCTTATGCACTGAGTGTAGTAAGCCGGTATCAGTCAAACCCTGGGGAGAAACACTGGATAGCAGTAAAGAACATTCTCAAGTACCAGAGGAGGACTAAGGAGATGTTCTTGGTGTATGGCGGAAAAGACCTCCAGATCGAGGCCTTTGCTGACTCCAGCTTCCAGAGTGACAAGGATGATTCCAAGTCCATGTCGGGTTTTGTCTTTACCCTCAATGGAGGGGCGGTGTGTTGGAAGAGTTCCAAACAGGAAACCGTTGCAGACTCGACTATGGAAGCGGAATACATCGCTGCATCTGATGCCGCAAAAGAAGCTGTCTGGATGAGGAAGTTCTTGAAAGAACTTCAGGTGGTTCCGTCCATTGTTGACCCAATACCTCTGTATTGCGACAACAACGGGGCTATAGCTTTAGCGAAGGAACCCAGGTCCCATCAGAGATCCAGGCACATCTTGAGGCGGTATCACCTAATCAGGGAGATCGTGGATCGCAAGGAGATCGAGGTTCGGAGGGTTGCTTCAGAAGAGAACACTGCAGATCCATTCACCAAGGCCCTACCCCAGACTCAGTTCGAGCGGCTGATCGAGATGATAGGTCTTCGATACGCCAGTACATGGCCTTAGTGCAAGTGGGAGATTGTTAGTGTATATGCCCTAGAGGCCATTACTGTATCATACTAGTTTGTATATTACTTAATGGAAGCTTGGGATATTCACCTTGTATAAACAATCTTGCTCAATATAGTAGTATGCTACTTGGTTTGTTTCTACTTCAATGTGTACATGTGTTTATTTTACGATATCACCTATACGCATTAGTAGAGCCCTGAGGATCTTTGCTTGATTACCAGCGTTGTGATGGCAGTCACACTAGTGGGGGCTGGGTAATCTATAAGCACATCCTTATACAGGTCCCTAGTCGCAGGACTATCGAGACAGGGCATCGATACTCCGGAGTAGACTAGCGTATGCGCTTCTCATCCCAGTGTGGGAGATGGCCTGTCCCACAGCCATCAGTACGTCGTACTGGAGATAGTATACGGGTGCTCGTTAGGTTACGGGTACACTGGATAGGACTCGTCGGGAACTGAAAGGTTGGTATTATACCTATCGTCAGTTATCAGTTCCCAGGTGACATGAGTACAGCTTAGTCCGCTGACTTGACACTGGCACTTAGCCTCGAGTGTGTTCCCACTGCATTTTGATCACTACCCTACCACGGCTCAAAGGAGTCGTGCAAACAGGTGGTGGTTGGGTGCAGTCCCGAAGCACTTGGAGGCAGTGACGGTTAGACAGGATTCGTCTCTCCCGGTATTGGGGGTTGACATCGCGCTGTGTCTAGGAGAGCCATTATACGAGTAGTCCCTGGCCAGGGCAAGCGAGATATACTGGTAGGGTTCCAGTGTTATCTCAGGGTGTTTTGAGCTTCACTCCGACACGACTTGTACCGCTATTGGGGAACTGACGTTTTACCGCCCTAGGCCCGACATGCGATGTATCAGACGAACAGACCGGACTGTACGGAGACTGTCACATTCAGACTCAGTAGGAGTACAGATGGGGTTTCACCTCGTCAGCCTTCTTGTCGACATCTACCTGGGGACCGTTACGCACAGCTAGTGCCGCTTGCGGTCTGTGGTTAAACCCACTGCCAGCGTAGTGTCGAGTCTTTAGAGTCCCACACAGAGGGTATTCGCCTCTGGGCAAAACAGAGTAGAGGTCGCATGGTTTTGCGACAGGGTTCGTTCTCATCCGCGCACTTGTGCACGTTTGGAGTCCGGACGGATATTACTGGCTGGCTCTGGTTTGAGTCAGATGCTGGTATATGATTTGGGGTTGCTTTTATCTCTCAGTATTCATGTTCCTCGGAACAAGGATGCAGGTGTGTATGCACGGTTATTTGAGGAAGAGGAAGAGGGCTTTCATTAGGGTTTCGGAACGGGTGCGTATGCACAGTTGACAGTCGCCTTTTTCCAAACCCTAATGGATTTATGTTATATCAATTAATAATATATAATAAAATGAAATTGTGTCATGGTTGGTTTTTATGTTGACTTGTTGACCATGGTTGACTTGTTGACCATGGTTGAAGTTTTGACCATCATCATTACAAAAGAAAGATGCTCTTTGATTCTAGCAAATTCATTTAATGTTTGAAATGATAATGGTCATTCTTAAACTTTCCATCAACCTTTTCATTTTCATTATTATTATTATTTGATAATTCTTTTGCTTTATGTTATGGTTGCAAAAGAAAAAGAGCTCACTTTTTCATAACAACTCTCTCTCCTCACTTCATCTTCTTCTTCCTCTAGCAAAAGAGAACCCCTCTCATGTGTTGAGAATTCTTCTCTTTAAAAAGAAAAGCACCCCTTTGACACTCTCTACTCACTCTAGGATCAAGGGTTTAGCAAGCCGGAGATTCTAGTTCACTCCAAGTTCGAGAAAGAGCCCAAAGGTTGAACCCTCGAGGTGGATCCATCTTCGACGGAAGAAGGCGACAAGAAGAGAACCATCAACCTCTACAAAAGCTTGAAGAAGAAGGAGTTCAAGTTTAGGTATAACCATCTTCATCCGAGTAGCTAACTCGCTTTAGCAAGTATGCTAGTTTTAGTTTAGTTAAAGATCCCGACTTTGCTTAGTCCATGTTGCCCCTTGCGCTAAAAATTTGATTTTTATACCGTTTCCGCCTCCCCGTAAGAACCGGGGATCGCAACGTGGACTTACAATTTTTGGGCCCAGAATTTCTTGATGTGCTACAGTAGTACTTGAGGGCCCACTTGGTAAAATTTGATTGACCGGATATTTTAAACACATTATTTCACAGTATTTACATTATATCTGCGACCGTGAATGTCACTTGATCGGTAAATCCTGTCTAACTGCTATAGCCCGGTTAGACGGATTTGCGAACGTGACTTTCACGTTGATGTTCTGTGTATTGCTGTGATGTTACGGATTGGTCGTGGGGGATAGCCTGGTTGCAGTGGTAGTACAGTTTTGTTGTATTATGTACATTTGATATTGCGGGGCGAGCGTCCGACATGTGGACTGCCGTCACTGCCTGTTTGTATTATTTTTTTTGGGGCACGACCAGGTTGCGGTCGATGCACCCGTTGTATATATATTTTACTTTCTGTACAAGGATTACCCCAAGGTGGGGTGCACGGATAGCCGGGTTCTAGAGGGCAACGAGCCCGCATCTCATGGCATTGAGACGGAGGGGGCTTCACTCTAGAATTGGCGGGCTATTCGCCGCACTCGTAGGGGGTACAGGTTGACCCAGGAGGGGTGCCCAAGTTGCCGGATTTCATGAAGTGTTGGGTGGTCCATTCATGTAGCTGAAGGGGGCTGCTGTTCACACCAGAATATTGCATTATTATATTCCCCATTCTTATATATTTTACAAATAAACAGGAGCTTTTGACGCATGTCTGCTACATATTACAGGTTACAGGTTCTTGGATCGAAAACAGTGAAAAAGACAGAAGACGATGCAAAAAGTGAGACTAAGACCGACAAATGGGAGAACCTTGATCAAACCCACATGAAGATCAGTTCACAAAGTACAAGACAGTGCAAGGTTCAAGACTTCGTCATGAAGCAACGGCAAAAGTTCACTACAATTGTTCATTGGAAATCTGAAACCAACCTAGAAGCTCAAATGGAAAAGAACATATAGAAACAGGAAGACAAAGTCACCAGAAGCCAGTACCAGAAATTACAGATCCCAAGCCTTCAAGTTGGCCGCGGAACCGCGGCCAAACCCTGGCTGCGGCCGCGGTTCCGCGGCTGTACTGCGCGATCTCGAGTTGAAAATTTTACATAATTCTTTGGCGGCGTTGACTAGTCAACCTAGGGCTATTTTTGTAAATATAGACATGCGGTTCAAGATGTAACCTAAGGTTTCTATTTCCTATAAATAGAACTCTAAAGCTTGTAATTCTTTAGGCCTCCTTTTAATAAAAATTCAGAAATCCTTTTTGGAGAGCATCGGTGTTTCTTTTCCATTCAGAAATTCAGATCTGACAACCCTGCGTGGATGATTGGAGGGATGCATCTGTAAGTAATTCAATTTCTTGCCCTAATGTAGATTTCAATTCCTTGCCCTAGGTAGATTTAATTTCATGCCCTAGGAACTTGTTTAGGGTTTAGCTTTGAGGAAGGATTTTGAGAGATGAGATCTCTCATCCCTTTCTTACCCACCAAATATTTACAATAGGACTCCATGCATACATGCACATACCGCTCCTTACGGCACTCTATCCCTCGAGGTAGCGGTGATACCGTAGTATAAAGGCCCGAGTGTGATGTTTTCCATGGAGGTTAGGGTAAGGATCTCTAAAGGAAGGACAAGAACCTAGAGGAAGGAACACCTTCCCGAACAGATCTAATCCCCTTTATTGATAATTACCATAACTCCTCACAGATCTTCATTCGGGTATTGAAAGCGGTGAAATTTACTTGCATTTCCAAACCATCCCTAAACCTAGCCCTAGCAAGAGTAGATTTAGATAATTGCCCTAGGATAATTTTGATTTTTAGATTTAATAATCTGTCCGAACACCTTTCGGAATTAACTCGTAAGAACGAATCGGAAATTCACAACATCCCTGTGGACCGACCCGTACTCACCGGCTAGCTTCATGCGACGCCGTTCTTGATTGCGGTTACAAATATTTTTGATCTATCTTTTAGAAAGCGCTAGCACGCTAAATCACTCAATCAAATGGCGCCGTTGCCGGGGATGGCGTAGAACTTTCCTTTTCGCAATTTCGGGTTAATCAAAATTAAAAAAATTCATAAAAATCTAAAAAATCCAAAAAATATAAAAATATATATATTTTGTTATTTTTGGTAGGGATACTTTGTTGTTTTAATTTTGCAGGATATACAAAGACGATCTGGAAATTTCCAGAAGGCGAAACAGAAATCAGAAGATCGAAACAGAAGGGGAATCAAATAACATAACAGTGAAAATTTTTTGGAGACCCAATTCCCTCATCCCGCCGCGATTCCGCGGCCAAAACCCACCTTAGGCCGCGGAACCGCGGCTGTCTAGTCGATTCGTCGCACCAAAAAAATTCTGGGGCACTGTGCACTTAATGTGACAGTGAAATCGCGGTGGGAGCCACGTTTTGCCGCGGAAGGGTGGTGGAATTGTGACATCATCACTTTGCTCTGTAAGATCTTCTGTTCATCCTCTGTATATATTTTGAAATATATTTTCTGAAAATTTCCTGCAGGATTTTGTGCACATTAGAAATATATTCCCTTCCAAATAACGATCTTGTGCATGATTTTTGGGCCCCGCTTTAAATGAAATTAGATTGCAAGTGATATTTTGCTGTTGTATATCTTTTCTATAAAATATTTTGCTGTTGCATACTTTTCTCTAAAATTTATTTGCAACAAAATTTTTCCAAATAAAGAGAACGAAAAAATCAATGAAAAATAAAAATAAAAAGGACAAATATTTTATAGAAACTTGCAAAAAATTTTTTAGCCGCAAATAAATCCTTGCACCATCCAACCTTCCTTCTTGTCACCTTTCTTATTTTAACATGGGTACCCCACATAATAAATCATTAGCCGAACTTTGGTATCCCGAACCTAATTTTGCGTCGTACGTTAATTTGTTCGGTCAATTTAAAGACGATCCTTCCTAGCCAAAAAAATCTTTGAAAGATCAAATAGAGGCGTCTAGGAGAAACAGTTTGACTTTTTAACCCACTTTGTGTCAACCAAGTCCATCTTTACCACCTACAGATGTTGACACCACTTTTCCAAGTCCTGCTGTAACTTCTAAGCCGATGTCCATTGCTGAACATATTGCTTAATCTCGCAGCCGATCTTTCACCCCTCTCCACTCATCCAGTTCTAGGGATCAACACGACTATTCACCTTTTTATCTATATGTTAACCCTACCCCTGCCCAACCACCCACTTCCTACAAGTCATACCCGACCTTCCCACCTTCACTAGACACTGTTTCTACACAGCCTGTTGGGAGTTTTGCATATCCACACCATTTTGAATCTTTCACCGAAACCCCCTCACCACCTAAGTCTAGTTTGTAAGAGTCGTTAGAAGCTTATATTGCAGCAACAAATAAAATGACTAGGAATGTGGAAGCGTCCGTAGCCGCCCTTATGAAACCTAGTGAACCGGTAGCTAGTTTCCCGCTAGCTCAAAATTTTTTAATGTATAAGGAGACGGTTGGACAGAGTGAGAATGAGAGAGGATTTTCAAATCAAACCTACCCTTACCCAATTGAAGCCCACAACTCCTGTTTGCCATCGATTGCCCTAAATAGTTCACCAGCTGAAAATAAAAACGAGTTGTGTGATTTTGTAGTGTTTGATTTGCCAAATTGTGAGGAACCCCTTTCGAGTGAAACCGCACCTAATTCTTTCGATCTTTACACCTCAATTCTAGAACCTAAATCGATACATATCCATGCTGATGAGGTGTCTAAAGAAATTGATTTTCACTTGATTGAGGATATAGACGCCTGGAATATTTCGGATGATGAACCTGTCGATTTGCTTGAAATTTTATGTTCAAATCATCATCCTGAGTTATTAAATGTTTCTCCTGAATCTCATATGCGTCTAGATTTTGATGATAATGGCATGGATGAGTTGAATATTGAGGATAGTATTGAGGAGAGTCTTGAGGATAATATTGAGGTTGAATCATTTTTGTTTGATTTGTCTGATTTTCCAATTCATCCTCCCGAACCTTTGACTGTTATATCACCCTCCCTCCTTCCCATCGTTCCGACCCCGCTTGAAGACTGTGAGCTTAAAACCTTTTCCTTTGAATCTGACACAGTTCTCACAGACGTTAACACTTACGAGTGTTTCAATTTTTCGGACGATGTTGATTACTCACCATCCGAGTTTGAGTCCTTTACATTTTCAGATGAGTTAGTTGAACCATCAGACTCGGTTGATTATAGTAGTTTCGAACCATTAATGGAATCTTTCAAGTTCGAAACAGTTTACTACGGTGAGAAAGATACTATCCCTAATTCACTCCCTTTCGTCTTTCCCATTGTTCCAACCGAACAAATGACCGTTACGCTTTCATCTCCTATACCAAGCTCGGCGTACCCATGTTTTCTTGCGAATCTTGAGGGATTTGACCCCATTTCCCGACGAGTTGATAGGTTAGCGCAATCGCTTATAACATATCGGTCATCACATATTGCGCTAATTTATTCACTCAATTTACACTCTCAAGATCGTACTCCACTTCCTTCTTCTTTTCGCCCTTCTTCTCCCCCACCGAGACCATATTCTACCATTCTTCTTTCCACACGGTATCGCGTGTTTCTCATTTCTTTCATCTCCACCCCATTCTTGCACCGATTATACCTTTACCATGATAAGATTTTTGAATGGTTGGTGCTAACCTTTGGCTTGTGTAAAGCCAAGCTTAAGTTTGGGGGGAATCTTTGTATATATGTATATATATTTTTCTTTTTCTATAAAAAATAAAAAAAAATTCAAAACATTAAAAATATAAAAAAAAATTATAAATAAATAAACAGGGAAGTGACGGTATTTTGACCCTCTTGGTTTAGCATGACAGTGAGGACACTGTCAAGTTCAAGTTTGGGGGTATGCTCGGTACGTCTTCTTCCTTCGCATTCATTTGTATATATTTTTGCATTTGCATATTTATTTGAAAACCCATAAAAATTTGAAAAATTTCAAAAATTATAAAAAAATATTGTATTCAATATTGGCTAATTGACTTGAGTTTGACAAATAGGTTAACTGGCTAGGAACAACTAGATCTTAGACTTAGTGAATTAAAAACCCTAAAAATAACATTCCTTAAAATTTAACGGTAGAAAGTATATGCCTTGTAGTTTATTTAGAAATAGGCAAATTTTGGGTTCATTTCTTGGGCTAAGTCAAAACGAAGGAAGAGTATTGATGTTCTTATTAGAGTATAAGTTTAAAAAATAGTTCCTAACTTAAGTCTAGATTCTGAAAATGTATACCCTACAAATTGCACAATCACACACCTTGAAACTTGGAATAGTAGAAGAGACCTTGAAATGCTCTTGTCTAAAGTCCTTAGTACAATGAAAATAAAAGAAAAAAAAGTGAATAAAGAAAAAAAATGGACACTGGTTTTTGTGATTACTTAAGGCTGCAAAAATAGAAAAATATTTAGCGAGGGTGCTTCATCACCTAGTGCCTTAAACCAACTGGTTTGGGAGTCACTGCTAAAGCCTTGGGAGTTGCAAGACTAGGAATTACGCTTTAATGTGCAAGCGCATCTTGTAATCGGTTGTTGGTACCTCAAGAAGTATTAACGGTCGCATGAAGGATGTGTAAGCGAAATTCAATTAAAAATTCACTAATTAATAAGTGCTTTGGACAATGGACGAGAGTACGATTGCTTGAATTGAATTTCCAAGTGTAGGGGTGATATTTACACACACGTGGGGATATGTGATTAGAGTTTAGATGAGAGAAAGGAATGAAGAATAAAAATTGTATCTTTAGTAGGGTTGATAGAAATTCCTGAGTGGAGATGTAACCCTAGAAGGAAAACTTAAGAAATGCCGAAAGCTAGGTAATTCTACAGGATATATATAATCTTAAATTAAATAATATGGAAGTGTGAAGAATATGGGTGGATAATTTACGAGTTGAAGATAATAGAATTCCTTGTTAGAAAACCTAATTGGAGAACAAAATTTAATGGGCCGAATTGATAGGATTTTGTGGGTGTAATCCGCTAAAACCCTCAGGAGACAACACTCCTCCTACTAGGGACACCTAGAGGTTTAACGGTTTATTGCACGTGCTCAGTGCAATCGCGTTTCCCTGCGAAAGTGTGGTTAGGATTTTAGTGAATAAAAATAAGTTTGCTCGAGGACGAGCAAAAGATAAGTATGGAGGTATTTGTTCACACCAGAATATTGCATTATTATATTCCCCATTCTTATATATTTTACAAATAAACGGGTGCTTTTGATGCATGTCTGCTACATGTTACAGGTTACATGTTCTTGGATCGAAAACAGTGAAAAAGACAGAAGACGATGCAAAAAGTGAGACTAAGACCGACAAATGGGAGAACCTTGATCAAACCCACATGAAGATCAGTTCACAAAGTACAAGACAGTGCAAGGTTCAAGACTTCGTCATGAAGCAACGGCAAAAGTTCACTACAATTGTTCACTGGAAATCTGGAACCAACCTAGAAGCTCAAATGGAAAAGAACATATAGAAACAGGAAGACAAAGTCACCAGAAGCCAGTACCAGAAATTACAGATCCCAAGCCTTCAAGTTGGCCGCGGAACCGCGGCCAAACCCTGGCTGCGGCCGCGGTTCCGCGGCCGTACTGCGCGATCTCGAGTTGAAAATTTTACATAATTCTTTGGCGGCGTTGACTAGTCAACCTAGGGCTATTTTTGTAAATATAGACATGCGGTTCAAGATGTAACCTAGGGTTTCTATTTCCTATAAATAGAACTCTAAAGCTTGTAATTCTTTAGGCCTCCTTTTAATAAAAATTCAGAAATCCTTTTTAGAGAGCATTGGTGTTTCTTTTCCATTCAGAAATTCAGATCTGACAACCCTGCGTAGATGATTGGAGGAATACATCTGTAAGTAATTTAATTTCTTGCCCTAGTGTAGATTTCAATTCCTTGCCCTAGGTAGATTTAATTTCATGCCCTAGGAACTTGTTTAGGGTTTAGCTTTGAGGAAGGATTTTGAGAGATAAGATCTCTCATCCCTTTCTTACCCACCAAATATTTACAATAGGACTCCATGCATACATGCACATACCGCTCCCTACGGCACTCTATCCCTCGAGGTAGCGGTGATACCGTAGTATAAAGGCCTGAGTGTGATGTTTTCCATGGAGGTTAGGGTAAGGATCTCTAAAGGAAGGACAAGAACCTAGAGGAAAGAACACCTTCCCGAACGGATCTAATCCCCTTTATTGATAATTACCATAACTCCTCACAGATCTTCATTCGGGTATTGAAAGCGGTGAGATTTACTTGCATTTCCAAACCATCCCTAAACCTAGCCCTAGCAAGAGTAGATCTAGATAATTGCCCTAGGATAATTTAGATTTTTAGATTTAATAATCTGTCCGAACACCTTTCGGAATTAACTCGTAAGAACGAATCGGAAATTCACAACATCCCTGTGGACCGACCCGTACTCACCGGCTAGCTTCATGCGACGCCATTCTTGATTGCGGTTACAAATATTTTTGATCTATCTTTTAGAAAGCGCAAGCACGCTAAATCACTCAATCAGCTGTCTCACTTTAGGTTTTGGCGGGTAACTTGCCGTGCCCGTAGGAGTCTAGGATTTCATTGCACAGGCTATCCACACGACCAGGGGAACGTCGGGTTTCAGTAGTTGCTCTGTGAAACCCGGGGATCCCAGATATCTGTATTGTTCTGTGATGCTGTACATTTCTGTGATGTTGCATTTTTATCACGCCTTGAGCGAAAGTTATATATTGGTATATATATTAGTAGATGTTGTATATGTTTTGCATCCGCGCTAGTCCAGTCCCCGCTCTGTCGTTAGTTAGCTAACCTAACGAGTAATGACGGGACCCAGTGGCGAATGCGGATGGCATATACGTACGTCATATTATTTTCGTTCTTTGTGGTGTGATCAATTGATGAGACTGCGTTGATTCGGAACAATGCAAGTTAAAAACAAACCTTATCTGATGTTGTTGGAACACTTTTCAAAAAGCTGTTATTGTAAGGACGTTCACTTTTGTTTTGCATCGTGGTATTTAGTTGGAATATCCTGCTCCTCAGTCGACGAGGCAAGGGCCGAGATCCCTTCACCGGGAGTGACCCCTTGGACAAAAAGTTTGCGTCAGGGTAATGACTTCACTATAGCCGATTACTTTTGCTTTGCACCGTGATATTCAGTTGGAATATCCTGCACCTCATTCTACGGGGAAAGAGCCGAGATCCCTTCACCGGGAGTGACCTCTTTAGCAAAGGTTTTCGTTACTATATTTTCTAAAAGCTATCCGTTCCTTCAACGATATCAAGTTCACTACGTTAAAGGTTTTCGCCAGAAACTATTCGTAGCCCTCCGTCGTTTCATATGGGTTGTCAATAGTATTCAAGCTGTGTTTGTTGGCCAAAGTCAAGGCACAGTGTTTGGTAGCTGTTGGGTATTCATATGCAGCATAGATAGATGCGTTGGTTTGGGGCAGTCGTACAGCCTTGTTGGCCAAAGTCAAGGGCTTGTGCGGGTGGGCTCAAATTAACCTGGAGAATGACGGGTAGAACTTGACATGTGACTTATGATTTGTTGGCCAAAGTCAAGGTCATAAGAGCATGGGGTAAAAATCACATCGGGAGTTTCAAAAGAACTTAAACTTGCCAGATATGCGCATACCTTCTGGTGTGTGATAACGTGAGCGGATTCCATCACGCTATCATACGATGATAGTTGGATCCCGATTCCCACTGATGAGTTAGTTTACTCCTCGGGTGACCCCGACTAATTCTTCTTTCGGGTTTGGAGAAGAATTTGAGGTTACAGTGGGAGGTTTCCAGATTAGATAAAGCGATAACCATTCAGATCTAGGTTAGAGTGCACGCTGAGTGTTTCTTTTCTCTCTCTCTCTTTGGCAGCGACCATTGACCCGACCCTAAGACTATGACTCAGTGACCAAGTTGACCGAACCTTCTGAAACACTGGCTTTTGGATTGTCAGAGTTGCAGACCTCATTGCCACTCCTACTTTTACCCTTTTCTCCAGGACACCCCGTATTACTACGAACGTCCACTTCCATTGGGCAAAACCATCGTATGGTTATATACAAACTCGAAGGGATTTATTCGAGGATGGTTTCAGGTTCTGGAGAAAACGAATAGGACTATTCAGTTGTCTTTTCCTTTTACCTTCTCTCAAGTTGTGAGTACTCCTTGGTTTAGGAGATAGTACACCTATTACGCAAATTGGATAGTCTTCTTCCAAACCATAGGCAGGTGCCGACCGGTAGGGAATGAAGAAAACCAATTAGCCTAGCGATGGTTTACAGAAGGTATTATGTACAGACAAAGAAATGGATTAGAAGGAGGGCAAAGTAAATTGCGACTGCTATTCACGACCAAACCAAATATTCCTTCGCCAATCCTAAATCACCTTTGTATTTCTTCAGGACACTCCATATCACTACGAAGATCCACAGTTTATTGGATACTCCATCGTATAGTTATATATGAACTCGAAAGGAACTTGTTCCAGTTCGGGGATGGATTCTGGTTCAGGAGAAATAGGAATGAGGTTTATTCGGTTGTCTTTTATCTTCACCTTTTCTCGCATTGCGAGTGCTCCTAGGATTAGGACAGTACACCCATTATGCTTATTGGATAGTCTTCTTCCAAACCATAGGCTGGTGCCGAACGGTAGGGAAGGAAGAAAACCATTTGGCCTAAAAGGGTGTGCAGAAGGTAATGACTAAAGACATATAAATGGATTTGGAGATGTGGCAAAGAATTATACGGTTACAGTCGTAAATCTGGATAATGGAAGAGGCATTACTAGGAATACCCGGATACCCCATCGAAACATTTCAATGTTTCAGTTTCACCTTGTACTGTTAAAGGAAAACTGATTTCCCAATTAGTCCTTACTCCAGGGTATGTATTTATCAGGTATGATTCTCACATATGTATGGTTTTATAGATGATGAGTGGGAGTAGGTTAGTGGGAATTAGGTGATCATCCTCATTATATCGGGATTCGTTGTAATCGGTGATATTTGAGGAAGTCACCTGGGTTGTTTGCCGGACGGCAAATATTTGGTTTTGAATATCCGCTGTTGTGCACCAATTTCAAATTGATATATCTGTACGTCTATTTTCATAGAGTGAGATATACCTTTTTGAAATTATGTTTATGACATTTACCTATATCGGTGAATGGTTAGGTAAGGAGCATTAAACAGCGGTGTAATTCTTCTTAACCATAAGTACAGTTTTCAACCTACGACACACAGTGAATGAGTTATCAGACTCAAGGGACTTATACAGAGTATTGTATGTTGTCCAGGGTCCATCAGGACAGAGGGGTTGGTCCTCGTACTATATTCGGTTTACTTATGACTTCTCTAGTTTTTAGACAGGTGTTTCGTGGAAACACAGAGTCCGAATTTTGAGAAGTTATAGGTATTTGAATAGAGTAGAGAACCAGGTGTAGCAAGTATCGGGATTCTTCAAAGTGATCGATGATGTAGATACTTGTGTATGGTATTCAGTTGATAGTAATGATTTAGAGAACTTGCTTCTCTTTTAGGTTACTCATAATTGGAAGCATTCCTAAGTTGAGTAACGCTGATCGGCCTCCATCCATTTAGTTGACATGCACTGGAGACAGTTGCATGATTTGAATCTGGTTCAATTAAATCAGTGCCTCTGGTTCTATATTGGATATAGAACAGTTCATATCTTAACGATGTTAAGGTACGGGGAGTTGTCCGGTTTATGATTAAAACCAGACACTGGACAACTCAAGGCACGTTTCTGTAATGGCTGTTTGTGGGTCGACCCAGGCTATGACGAGGGTTGACTTTCTACCATCTGGAAGTTCAATAGTGATATTGTTCTTAACTCGCTACAGTTTTAACAAAAATGGATTTTTTTTCAGAAAACAGTAGTGGGAGTATGGTAGAACTGGAAGTGATTCCAGAACCACAAATGATTACTGAAGATTTGATAGGAACCTAAAGATTCAATCTGGATTGACATTCCATTGGCCACTCCGCAGATAAAGTGGGTAAGTTTAGGCACCCGAGAGGTACTCCGGTAGCCTCAAGGACGGTGACAGAGAAGTTCTTGTTTACCCAGATTTGCCATTACTGTTGTTCCAGACTGTGAGACCCGGCAGGAGGATGAGTATAGCGTCGTTCTAAACTAGCTTTAGAAGCACATGTCTATATGACTCTGCCAGAGGGTTGTCGTAGTCAGTGGGAGCAGCGGAAGCATTGGTGGACATGTGGCTTATGTCTATTTATAGACTAAAGCAGATGTAGCGGAGATAGATCATCTATTTCTGGTATGACAGTCATAGGTTTGACTTCATCAGAATAGGGGATGGATCTGTTGAGAAGGTAGTAGGGTGTGATATCATGGTATTTGGATGACATACACGGAGTAGGAAGTGATATTCCTATACTACATACGGTTTCACTTCGGTCGTTACACAGTGGTTTCTCCACATGGGACTTTGACATTATATCAGACATACTGGTTACTGGATCTATGGTTTTAGATCTAGATTTGGGTAGTTTCCCAATCTGGGTACTTAGACAGCATTCTAAGAGTATTTAGAATGGACGACTCCTGGCACGGTAGTGTACCTCCAGGTAATGGAGCTACCCTCTCTAAAGTTGTCTTACAGACTAAAGGGGAGAGGGATGTGCATGATTGGCAGATCACTTGCTCAGGCAATTGAGTCAATCATGAGATGTCAAGTACCACACCAGATGTTGTTCTTGTAGTAGGTGCAATAAGTTGATATTGATCCAATCCCGGAGAAACTGTCGGAAGCAGTTTTAGAACATAAGTGGATGTTCTAAGGATATGATAACGACAGCCTCTTTCGGGAGACAGTTATCATTCCAGGCTTCCAAGGTGACATGGATGACAAGGAGGTTGTCAGAGTTATAGTTTTCCTTCTGACGAGGGGCAGTATTTTTGACAGGTGATCCAAGGCAATACTGAGGGAGGCATGGCGCAGGATACTGATTAAGTTCAGTTGACGATACAGTCTAAGAAGTTTGGATTTGGAGTTCATTTATGAGCTAGGTCCCATCAGACATCCAGACACATTCTAAGACAGGTATTGCTCATTTCGGGAGATGGCTTTCTCCGCGAACATGAGATATAGAGAGACATAGAAAGAAACATCAAAGCGGATCCACTCACTGAGGCTATTCTTCGAACGCAATAGTTTCGCAAACGAGCTTTGTGAGACTAACTAGTAGAGGAGTTGGGTGTTCGGTATCACACGGGCTGTGAGTATGCGACATCACAATAATTAGCCTTGAGTGCAAGTGGGAGATTATTGGAGATAGTGCCCTCAGAGTCAATTATTGGATCACAGGCACGTGATTGCAATGATTGAGGGAGGACCTATCCCGGTAGGACAGTCTTACTCGAGATGATAGTATGCTATCTGGTTTGCCTTTATCATCATGTACTGATTTAGGTGACCTGACATGTCGCTATTACATGTTGATAGAGCCCCTAGGATTCTTGCTTGACTGCCAGCAGTATGAGGGCGGTCATATAAGTGGGAGCTGGGGTCTATAAGCACATCCTTAAAAGGCCCCTAGTCGTGGGAGTTTCGAGACAGGGCATCGATACTCCAGAGTAGACTAGTGTATACAGTCGAGACCCCGACGAGGGGCGGTGGCCGGTCTTACAAGCCATTGGTGTCAGTTGGATCACCTAAGATATATACAAGTGCTCATTGGGTTATGAGTACACCGGACAGGACTCGCCGGGAATATGCTAGTTGGTCTTATACCCGACGTCAGATGGCAGTTCCCTGGTGACATGTGTACAGGTTAGTTCATCGACCTGAGGATCGTCATTTGTCTCGTGTGAGTTCCCACTGTACTTTGATTACTACCCTACCACGCTCAAAGGAGACGTGCAAACAGGTTTTAGTTGGGTACAGTCCCGAGCCACATGGAGGCAGTGAGCGGATCTTCGGGGGTTCGTCTCTCCCGGTATTGGGGGTGAGGTCACGCTGTGTCTAGGAGAGCCATTACACGAAGCCCTCGGCCGAGGCAGGAGATTTACTGGTAGGTATTCCAGTAGTATCTCAGGGTGTTCTGGGCTACACTCCGACACGACTTGTACCGCTTTTGGGGGTCTGACGTTTACCAACCCCCTAGGCCCGCCATGCGATGCTCATAGACGAACGGACCGGACTATACGGATATTGTCACTGACAGGCTCAGTAGGGTGTCAGGATGAGTTCACTCACAGACGTCCCTTTTGGTCAATAGCTGGTGGCCCGTCACGTATGGCTAATACCTCTGACGTGCTAGTGGTTAAATCCACAGCCATAGTATTGACGAGTCTTTAGAGTTCCCCACATTTAGTTGCTCAAGTTTTGGGCGAAACGCTGTAGAGGCCGTATGGAGATATGGCAGGGTTCGATCAGATACGTGCGGTATTGCACGGATCAGGATCGGACGGATAATACTAGCCGGCTTTGGTTTAAGCCGGATCCTAATATAGTACAGTGTAGATTTTGTCTCATTGCATTTGTATTTCGGTCGGAATACAAATGCGGGTGTGTATACACAGTAGCGGGGTATTCCTGTAATTTATTACGGGACCAGTTTTCTGGAGTTGCCAGTTTGTTTTCCGTTTCGGCCATTTTCATTTGTATCTTTCATTGGCCGAAGATTGGTGGAGGAGGGCTTATTTGCTTTTGTGCAAATAAGCAATTTGGAAGGGGGTCTTTGCATATTGTTGGTTCATGATGGTGAACCATCCCTTGACCATTTGACTTTCTTTGTTCATGATGGCTTAACCTTTTGGAGTCATCATGCTTGTGATGATGGTTGTGTTGGAGTGTGAGGTTGTGTTTGTGATCATTTCCCTTCATGATATCTTTTGATTCTTTTCTTGCATTATTGATCCATACACTCCCTCATTCACCCTCTCTCTCCATTTTTTTTCATGCATGGGCCGACCACTAGTGAGGGGAGGGGACTTTCTCTTTTGGTTGTGAGAAAAATGTTAATCTCATTCTTTGCATGCTACATTTTTCTCACCTCTCTCAAAGTTCTTTTTCTTCCACCACAAAGGCAACATCCATTACCCTAAAATGAGACATGGTTCTACACATATTCTACAGCAAATCTTGGGCACGTCAACTTGCCAGCTTCGTGCCCGAGTTGCCTCGGTATAGAGGTGGGAGCCCATAAAAGAAGCAGGCGACGTGGTGCCCTTCCGGCGACTTGGTGGAGACCGGACATTCCGCGGGAGATCGGGACGACGGCGAGAAGACCCGAGGACACGGATCACTCGGTATATCTCTTTTCCCCATCTTGTAGTTAGCTAGAACTAGTTAATGGCCCGATCCGGGTTTTAGTGTGCGGTGGTGCCGGTTTGAAAAATTAAAGTTAACCATCGCTTCCGCATTTGGCCTCGGGATGGAGGCCGTGGCGCCGCCGTGCACTTACATCATGTTTGGAACTCTTCCAACTTACCGCCCCTCCGTTGAGGGTAAATACAAACCCAGAGATAGATTTGCTGTCGTCCTTATTACTCTGGAAGCTCGAATCGGTAAAGGCCTCTATTTGGAGATCTGCATTACCATACACCAAGAACAATTCTTTAGTCCTTCGCAAGTACTTAAGAATGTTCTTCACAGCTGTCCAGTGGTTCTCCCCTGGGTTGGATTGATACCTGCTTACAACACTAAGTGCATAAGCTACATCTGGGCGTGTACATAACATCGCATACATTATAGATCCTACTGCCGAAGCATAGGGTATAACGCTCATGCGAGCTCTCTCTTCATCGGTCTTTGGACAAGAATCCTTGGAGAGAGTGACCCCATGGCAAGCGGGTAAGGCACCCCGCTTGGAGTCTTTCATACTAAACCTTTTTAGGATGGTGTCAATATACCTGGTTTGGGACAATCCCAATAACTTTTTGGATCTATCCCTATAGATCCTTATGCCCAAGATGTATGTGGCATCACCCAGGTCCTTCATGGAGAACCTTAGTGATAAGAATGATTTGACCGACTGTAGCATAGGAAGATCATTTCCTATCAGAAGAATATCATCCACGTACAATACGAGGAATGTGACAGCTCTTCCTACAGCCTTCTTATAAACACAAGGTTCATCTGGATTTTTGATGAAATCAAACTATTTCATAACATCATCGAAACAGATGTTCCAACTCCGAGATGCCTGCTTTAACCCATATATGGATTTAAGCAATCTACATGCTTTCCCGCTGCTCCTACTGTCAATGAAGCCCTCTGGCTGATCCATATAAACGTTTTCTTCTAAATCTCCATTTAGAAATGCTGTTTTAACGTCCATCTGCCAGATTTCATAGTCGTAGTGAGCAGCAATAGCAAGTAGGATCCGAATGGATTTAAGCATGACTACGGGCGAAAAAGTTTCGTCATAGTCCAAACCTGGTCTTTGACGAAAGCCTTTCGCCATAAGTCTTGCCTTATAGGTCTCTACCTGCCCATCTACACCAATCTTTCTTTTAAAGATCCATTTGCACCCCACAGGTTTTACCCCAGTGGGTACAACGTCCAAAGTCCATACCTTGTTGGTGTACATGGACTCCATTTCGGATCTCATGGCATCCAGCCACTTCACAGAGTCTCTACTCGTGATAGCTTGCTGAAAACTGGTAGGATCATCATCATCCATGATACAGTCTTCTCTGTCACCATCAATGAGGAAACCGTAGTACCTCTCCGGTGGGCGAGAAGTCCTACCAGACCTACGGAGTGGCCGAGGTTCTTCAGTTTCTGTTGCAACAGCCGGTTCAACCAAATCATCATTTGTAGTTTGTGTCTCTAGAACCTCTTCTAGATCCACCACCTTGCCATCATCTTTATCTGTGAAAAACTCTTTTTCCAAGAATATGGCATGTTGAGAAATAAACACTTTTTGTTCCTTTTTGTGGTAGAATAGATATCCATAAGAATTCTTTGGATATCCCACAAAGTTACACATGACTGACCGTGTCTCGAGTTTGTCTGGATTCTGCTTTTTAACATAGGCCGGGCAACCCCAAATCTTAATTCTCTTAAGAGATGGTCTCTTTCCATGCCATATCTCATATGGCGTGGTAGATACGGTTTTGGTTGGAACCCTGTTTAGCAGAAATGCTGCAGTCTCCAATGCATGCCCCCAAAACGAGACGGGTAAGTCAGCATCACTCATCATGGACCGGACCATATCTAATAGGGTCCTATTCCGTCGTTCTGACACACCGTTGTGCTGTGGTGTGTAAGGAGGAGTGAGCTGAGAGAGAATCACATTCTCTTTTAGGAAGTTTGCAAATTCTGTACTGAGATACTCACCACCTCGATCTGATCGAAGCATCTTGATACTCAAGCCGGTTTGTTTTTCTACTTCTTGTTTATATTCAATGAATTTCTCAAAAGCTTCGGACTTATGCTTTAATAAAAATACATGACCGAATCTTGAGAAATCGTCAGTGAATGTAATGAAGTATGAAAAACCGCCTCTTGCCTGTGTAGACATTGGCCTACATACATCACTATGTATGAGGCCTAGGAGCTGAGTAGCTCTTTCTCCCTGTCCGGTAAACGGAGTTTTGGTCATTTTACCCTTGATACAAGACTGGCAAGTCGCATAAGATTTATATTCAAAAGAGTTTAAATATCCATCTTTGTGTAACTTGTTTAGTCTTGTTTCGTTAATATGACCAAGTCTACAGTGCCAAAGAAAAGCTTCATTTAATTCTGAAAGTTTTCTTTTATTAGTGTTTTGTATACTGAAAACTGTGTGTTGATTTTGGACATATATTCCGTTATAAAGCGTACCATACCCAACCAACATTTGATTCAGGTGAATGTTCATAACATTGTTCTGCAATATAAAATTATATCCTTCATTGTCTAACAAAGAAACGGATATTATATTACAAAGCATACTTGGTACAAAATAACATGGATTCAAAACCAAAATACATCCAGATGGCAACCCCAAGTGATACTCACCCACTGCGACTGTATGTACATTGGAACCATTTCCAACGCGGAGAGTATGGTCACCTGTCTTCAAAACTTTGCTATTTCTCAGCCCCTGCATAGAATTGCAAATGTGAGAACCTGAACCGGTATCTAATACCCAGGAAGCAGAGTTTATTGAAAAACAGTTTTCTGTCACAAACGCACCTGAAGCAGAAGCATCACCATGCTTCTTCTTGAGACTTAAGTACTCCGTGCAATTGCGCTTCCAATGTCTTGTCTTGTGGCAATGAAAACATTCGCCCTTTCCCGAGTCTCCAGCCTTGGACTTTTCCTTTCCCTTCACCTTTTTAACTCCACCCTTAGGATTAGTGGGTTTCTTCTTTTTCTTTCCCTTGGCCTTAGCTTTCGGGCGAGAAGAGGAAGACTGTCCAATAGTCATAACGGGAGTTTTTGCTGACTTCATAGTGCTCTCTGCACTCCTTAACATATTAAGGAGTTCAGGGAGTTCCTTCTCCATGCCGTGCATGTTGAAGTTCACTATGAATTGAGCAAAGGTGGAGGGGAGGGACTGCACAATAATATCTATATATTGTTCATTGTCCATCGTCCATCCAAGGTTCTCAAGCTCTTCTATAAGAGCTATCATCTTCAGAACATGGTCTCCTACTGGTGTGCTAGGGGCCATTCGCATCTGAAACAATTTCTTTGTTGCTTCGTATCGCAATACGTGGGATTTCTCTCCATACAACTCCTTTGTATGGAGCAATATGGTTTGAATGTCCATATTCTCATGCTGCTTTTGATGTGTATTGTCCATCGATGCAAGCGTGAGGCATTTGGTCGTGGCATAATCAGTGTCCCATGTCTTGCGGACTTCTTTGTCCGCAACTGAGGATTTTGGACCTGAGACGGGCGGGGCTGAAGCCGTGAGGACATATGATACTTTATCATAAGTCAAGGTGATTTTCAGATTCCTCAGCCAGTCTTTATAATTGGTCCCATTCAGTTTGTTTTTATCCAGTAGAAGCTTGAGTCCAGTCATGGGTATCTGCCATTAAGAGAGAGAAAAGAATACACTCAGCGAAAGCACTTGCATAGATCAGATTGGTTATTATCTTGTCTAATCGATGTTTCCCACTGCTTTTATCGAGTCTTTCTTTCAAACCTTAAAAAGAAAAACTAGCCAGGATTAATTACAGTCTATAACTTCGCTAACCGTTCAGCCAGACCAGTGTCGGTACTTGAGGGAGGTTCCCCGTGCTTTCGCACGGACCTAATTAGAGTAAACCTCGTTTTCCCAGAGGCGGAGCCCCGTTAACACCTTTCTAGACATCTAATGAGTTAGCTAATTGTAAACTGTAAAACTCTCCTAGGAGCAACTATTGCCCACAGTGGGATCGGGATCCAACCATCACATGGAAGGTATGCAATCTCATTGCAAATTTCAACTATTGAAATTCCCGATGTGGTTTTTACCCTTAGTACTCGTGACCTTGGCTAAGGTCAACAAATCACGAGTACTAGTCAAGCTCAACCCGTCATTTCTTGATTAATTAGACCCGTTCACATGACCCTTGGCTAAGGTCAACAAAGTCATTTGCCCGTCCTAATTAATTTGCATCATATGCATTTGTAGGAAGACATCACTTAGCTACCGTACACTACGCCTTGGCTAAGGTCAATAAACATAGCACGAATACTAAGTACTCTACTTCCTAAAATGACGGAGGGTTGCGGGTGATTTTTAAGAAAATCTTTAACGCTTTGAGCTTGATATCGTTGTAGAATCAAATGGTTTTCAAAAGGAGTGGCTTAAGCTCCGCAGTTTTGAAATATAGCTTTTTCATAAATAGCCGAGTGGTTTTCAAATCCGATTCTACAACATCTTTTTAGGTTTATTTTCTTTACATTAATCACATTAATGTAATCCCATCATTTAAGTCCTTAAGCTAATCACAGAAAAGAAACGAAAATAACACGTACGCTTATGCCATCCGCATTCGCCGCAATGTTCCGTTATGCACCGTTAGGTTACTTAACTAATGGCATACCGGGATGGGACTAGTGCGGGTGTAAAACATAAGCAACGTTTACTATATATCATATATATAATATGTCATTCGTCTCAGATATCACAGAACACAGTGTTGGATATATATGTTGGAGATAGTGCCCTCAGAGTCAATTATTGGGTCACAGGCACGTGATTGCAATGATTGATGGAGGACCTATCCCGGTAGGACAATCTTACTCGAGATGATAGTATGCTATCTGGTTTACCTTTATCATCATGTACTATTTTAGGTGACCTTACAGGTCGCTACTACATGTTGGTAGAGCCCCTAGGATTCTTGCTTGACCACCAGCAGTATGAGGGCGATCATATACGTGGGAGCTGGCAGTCTATAAGCATATCCTTAAATGGTCCCTAGTCGTGACAGTTTCGAGACAGGGCATCGATACTCCAGAGTAGACTAGTGTATACAGTCGAGACCCCGACGAGGGGCGGTGGCCGGTCTCACAAGCCACTGGTGTCAGTTGGTTCACCTAAGATGTATACAGGTGCTCATTGGGTTATGAGTACACCGGACAGGACTCGTCGGGAACATGCTAGTTGGTCATATACCAGACGTCAGATGGCAGTTCCCTGGTGACATGTGTACAGGTTAGTTCATCGACCTGGGGATCGTCATTTGTCTCGTGTGAGTTCCCACTGTACTTTGATTACTACCCTACCACGGCTCAAAGGAGTCGTGCAAACAGGTTTTAGTTGGGTGCAGTCCCGAGCCACATGGAGGCAGTGAGCGCATCTTCAGGGGTTCATCTCTCCCGGTATTGGGGGTGAGGTCGCGCTGTGTCTAGGAGAGCCATTACATGAAGCCCTCGGCCGAGGCAAGGAGATTTACTGGTAGGTATTCCAGTAGTATCTCAGGGTGTTCTGGGCTACACCCCGACACGACTTGTACCGCTTTTGGGGGTCTGACTTTTACCAACCCCCTAGGCCCGCCATGCGATGCTCATAGAAGAACGGACCGGACTGTACGGATATTGTCACTGACAGGCTCAGTAGGGTTGTCAGGCTGAGTTCGCTCACAGACGTCCCTTTTAGTCAATACCTGGTAGCCCGTTACGTTTTGGCTTATAAACGTGGTAGTGGTTAAATCCACAACCAAGGTGTTGACGAGTTTTTAGAGTCCCCCACATTCAGTTACTCAAGTTTTTGGGCAAAAAGTAGTAGAGGCCGTATGGAGATATGGCAGGATCCGATCAGATACGTGCGGTATTGCACGGATCAGGATCGGACAGTTTGTACTAGAGGCCGTATGGATATATGGCAGGGTTCGATCAGATACGTGCGGTATTGCATGGATCAGGATCGGACGGATATTACTAGCCGGCTTTGGTTTAAGCCGGATCCTAGTATAGTACAGTGTAGAATTTTTCTCATTGCATTTGTATTTCGGTCGAAATACAGATGCGGGTGTGTATGCACAGTAGCGGGGTTTTCCTGTAATTTATTACGGGACCAGTTTTCTGGAGTTGCCAGTTTGCTTTCCTTTTCGGCCATTCTCATTTGTATCTTTCAATAGCCGAAGATTGGTGGAGGAGGGCTTATTTGCATTTGTGCAAATAAGCAATTGTGGAAGGGGGTCTTTGCATTTTGTTGTATCATGATGGTGCACCATCCTTTGACCTTGCTTGACTTTTTGCTTCATGATAGTGTCATGATGGCTTGACCTTTGTTATGATGATGAGGTTGGTGGAGTATGGCTTTGTTGATAATCATTTCCTATCAAGATATCATTTGACCTCTCTCTCTTGTATTATTGTGTGAGAACCTCCCTCATTCTTTTACACTACACACTCTCTCTCCCTCTTCATGTCATGGCCGGCCTTGGCTCTTTGGGGGCTGTCCAACATTTTGAGTGTGGGATTTTGGTTCATTTCATGTTGCAAAAATCCCACAAGATCAATCTCCAAAGCTCCAAGTATCATTCCTCCACCAAATGGAAATTCCACAACCCCCAAAGTGAGACTTGAGCACTACACATTCTACAGCAAATCTTGGGCACGTCGACTAGCCATCTTCGTGCCCGAGTTGCCTCAGCATTGAGGTGGGAGCCCGTAAAAGATGCAGACGATGTGGTGCCCTTCCGGCAAGGAGGCGACGACCGGAGTTTCCGCAGGAGATCGGGACGACGACGAGAAGACCAGAGGACTCGGATCAGTCGGTATATCTCTCTTCCCCATCTTGTAGTTAGCTAGGACTAGTTAATAGTTCGATCCGGGTATTAGTGCGCGGTGGTGCCGGTTCAAGTAAAAATTTAAGTATATCACCGCTTCCGCATTTTGGCCTCGGGATGGAGGCCGGGGCGTCGCCGTGCACTTACAGTGGTATCAGAGCCTCGCCATTAACATAGTCTAGCTTTGTTTAATGTGTTTACATTTCCGATCGACCAAAATTCCAAAAACCCGCGTTTTCACATACATCAGTTTTCTGTTGAATTTTTTCTTGCTCGAAATTTTTTTCAGGTTGTAGAAAAGTGATGTACTGGAAATTGTAAGAACACTGTAGAAATTCGATACAGTGACTCCATAGTGGGAGCGCGGAACCGCGGCCAAACACCCCTTTTCGCCGCGGTTCCGCCGCACTATGTTGAGATCACTGCATGAAATTTCTGCAGTTGCTCTCTGGGTTAATTTTAGGGTTTCAGGAATATTAATTTTGGGCCCGGAATTTCTTGATGTGCTACAGTAGTACTTGGGGCCCACTTGTTAAAATTTGATCGATCGGATATTTTAAACACATTTTTTCACAGTATTTACATTATATCTGCGACCGTGAATGTCACTCGATCGGTAAATCCTGTCTAACTGCTATAGCCCAGTTAGACGGATTTGCGAACGTGACTTTCACGTTGATGTTCTGTGTATTGCTGTGATGTTGCGGATTGGTCGTGGGGGATAGCCTGGATGCAATGCTAGTACAGTTTTGTTGTATCATGTACATTTGATATTGCGGGGCGAGCGTCCGACATGTGGACTGCCGTCACTGCCTGTTTGTATTATTATTTTGGGGCACGACCAGGTTGCGGTCGATGTACTCGTTGTATGTATATTTTACTTTCTGTACTAGGATTGCCCCGCGGAGGGGTGCACGGATAGCCGGGTTCCAGAGGGCAACAAGCCCGCATCTCATGGCATTGGGACGGAGGGGGCTTCACTCTAGGATTGGCGGGCTATTCGCCGCACTCGTAGGGGGTACAGGTTGACCCAGGAGGGGTGCCTAAGTCACCGGATTCCGTGAAGTGCTGGGTAGTCCATTCACGTCGCTGAAGGGGGCTGCCTCGCTTCAGGTTTTGGCGGGTAACTTGCCGCGCTCGTAGGGGTCTAGGATTTCATTGCACAGGCTATCCACACGACCAGGGGAACGTCAGGTTTCAGTAGTGGCTCTGTGAAACCCGGGGATCCCAGATATCTGTATTGTTCTGTGATGCTGTACATTTCTGTGATGTTGCATTTTATCACGCCTTGAGCGAAATATAATATATTGGTATATATATTAGTAGATGTTGTATATGTTTTGCATCCGCGCTAGTCCAGTCCCCGCTCTGTCGTTAGTTAGCTAACCTAACGGGTAATGACGGGACCCAGTGGCGAATGCGGATGGCATATACGTACGTCATATTATTTTCGTTCTTTGTAGTGTGATCAATTGATGGGACTGCATTGATTCGGATCAATGCAAGTTAAAACAAACCTAATCTGATGTTGTTGGAACTCTTTTCAAAAAGCTGTTATTGCAAGGACGTTCACTTTTGTTTTGCATCGTGGTATTCAGTTGGAATATCCTGCTCCTCAGTCGACGAGGCAAGGGCCGAGATCCCTTCACCGGGAGTGACCCCTTGGACAAAAAGCTTGCGTCAGGGCAATAACCTCACTATAGCCGATTACTTTTGCTTTGCATCGTGGTATTCAGTTGGAATATCCTGCACCTCATTCTACGGGGAAAGAGCCGAGATCCCTTCACCGGGAGTGACCTCTTTAGCAAAGGTTTTCGTCACTATATTTTCTAAAAAGCTATCAGTTCCTTCAACGATATCAAGTTCTTTACGTTAAAGGTTTTCGCTAGAAACCATTCGTAGCCCTCCATCATTTCGGTTAAATATTCGGTAGTATTCAAGCTATGTATTTTGACCTCACGCCAAGGCATAGTGATTGGTAGCTGCCGGATATTTAGCTGTTGCATAGATAGATGCGCTGGTTTGGGACAGTCGTACTACTATTTTAGCCTACGTCAAGGGTATGTACGGGTGGGTTCAAATTAACCTGGACAATGATGGGTAGAACTTGACATGTGACTTATGATATTTTGACCTCACGCCAAGGTCATAAGAGCATGGGGTAAAAATCACATCGGGAGTTTCAAAAGAACTGAAACTTGCCGGATATGCGCATACCATCTGGAGTGTGATAGCGTGAGCGGATTCCGTCATGTTATCATGCGATGATAGTTGGATCCCGATTCCCACTGATGAGTTGGTTTACTCCTCGGGTGATCCCGACTAATTCTTCTTTCAGGTTTGGAGGAGAATTTGACGGTACAGTGGGAGGTTTCCAGATTAGATAAATTGGTAACCATTCTGATCTAGGTTAGAGTGCACGCTGAGTGTTTTTCTTCTCTCTCTCTTTGGCAGCGACCATTGACCCGACCCTAAGACTATGACTCAGTGACCAAGTTGACCGAACCTTCTTAAACACTGGCTTTTGGATTGTCAGAGTTGCAAACCTCATTGCCACTCCTACATTTACCCTTTTCTCTAGGACACCCCGTATTACTACGAACGTCCACTTCCATTGGACAAAACCATCGTATGGTTAGATACGAACTCGAAGGAATTTATTCGAGGATGGTTTCAGGTTCTGGAGGAAACGGATAGGACTATTCAGTTGTCTTTTCCTTTTACCTTCTCTCAGATTGCGAGTACTCCTTGGTTTAGGAGATAGTACACCTATTACGCAAATTGGATAGTCTTCTTCCAAACCTTAGGCTGGTGCCGACCGGTAGGGAATGAAGAAAACCAATTAGCCTAATGATGGTGTACAGAAGGTATTAAGTTAAGACAAAATAAAGGGATTAGTAAGAGGGCAAAGTAAATTGCAACTGATATTCACGACCAAACCAAATATCTCATTACCACTCCCACTTCACCTTTGTATTTCTCCAGGACACTCCGTATCACTACGAAGATCCACAGATATTTAGATATTCCATCGTATGGTTATATACGAACTCGAAAGGAACTTGTTCCAGTTCGGGGATGGATTCTGGTTCAGGAGAAATAGGAATAAGGTTTATTCGGTTGTCTTTTATCTTCACCTTCTCTCGCATTGCGAGTGCTCCTAGGATTAGGACAGTACACCCATTATGCTTATTGGATAGTCTTCTTCCAAACCATAGGCTGGTGCCGAACGGTAGGGAAGGAAGAAAACCACTTGGCCTAAAGGGGTGTACAGAAGGTAATGACTAAAGACATATGAAGGGATTTGGAGAGATGGCAAAGAATTATACGGTTACAGTCGTGAATCTAGAAGAGGCATTACTAGGAATACCGGGATACCCCATCGAAACATTTCAATGTTTCAGTTTCACTGTGTACTGTTAAAGGAAAACTGATTTCCCAATTAGACACTTACTCCAGGGTATGTATTTACCAGGTATGATTCTCACATCTGTATGGTTTTACAGATGATGAGTTGGAGTAGGTTAGTGGGAATTAGGTGATCATCCTCATAATATCGGGATTCGCTGTAATCGGTGATATTTGAGGAAATCATCTGGGCTGTTTGCCGGTCGGCAAATATTTGGTTTTGAATATCCGCTGTTATGCACCAATTTTAAATTGATATATCTGTACGTCTATTTTCATAGAGTGAGATATACCTTTTTTTGAAATTATGTCTACGACATTTACCTATATCAGTGGATGGTTGGGTAAGGAGCATTAAACAGCGGTGTAATTCTTCTTAACCATAAGTACAGTTTTCAACCTACGACACACAGTGAATGTGTTATCAGACTCAAAGGACTTATACAGGGTATTGTATGTTGTCCAAGGTCCATCAGGACAGAGGGGTTGGTCCTCGTACTATATTCGGTTTACTTATAACTTCTCAAGTTTTTGACAGGTGTTTCGTGGAAACACAGGGTCTGAATTTTGAGAAGTTTTAGGTGTTTGAATACAGTAGAGAACCAGGTGTAGCAAGTATCGGGATTCTTCAAAGTGATCGAAGATGTAGATACTTGTATATGGTATTCAGTTGATAGTAATGGTTAAGAGAACTTGCTTCTCTTTCAGGTTACTCATAATTGGAAGCATTCCTAAGTTGAGTAACGCTGATCGGCCTCCTTCCATTTAGTTGACATGCACTGGAGACAGCTGCATGATTTGAATCTGGTTCAATTAAATCAGTGCCTCTGGTTCTATGGTGGATATAGAACAGTTCATATCTTAACGATGTTAAGGTACGGGGAGTTGTCCGGCTTATGATTAAAACCAGATACTGGACAACTCAAGGCACGTTTCTGTAATGGCTGTTTGTGGGTTAACCCAGGCTATGACGCAGGTTGACTTTCTACCATCTGGATGAACAATAGCGATATTGTTCTAGACTCGCCACAGTTTTATTAAAAATGGATTTTTTCAGAAAACAGTAGTGAGAGAATGGTAGAACTGGAAGTGATTCCAGAACCACAAACGATTACTGAAGATTTGATAAGGAACCTAAAGATTCAATATGGATTGACATTCCATTGGCCACTCCGCAGATAAGGTGGGTAACTTCAGGCACCTGAGAGGTACTCCGGTAGCCTCAAGGACGGTGACAGGGAAGTTCTTATTTACCCACACTTGCCATTACTGTTGTTCCAGACTGTAAGACCTGGCAGGAGGATGAGTATAGCGTCGTTCTAAACTTACTTTAGAAGTGTACGTCTATATGACTCTGCCAGAGGGTTTTCGTAGTCAGTGGGAGCAGCAGAAGCATTGGTGGACAGGTAGCTTATGTCTGTTTATAGACTAAAGCAGATATAGTGGAGATAGATCATCTATTTCTGACGTGACAGTCATAGGTTTGACTTCATCAGAATAGGAGATGGATCTATCGAGAAGGTAGTAGGGTGTGATGTCATGGTATTTTGATGACATACACAGAGTAGGAAGTGATATTCCTATACTACGATCGGTTATACTTTGGTCGTCACACAGTGGTTTCTCCACATGGGACTTGGACATTATATTAGACATACTGGTTACTAGATCTATGGTTTTAGATCTAGATTTGGGTAGTCTCCCAATCTGGGTACTTAGACAGCATTCTAAGAGTATTTAGAATGGACGACTCCATGCACGGTAGTATACCTGCAGGTGATGGAGTCACCCTCTCTAAAGGTGTCTTACAGACTAAAGGGGAGAGGGATGTGCTTGATTGGCAGATCACTTACTAAGGCAATTGAGTCAATCATGAGATGTCAAGTACCACACCAGATGTTGTTCTTGCACTAGATGCAATAAGTTGACATTGATCCAATCCTGGAGAAACAGTCGGAAGCAGTTTTAGAACTTAAGTGGATGTTCTAGGGATATGATAACGACAGCCTCATTCGGGAGACAGTTATCATTCCAGGCTTCCAAGGTGACCTGGACGACAAGGAGGTTGTCAGAGTTATAGTTTTCCTTCTGACGAGGGGCAGTATTTTGGACAGGTGGTCCAAGGTAATACTGAGGGTGGCATGGCGCAGGATACTGATTAAGTTCAGTTGACGATACAGTCTAAGAAGTTTGGATTTGGAGTTCATTTATGAGCTAGGTCCCATCAGACATCCAGACACATTCTAAGACAGGTATTGCTCATTTCGGAAGATGGTTTTCTCCGCGAACTTGAGATATAGAGAGACATAGAAAGAAACAACTAAGCGGATCCACTCACTGAGGCTATTCCTCGAACGCAATAGTTCCGCAAGCGAGCTTTGTGGGACTGATTAGTAGAGGAGTTGGGTGTTCGGTATCACACGGGCTGTGAGTATGCGACATCGCAATAATTAGCCTTGAGTGCAAGTGGGAGATTGTTGGAGATAGTGCCCTCAGAGTCAATTATTGGGTCACAGGCACGTGATTGCAATGATTGATGGAGGACCTATCCCGGTAGGACAATCTTACTCGAGATGATAGTATGCTATCTGGCTTACCTTTATCATCATGTACTGTTTTAGGTGACCTTACAGGTCGCTATTACACGTTGGTAGAGCCCCTAGGATTCTTGCTTGACCACCAGCAGTATGAGGGCGATCATATACGTGGGAGCTGGCAGTCTATAAGCATATCCTTAAATGGTCCCTAGTCGTGACAGTTTCGAGACAGGGCATCGATACTCCAGAGTAGACTAGTGTATACAGTCGAGACCCCGACGAGGGGCGGTGGCCGGTCTCATAAGCCACTGGTGTCAGTTGGTTCACCTAAGATGTATACAGGTGCTCATTGGGTTATGAGTACACCGGACAGGACTCGCCGGGAACATGCTAGTTGGTCATATACCAGACGTCAGATGGCAGTTCCCTGGTGACATGTGTATAGGTTAGTTCATCGACCTGGGGATCGTCATTTGTCTCGTGTGAGTTCCCACTGTACTTTGATTACTACCCTACCACGGCTCAAAGGAGTCGTGCAAACAGGTTTTAGTTGGGTGCAGTCCCGAGCCACATGGAGGCAGTGAGCGCATCTTCAGGGGTTCGTCTCTCCCGGTATTGGGGGTGAGGTCGCGCTGTGTCTAGGAGAGCCATTACACGAAGCCCTCGGCCGAGGCAAGGAGATTTACTGGTAGGTATTCCAGTAGTATCTCAGGGTGTTCTGGGCTACACTCCAACACGACTTGTACCGCTTTTGGGGGTCTGACTTTTACCAACCCCCTAGGCCCGCCATGCGATGCTCATAGACGAACGGACCGGACTGTACGGATATTGTCACTGACAGGCTCAGTAGGGTTGTCAGGCTGAGTTTGCTCACAGACGTCCCTTTTAGTCAATACCTGGTAGCCCGTTACGTATTGGCTTATACCTCTGACGTGCTAGTGGTTAAATCCACAACCAAGGTGTTGACGAGTTTTTAGAGTCCCCCACATTCAGTTACTCAAGTTTTCGGGCAAAAAGTAGTAGAGGCCGTATGGAGATATGGCAGGGTCCGATCAGATACGTGCGGTATTGCACGGATCAGGATCGGACAGTTTGTACTAGAGGCCGTATGGATATATGGCAGGGTTCGATCAGATACGTGCGGTATTGCACAGATCAGGATCGGACGGATATTACTAGCCGGCTTTGGTTTAAGCCAGATCCTAGTATAGTACAGTGTATAATTTGTCTCATTGCATTTGTATTTCGGTCGAAATACAGATGCGGGTGGGTATGCACAGTAGCAGGGTTTTCCTGTAATTTATTACGGGACCAGTTTTCTGGAGTTGCCAGTTTGTTTTCCGTTTCGGCCATTCTCATTTGTATCTTTCAATAGCCGAAGATTGGTGGAGGAGGGCTTATTTGCATTTTTGCAAATAAGCAATTGTGGAAGGGGGTCTTTGCATTTTGTTGTATCATGATGGTGCACCATCCTTTGACCTTGCTTGACTTTTTGCTTCATGATAGTGTCATGATGGCTTGACCTTTGTTGTGATGATGAGGTTGGTGGAGTATGGATTTGTTGATAATCATTTCCTATCATGATATCATTTGACCTCTCTCTCTTGTATTATTGTGTGAGAACCTCCCTCATTCTTTTACACTACACACTCTCTCTCCCTCTTCTTGTCATGGCCGGCCTTGGCTCTTGGGGGGCTGTCCAACATTTTGAGTGTGGGATTTTGGTTCATTTCATGTTGTAAAAATCCCACAAGATCAATCTCCAAAGCTCCAAGTATCGTTCCTCCACCAAATGGCAATTCCACAACCCCCAAAGTGAGACTTGAGCACTACACATTCTACAGCAAATCTTGGGCACGTCGACTAGCCAGCTTCGTGCCCGAGTTGCCTCAGTATTGAGGTGGGAGCCCGTAAAAGATGCAGACGATGTGGTGCCCTTCCAGCAAGGAGGCGACGACCGGAGTTTCCGCAGGAGATCGGGACGACGACGAGAAGACCGGAGGACTCGGATCAGTCGGTATATCTCTCTTCCCCATCTTGTAGTTAGCTAGGACTAGTTAATGGTTCGATCCGGGTATTAGTGCGCGGTGGTGCCGGTTCAAGTAAAAATTTAAGTATATCACCGCTTCCGCATTTTGGCCTCGGGATGGAGGCCGGGGCGCCGCCGTGCACTTACAATATATGCCCTAGAGGCCTACATTGTATAGGATGCTTGGGATATGTATGTACATGACAGTCTTGCTTGATATAATAGTACGCTATTTGGTTTGACTTTGTCTTAACGTATGATATATTTTACTTCGTATTTATATATATATATATGTTGATAAAGCCCAAAGGGTGTTTGTCTGACTACCGTCGTTGTGATGGCAGTGATACTAGTGGGAGCTGGATAGTCAATAGGCACACCTTTAGATGTCCCTGGTCGCAGGAGTATCAAGATTGGGCATCGATACTCCGGAGTAGACTAGTGTATACATATCTAGACCCTGACGAGGGGCGATGGATTGGTCCCGCAACCATTGGTGGTGTTCACCTAAGATTGTATACAGATGCTCACTGGGTGTGAGTACACCGGACAGGACTCGCCGAGAACTGACTGGATGGTATTATACCTAACGTCAGATAGCAGTTCTCAGGTGACATGTGTGCAGATAGTCCGTTGACTTAAGGTCATCATTTGTCTCGTGTGAGTTCCCACTGTGCTTTGATTATTACCCTACCACGGCTCAAAGGAGTCGTGCAAACAGGTTTCAGTTGGGCACAGTTCCGAGCCACGTGGAGGCAGTAAGCGACTGTTAGGGATTCGTCTCTCCCGGTATAGGGAGTTGATATCGCACTGTGGTCGGTTGGTCATTACCATAAGTCCCTGGCCAGGGCTGATTGAGAATTACTGATGGAATGATCAGTAGATTCTCGGGTGGTCTTGAACCATACCGACACGACTTGTACGGTTATTAGGGGTCTGACGTCCACCACCTCCCTAGACCATACATGCGATACTCTTAGACGAACAGACCGGACTGCGCGGATATTGTCACAGACAGGCTCAGTAGGATTTAAGATGGGTTACCTCATCAGCTTTCTTATCGACAATTACCTGGGGACCATTACGTACAGCTAGTGCCGCTTGCGGTCTGTGGTTAAACCCACTGCCAGCGTAGTAGTTGAGTCTTTATAGTCCCACATAGAGATTTCCCAAACCCAGGAGAAAAGATATAGAGGTCGTATGGTTTTACGACAAAGGTTCGGACGCATACGTGTTTGAACGCACGTACGACATTCGGACAGTTTTTACTAGCCGGCTTTGGTTTAAGCCAGATTCTAGTATCAGGTTATTGGATTTATACAGTCTAAAGTTTTTCCGTGCTTTCACGGATGAGAGGGGCGTTCTCATAATTTTCCGAGAAGCTTCTAGAAGGATGTGACATGGAGGGAGAGGTGGCATTTTCATTTAATGATTTAGTGACTCATTGTGAGTGATTCATCATGTCATTAATGCATTATTAAATGCTTAATGACTCACATAATGAATCACCCACGTGCATTAATGAAACATGATGAATAATCTCATATTATTCATTTCTTTTTATTCATTATGTTTCAAATATCAAGTGAGAAGCTATTTCATTATTATTATCATTATCATTATCATCTTCTCACTCTCTCTCTTCAAGTTCTCTCTCCTTCACCAAACCTAATCCTACCCTCATGAGTTGAGAACAAGGATTAAGAAAGACTAATTACTCCATAACCTATCTCTACATCACCTTAGCTACTCTATTTAGCAACTAGAGAAACTAAGTAACCTCAAGTTTAGAGGTTATAGCTTGGATTAGGGTTCTCGGGTGGATCGTCTATCACGGAAGAAAGCCGAAGAGGACGTGGAGATCCAAAGAGGCCGTAGATAACATTAAGACGAAGGACTAGAACCGTTTAGTATAATCTCTTAACATAGTAGTTTATAACTCTATAGCTTTTGTTAAAACTTGTTTAGCAAACGATTCATACGGTTATTCGATGTTTAATCATAGAACAAGATTGTTATTCATATTTCCGCCTCCCCATAAGTATTGAGGTGTTGAACATCGACTTACAGTGGTATCAGAGCCTAGCTAAACAGTATTTAACACACTTGCAAATTTATATGAATTTCGAACGGAAAAACAAACCGGAAAAACCCCGATATCATGTACTTTCTGTCGAATTTTAAATGAGGTCCAAAATTTTTTCAGGGACCCTCAGAATGACCTAAATGAATGTATTAGAACACCCAAGAAAATTGGGCTCATGAATCGGCCATAGCGCCGCGGAACCGCGGCCGATCCTACCGATCCGCCGCGATTCCGCCGCGCTTTGGACGATTCATCATCCCAAGTTTCTTGTGTTGTTTCTCTGTGATATTTGGTGTTTTCTGGTAATTTTTATTTTTGCTCAGGTTTCAGATTTACAGAGAAGTATTGGAGCAAAATTAAATGTGTTTAATCGATCGAAATTATGCGGTATTTGCTTGTTTGATTATATCTGTGAAATGTTTTATGTGTTCGTAAACCTCCCCTAACTGCTAGTATGTCGGTTGGCAGGGGGTTGCACATATCTGTGATGTTATATATAACTGTTTGTGTATATCAACTGTATTGGACTGTTGTGGTGATTAGCCGGGTTTTGTGATGGGTTATTGTATTAATTCATTTGATGTAAATGTAATAAGTTGTAATATTATTTTGCGGGGCACATCCAGGTTGCGGTTGTAGCCACCTTGTATTATTTCTTTTTACTGTTTTTGCTCCTAGGATAGACCCAAGGTGGGGTGCACAAACTACCGGTTATTTTGAAGTGTTAGGGCAGACCGCTTCACTTCTGGTACTTGGCGGGTAGTTTGCCGTACCCGTAGGGGTCTGGGGTGGGAAAATGGCTATTCATCACAACTGTGTAATCCGTCTTTCATTGCAGGCTCAAACGAAATGCGGATTGCTTGCAAATCCAATATTGTTTATCTGTGATCTGGAATGCCTATTATTGCGTCTGACGAATGTACAATATCTATATATGATAGCTATTTAGACGTCGCTTATGTTTTACACCCGCGCTAGCCCAGCTCCCGCTCTGTCGTTAGTTAAGTAACCTAACGCCCCGTGGCGAATGCGGATGGCATAAGAGGACGTTGTATTTTCGTTGTTATCTGTAATGATAGGTTAAAGATGGGACGCATTATTATTAATGCAAAGAAAATAAAACCTAAACTGAATCGTTGGAACAATTTCTAAAAACCACTCGGTTTTCTTGAAAAAGCAAATTTTAAATGCAGAGCTTAAAGCACTCCTTTTAATAAAAGCTATCTTAGTTCCTTCGATCAAATCAAGTTCACTACGTTAACGGTTTTTTGCCAAAAACCAGCCGTAACCCTCCGTCGTTTCAAATAGACAGCACATCGTATTCATGCTATGCTTGTTGGCCTACGTCAAGGCATAGTGAATGGTAGCAGTGTGTGTGCCTATTTGTTGCATAGATAGATGCATTAGTTTAATACAGACGTACACCTTGTTGGCCTACGTCAAGGGCTTGTACGATGTATTTAAATTAATCAGGACAACGACAGGTAGAACTTGACTTGCGTCTTATGACTTGTTGGCCTACGTCAAGGTCTATAAGAGCTTGGGGTAAAAATCACATCGGGAGTTTCAAACATAAAGGAAACTTGCAGATTTAGCTTACCTTCTGGAGTGTGGTGACTAGAGTGGCTTCCATCTAGGGCATCATGCAATGATAGTTGGATCCCGATCCCACTGATGAGTAGGATTACTCTTGGGAATTTCTCTCACTTAACAATCAATACTATAAACCAAGTAGGTGCCTAGAAAGGTGTTAGAGGGGCTACGCCTCCAGGGAAAAGAGGTTCTTTAATTAAGGAACTTCACGAAAGCGTTGGAAAACCTCCCTCGAAGTACCAACACCAGCCTGGCTGAAAGGTTAAGCAAGAATTGTAACGTGTGATTAAATCCTGACTAGTTCTTCTTTTAGGTTTTGAAGAAGGATTTGAGGAAACAGTGGGAGCCATCCTGTTTAGATAAAATAATAACCAATCTAAACTTGCTAGAGCATATGCTGAGTGTTTTCTTTTCTCTCTCTCTGGCAGCTACCATGACTGGACTAAAACTATTACTTGAAAAGAATATACTGACCGGGCAGAACTATAAAGATTGGCTAAGGAACGTCAATATTGCGCTGACTTATGACAAAGTTGCATATGTTACCACCGCTGTTCCTCCCCTTATCCCAGGACCAGATTCCTCAGTTGCGGACAAGGAAGTTCGTAAAACCTGGGATCTAGACTGTGAGCGAGCTAAGTGTATCGTGCTGGCGTCCATGAATAATGAACTCCAGAAACAGCACGAGAGTATGGATATTGTATCCATATTCCTCCATTGCTAGGAATTGAATGGTGAACACTCCCGTATCGTGAGGTACGAAACCTCAAGAAAACTCTTCCAGATGAGGTTAGCTCCAGGATCGCCTATTGGAGAGCATATCCTCAAAATGATCACCCTCATTGAGGAACTCGCAAACCTGGGATGCATTCTAGAGAATGATTTGTATATCGACTTGATTTTGCAGTCCCTTCCCCACACCTTCTCTCAGTTCGTGCTGAACTTCAACATGCACGAAATGGAAGCGGATTTTCCAAAGCTCCTCAATATGTTGAGGGTAGCAGAGACCTCCTTGAAAAAGGAGAAGACCCCCGTTCTGTATATTGGCCAATCATCTTCTTCTAAATCTAAAGCGAAAGCTAAAGGGAAGAAGAAGATGAAAGCCACCAAACCGAAGGGTGGGGTCAAGAAGGTGCAGGGAACGAACAAGGCAGGAAGGGTGAAGGCAGAAAAGAACGAGTGCTTCTATTGTCACAAGCAAGGGCACAGGAAGAAGGACTGTATGGCCTTTAAAGCCAAGGACATGAAGCAAGCTGTTGCTTCTGCTTCAGGTGTGTTCGTAATCGAAAATTGTCTTTCAGTAAACTCTACTTCATGGGTACTTGATACCGGTTCTGGTTCTCACATCTGTAATTCTTTGCAGGATCTGAAAAATAGTAGAGTACTGGGGGCAGGTGATATGACTCTCCGGATGGGCAATGGAATGCATGTAGATGCAGTTGCAATAGGAGAATATCCCCTAGGGTTGAATAGTGGACACATTTTGGTATTGTACAGCTGTTTTTGTATTCCCAGTATGTTGTGTAATATTATATCAGTATCTTTGTTGTCTAATAAAAGATATAATTTTGTGCTTGAAAGAAATGTCATGAACATTCTCCTAAATCAAGAACTGATTGGGTTTGGCACACTGGAAAACGGCATATACATACTTAATCAACCTCAAATTTTCAATATTCAAAACACACGTAAAAGAAAGGCTCCAGATTCGAATCAAGCCTTCCTACGGCATTGTAGACTTGGTCATATAAATGAAACAAGGTTGACTAAGTTACATAAAGATGGATATCTAGATCCGTTTGAATATTTATCATATGCAACTTATCAATCATGTATCAAAGGAAAAATGACCAAATCTCCGTTCACCGGACACGGAGAAAGAGCCACTGAACTCTTGGGACCAGTACACAGTGATGTATGTGGTCCGATGTCTACGCATGCACGAAGCGGTCACTCCTACTTCATAACTTTTACTGATGACTTCTCTAGGTATGGACATATATTCTTAATGAAACATAAATCCGAGGCCTTTGAGAAGTTTAAGGAGTATAAAAATTAAGTAGAGAAACTGACTGGTAAAAGCATCAAGACACTTCGATCTGATCGAGGTGGAGAATACTTAAGTACCAGTTTCCTTGAATACTTAAAAGAGAATGGAATTCTCTCTCAGCTTACTCCGCCTTATACACCTCAGCATAATGGTGTATCAGAAAGGAGGAATCACACGCTATTAGATATGGTGCGTTCAATGATGAGTAGTGCTGAGTTGCCACTTTCCTTCTGGGGATTTGCTCTAGAATCAGCCGCATACCTATTGAATAGAGTTCCAACTAAGTCTGTACCTACCACTCCATATGAAATGTGGTGTGGGAAGAGACCATATCTCAAGTATATCAAGATATGGGGGTGTCCGGTATATGTTAAAAAGCATAATCCGGACAAGCTCGAAGCACGATCGGTTTTATGCAAGTTTGTAGGATACCCCAAGCATTCAAGGGGGTACATGGTCTACCACACTGAAGAACAAAAGGTGTTTGTCGCTCGTCACATTGTCTTCTTAGAAAGCGAATTTCTTGCAAAAGAAATTAGTGGGAGCACGGTAGAACTGGAAGAAATTCCAGAACCTCAAACTGCAACCGAAGACTTAGAAGAATCTCAGATTTCAATAGAACATGACGAACCAACGCCACTCCGCAGATCTAGTAGGCTTTCTCATCCTCCTGAAAGATACTATGGTTTTCTTCTTAATAGGGATCGAGAGGATTGCATCATCGATGATGATGAGCCTACTATTTTTCAGCAGGCTATCATGAGTAGTGACTCAGTGAAGTGGCTGGATGCAATGAGATCCGAAATGGAATCCATGTACACCAATAAAGTATGGACTTTAGAAGTTGCTCCTCCTGGGGTAAAACCAGTTGGGTGCAAATGGATCTTCAAAAAGAAGATTGGTACATTTGGACAAGTGGAAACCTACAAAGCTAGACTAGTAGCAAAAGGTTTTCGTCAAAGACCAGGATTGGACTATGATGAAACTTTTTCACCAGTAGCTATGCTTAAATCCATTCGGATCATACTTGCCATTGCTGCCTTCCATGACTAAGAAATCTGGCAAATGGATGTAAAAACAGCTTTTCTAAATGGACATCTAGAAGAGAGTGTTTACATGGATCAACCAGAAGGTTTCTTAGACAGTGGGAGCAGCGGAAGAGTGTGCAAATTGCTTAAATCCATTTATGGGTTAAAGCAAGCATCGCGGAGTTGGAACATCTGCTTTGATGAAACAGTCAAGGAATTTGACTTTATCAAAAATATAGATGAACCATGTATTTATAGGAAGATTGTAGAAGGAGCAGTAGTCTTCCTCGTTTTATACGTCGACGACATACTACTGATAGGGAATGATATCCCTATACTACAATCAGTAAAGCTCTTCTTGTCACAGAAATTCTCCATGAAAGACTTGGGAGATGCATCATACATTCTGGGCATTAAGATCAATCGAGATAGATCTAATAGAATATTGGGACTTTCACAGTCCAGGTATATAGACACTATACAAAAGAGATTTAGTATGGAAGATTCCAAGCGCGGCAATATGCCCGCTTGTCACGGAATCACCCTCTCCAAGGAGATGTCTCCAAAGACTGATGAAGAGAGAGCTCGCATGGGCATTATACCCTACGCTTCGGCGATAGGATCAATAATGTATGCGATGTTATGTACCAGACCGGATGTAGCTTACGCACTTAGTGTGGTAAGCAGGTATCAGTCTGACCCAGGTGAGAAACATTGGAGAGCGGTGAAGAACATTCTCAAGTACCTAAGAAGGACTAAGGAGATGTTCTTGATTTACGGTAATGGGGACCTCCAGATAGAGGCTTTTACCGACTCCGGCTTCCAAAGTGACAAGGATGATTCTAAATCCATTTCGGGTTTTGTGTTTACCCTCAATGGAGGGGCAGTATGTTGGAAGAGTTCCAAACAAGATACCGTCGCAGACTCAACTATGGAGGCTGAGTATATAGCTGCTAGTGAAGCCGCAAAGAGGCTGTCTGGATAAGGAAGTTCATTTCTGAACTTCAGGTGGTTCCGTCCATTGCCAATCCAATACCTTTGTATTGCGATAACAATGGCGCTGTAGCTTTAGCGAAGGAACCAAGGTCCCATCAGAAATCCAGGCATATCTTAAGGCGGTTTCACCTGATCAGGGAGATCGTAGATCGTCGGGAGATCGAGATACGGAGAGTGGACACAAAAGACAACACGGCAGATCCATTCACCAAGGCCATTCCTCAAGTACAGTTCGAGAGGTTATTTGAGATGTTAGGAATGCGGTACGCCAGCAACTGGATCTGGTAGAGACAGTGGGTACTCATTGCAGCAATTATAGGCTTTAGTGCAAGTGGGAGATTGTTGGATATATATGCCCTAGAGGCTTACATTGTATAGGATGCTTGGGATATGTATGTACATGACAGTCTTGCTTGATATAATAATACGCTATTTGGTTTGACTTTGTATTAACGTATGATATATTTTACTTGGTATTTATATTTATATGTTGATAAAGCCCATAGGGTGTTTGTCTGACTACCGGCGTTGTGATGGCAGTCATACTAGTGGGAGCTCGATAGTCAATAGGCACACCTTTAGATGTCCCTGGTCGCAGGAGTATCGAGATTGGGCATCGATACTCCGGAGTAGACTAGTGTATACATATCTAGACCCTGACGAGGGGCGATGGATTGGTCCCGCAACCATTGGTGGTGTTCACCTAAGATTATATACAGATGCTCACTGGGTGTGAGTACACCGGACAGGACTCGCCGAGAACTGACTGGATGGTATTATACCTAACGTCAGATAGCAGTTCTCAGGTGACATGTGTGCAGATAGTCCGTTGACTTAAGGTCATCATTTGTCTCGTGTGAGTTCCCACTGTGCTTTGATTATTACCCTACCACGGCTCAAAGGAGTCGTGCAAACAGGTTTCAGTTGGGCACAGTTCCGAGCCACGTGGAGGCAGTGAGTGACTGTTAGGGATTCGTCTCTCCCGGTATAGGGAGTTGATATCGCACTGTGGTCGGTTGGTCATTACCATAAGTCCCTGGCCAGGGCTGATTGAGAATTACTGATGGAATGATCAGTAGATTCTCGGGTGGTCTTGAACCATACCGACACGACTTGTACGGTTATTAGGGGTCTGACGTCCACCACCTTCCTAGACCATACATGCGATACTCTTAGACGAACAGACCGGACTGCGCGGATATTGTCACAGACAGGCTCAGTAGGATTTAAGATGGGTTACCTCATCAGCTTTCTTATTGACAACTACCTGGAGACCGTTACGTACAGCTAGTGCCGCTTGCGGTCTGTGGTTAAACCCACTGCCAGCGTAGTAGTTGAGTCTGTAGAGTCCCACATAGAGATTTCCCAAACCCAGGCGAAAAGATATAGAGGTCGTATGGTTTTACGACAAAGGTTCGGACGCATACGTGTTTGAACGCACGTACGACATTCGGACAGTTTTTACTAGCCGACTTTGGTTTAAGCCAGATTCTAGTATCAGGTTATTGGATTTATACAGTCTAAAGTTTTTCCGTGTTTTCACGAATGAGAGGGACGTTCTCGTAATTTTTCGAGAAGCTTCTAGAAGGATGTGACATGGAGGGAGAGGTGGCATTTTCATTTAATGATTTAGTGACTCATTGTGAGTGATTCATCATGTCATTAATGCAATATTAAATGCTTAATGACTCACATAATGAATCACCCACCTCATTAATGAAACATGATGAATAATCTCATATTATTCATTTCTTTTTATTCATTATGTTTCATATATCAAGTGAGAAGCTATTTCATTATTATTATCATTATCATTATCATCTTCTCACTCTCTCTCTTCAAGTTCTCTCTCCTTCACCAAACCTAATCCTACCCTCATGAGTTGAGAACAAGGATTAGGAAAGACTAATTACTCCATAACCTATCTCTACATCACCTTAGCTACTCTATTTAGCAACTAGAGAAACTAAGTAACCTCAAGTTTAGAGGTTATAGCTTGGATTAGGGTTCTCGGGTGGATCGTCTATCACGGAAGAAAGCCGAAGAGGACGTGGTGATCCAAAGAGGCCGTAGATAAAATTAAGACGAAGGACTAGAACCGTTTGGTATAATCTCTTAACATAGTAGTTTAGAACTCTATAGCTTTTGTTAAAACTTGTTTAGCAAACGATTCATACGGTTATTCGATGTTTAATCATAGAACAAGATTGTTATTCATATTTCCGCCTCCTCATAAGTATTGCGGTGTTGAACATCGACTTACACACAGGCAGCAGAAATATAGATATAAAGTGGGATATACTAGGACGTCCGTATTTAGTATTTAGCCCGAATAGAAAATACGGATTCCATAGTCGCGATGAATAGCCAAGCCCACACCCTGGACCTCTACGAGAGCGGCAAGTGACCCTACCAATTCTGGAGTTTAGGAGACCCGGTCTCGACTCCTCGAGATGTCCTCCCACTGAACCCCAGAACCCGGTCATCTGTGCTCCCCTCCTTGGGTCCATCCTAATGCGGAAAAGTAAATAATATACAACAATGGTGACACAACCTCAACCCGGAAGTGCCCCAAATAAAAGAATATTATATTACATTTGAATTTACATGAATGAAAATATAAAACTCTCATCTCATATAAAAACCCCCCGGCTATTCAATCGCGACAATCCTGCACATCATATCTCAGCAACACATAATATCTCATATCATCAATGTAAGTAAGTATGCGTACCCCGATTGCCGTTGATGTATAGCAACGAAATCGGCGATATCGAACATACTACACTTACGGTCACAGAAAAGAAAGTGTAAAGCTACAATATTTGGAATCCACATTCTCTTTAGACATCATAAATGCGAAATATCACATATTTCGTATTTCATGCTTAAACTATATGAATTCCACATATTGTACATTCCAGATAAACAGGCAGTATTAAAGTTTTCGAACGAATGATCAAGTACCCAAGATTCACTAAAGCTCAACACATGAGCAGGGTTCAAAAATCCGGAGTGTGACACAGTAGTAGCGGTCCAGCCGTAGAAGGGTCAAGCCAACGCCTCACATGTGGCACACCGTACTGCCCCAAACCCTAAGGTTCAAAAGGCAGTTCAAGACGGTCACATAATCGAGTTAAGGTTTGTTGTCTTCTAGAGGGACCACCACAAAAAGACTTGCACGTATCTCCAAAGTATTTAAACCCCGTGAATAGTGAGCAAATGATACTCGTTCAAACACTTCAATACTTTCTAATTTACCCGGAAAAGCAACGAAATGAAAATTCCGATCGAATCTACGCGTCCAAAACCATCTCCAGAAAATACAGTGCTATTTTCAGATTAAACATACCTAAAACACTATACAAGAAGATATGAGAATTACAGTGGAAATTTTATCCAATGATGCCTCTGTACGGCCGCGGAACCGCGGCCTAAGCCAGGAAATGCGGCGGTTCCGCGGCGGTTTATGCTGTTCAGGTCATCGAATTTCACTGTTATTCTTAGCTTTTCCTGCTGTAATTTTTAAGTATTTTTAATTCTGAAAAATGTCAGATTTTAAAATTTGTCCAGAGAGGGTATCAAAACGTCGTATTTTTTTCCGATCGGGATTTTTACTTAGTAAAAGTGTCGCCTAATGTTCTAGGTCGGCTCTGATACCAATGAAAGGTTTGCCTAGCACCCTATGTAGAGTTTTGAAGCATCACATGTCTCAAAGTTTAGATTTTTATGGTGCTAAACAAGCATACAAAGGAATCGATCCTAGAAAATTAGGGTTTCGAAAGTTAAAGCCAATAATAACTAGGGTTTCGAGATTACAACCTTTGTAGCTCCCTTTCGCTGGACTCTTTGGTCTCTTGGGTGTTGGAAGAAGGTCCTCTCGAAGTCCTCTCACGTCCACGACGATCCACCCGGAGTTCCTCGTCCAAGCTCGCAACTTCGATTATCACGATGAGAAACGAAGAGAACACTCTAAACAAGTTGGCTAAACTTGTGTAGAATGATGTTGTGATTTAGATTCTCACTTCAAAAACCTTTCTTTATGTGTGTTTTACTCACTAGAAAAAACTAGAGAGAAAAATGGTGAAGGAGGATGAAGATGGTAGCTTTCTTTTAACAAGAGTAAAATGATAACCATTGAAAAGAAATGAAATATATCTATATATATTTTATTTCTTCTCACTACAAACCATGGTTAAATCTTTGAGTTATTATTTAATTAGGGTTTAAAACATATAAGGAAAGTTTAATCCAAGGTTAAGGGTAGGTGAGAATGGTTAGGTTAAAGAAGAGTGTAGAAACAACTCAAGAATTATCCTTTCCTTTTCTATTTTGTTTTAAACATAAAATTAAATAATAATCCATATATTTATCCATGGTGTGAGTCTTATATTGCCACCATTTCCATGTGTAAACAACCATGATAGATGGGTGTATGTATGTATGTATGCACATCCATATGTGCATGAAACTAGTAAGAAAGAAAGAAAGAAAAACATACATGCATGCACACATCCATCATCCAAGAAAAGGTTTTAAGTGAGAAAACTAATGGTTAAATGATAAATCAACACTTGATTTATCAATCCGGCCATATCACATATGACCCTACCAAAAGCAAGCCGCCCGATCAATGTACGGTATCATATACGCGCATTTTAATCGGGTCCATGCGCATATCGCATACGCGCACCACAACGTTTCGCCTGGACTAGGTAACTCCTGTGTGGGACTCTAAGACTCGTCAATACGCCGGCAGAGGGTGATGATCATATCAAGCACCCCCAAGCCGCAAGCGGTCAGCTAAATGTAACGGATACCCGGGTATTGAGCGATCAGAAGAAAACAAGCGAACCTGCTACAACTCCCGTCGAGCCAACCGGCAACACTACCGTACAGTCCGGTCTCTTCGTCAGATATGTTGCATATCGGGCCTAGGGATGGTTACGTCAACCCCAATAACTCAATAAGTCATGCCGGTGAATGGTCTATAACAGATCGAGAAACTACTGATAACACTTATCAGCAAATCTCAGCAGCCCTGGCCAGGGACTTACTGATATAACCAGTCGGGCACAGCACAGCATCAACTCCCAATACCGGGAGAGACGAAACCCCTCCTATCGCTCATTGCCTTCGTGTGTCTCGGGACTGTACCCAACGGCCACCTGTTTGCACGACTCAGTAGAGCCGTGGTAGGGTGGCAATCAAAGTACAGTGGGAGAGCACACAAGACTCTATGACGATTTCGGGTCTACAGACTAACCTGTACCAGTGTCACCTGAGAACTGCTATCCGACGATAGATATAATTCCATATAGGAGTTCTCGGTGAGTCTGTCCAGTGTACCCAGTCACCACTGAGCACCCATATATGATCTTGATGTCAAACATCGATGAATGTGGGAACATTCATCGCCCATCATATGGGTCTAGTATCATATACTCTAGTCTACTCTGGTATATCAATGCCCCGTCTTGATATACCTATGACTAGGGACTTTCCAGGATATGCTTATAGACTATAGATGTCCCACTAGTATGATCTCTATCATAATCAGAGTAGTCAAGCCGATATCCTCAGGGCTTTATCAGCATGTATGAATGAATAAAAGCATGTTCAAATCAACTCGTCAGATAAAGAAGAACCAGATATCATACTATCATGTCGAGCAAGAATGCATACTGAATATATGTACATGTATAGATACATCCACTATCATATAATGGCCTCTAGGGCATACATATATCCAACATACAAACCCTCAAAAAAACAAGCCATAAAAATGATACCAAATGAAAAATGGTTCAAAGTTAAAAATATGTGCCAAATGTACCCATTTGAAAAAGATTTGAACTATTTAAGACTAATGGATACATACTCTCTCACTAACAACAATAAACACCATCAAATACGTGAGAGTAAATCATGGCATGAAAAAAAATATACAATTATAAAACTAGTTTTCATACCAAGTTGTGCTCATGGATAAAAATCACAAGTTAAAGCAAATGAGGACAAGAAATCACATATGAGCATAAGAATAACACTATAGATAGCATCTCATATATGAAACATATACAAAAGAATGATAAACAAGGATAATACTTATGCATCACATGGGGTATATGTATAAAAGAATATTCCAAAGAAATACGTTACCCCACAATGTGATAAGCCAAGCAAATATTCCGTTGAAGTGCTCTTACTCATCATGATCCTGAATCCCTCAAGTCATCAAACTGTCCATATCTACAAAATAAGGTACGGAAGGGGACTTCGGTATCCAAGCTTTCTTGGATCCATATGGATTATATTTTGAAACCCATATCAATTTGGCATGCAAACAGATATTCCTATTTAAAGTACAAAAGTTTGCCAAATGTCCTTATGCACTACAAAAATTAAAAATGTGAGTGTGTGCAAGCATGGTACTAGATGTGTCAATGCAAGCATGAGATAAATCATGTTTATTATGTGCTTGCATCTTAAAAGTTTATCGCGAACTAAATCTATATAAGTATGCAAAAGAATGAGCATGTGATTTCGTATGATGAGAAGCATGTTTGACAAATCTAGTTGAAGAGTGTTTTTGAAATTTTGAATTTTTAAAACCAATGCCTCTTTGATTTAAAACTTTTTTTTCCTTTCTAAGTAAAGAATCAATATTAGAAAACTTAGCAAAAGAAGCAACCAAATTATCATTTTGTTTCTTGAAAGAAGAAACTTCAAAAATAAGAGATTCATGAGAAACACAAGAAGATTTCAAAACATCAATTTCACTTTTAAAACTTGAAATCAAATTATTGTTTTCTTTTCTCAAAATCTCATAAAACAAAGCCAAATTCTCATTTTCCTTTTTTAGAGACAGAAAATCATAAGTCAATGCTTCATGAGAAACAAGAGAAGATTTCAACATATCAATTTTGCTTGTAAAATTTGAAATCAAAATATCATTTTTTTCTCAAGCCATTGCCAGATAAAACCAAAATTTCATTTTCTAGTTTCAAAGGATCAAGAGTAACACATTGTAAATCAAGATTTGAAAGCAACTCATTTTTCTCAAGAACTAATTTATCAATTAAAACTTTTTGAGAATCATGCGTACAACTTAAGGCACTAAATTTCGTAATCAAATTTTTCTTCAAAATCTCAAAGGAATCGCCACAAGAAATCAAATCACTTCTCTTATTATTTAAATCAAAAATTTGTTCTTCAAGGGAACTATTTTTAGATGATAACAAATTAAAACTATCATGGAGAATATTGAAAGTATCTAACGATTGATAAGCTTGCGAAAATAAAAATATATGTTGCTTACAACGCTGTAATCAAAAAACCTCTTTGCCGACTCCATAGAGTTGGATATAGCATCTTGATTTTACTTTTGTTGAGATGCATCCAAATTCGCTAATGGAATAGCATTCTTGGCTATCTTCTCTTTTATGCATACAGCTTGCTCTCCATAGATGTTCTCCAAGAAGCACTACATATCATGAGCCATTTTGCAAGAGAAAATATGGTTAAGAGTATCAATTTGTAAAGCACAATGTAACATTTTTAGCACTTACATATTCAAAATAAACAGCTCTTTTTTACCACTACTGTAACATTTTAAAAATAAATAAATAAATCCTTTAGGTGAATTTTTGCGATAACCGGTAAAATAACTCGTATTTTCCGTAAAATGTAAATATAAATATTTTTCAACATAGACTTGAAAATACCTATTTTAACTAGGTAATTGCTAGTGATTGGTATTTATTTAGTGACTTATAAATTATTAGTTACTTAAATATTTTTTCTTAATTAATTATTTTTAATATTATTTTAAGCTTTTATCTATACATTTAATTAGTGTAAATTACAAATTGGAACGAGTTAAATATACAAATGCGAACCATGACAAGTTAAATACAAGTTTACAATATATTTTGTTTTTCTCTACTTATCTTTATGGTTCTAGATTTTCCTATGGTTAGGGAAATTAGAAAATAACATGAAATTTTATAATTAAAGAAAAAGAGTTAAAGAAGTGATAATTAGAGAAGCTTCTACCTACATCCACACACACATACACCTCATTTTTACTCTCTCCCTCTCATTCTCAAAATTTTGGCCGAGCCCCTCTAAACAGCAGCCATTTTCCCCCACTTCTCTACTTCATTCCTCTCAAAAATTTCTCAATGTTTTCTTCGTGTCGTCTAGAAGCCCCGGGCGCTAATGGCGATCGAGATAGTATACCCTCAATCCATCATCAACCCCTACTCGATCCCTCTTTCTAGGTCCCAATCAAAGCATCTCCGCTGCAGATTTCACCTCTTCACTCTCCAATCGACGAATCCAAGGACCACCAATTCTTGGGGCTCTTTCTTGATCCGAATGAGATCGCCATCGAGAAGCCGGAACCGATCATCTTGCAAGCAGGATGCTGAATTCGAAGCCACGGAGAAAGGCGAATTCCCTTCCCATGGTACCCCTGATCCTTCGTCTCCATCGCTGCCGACCCCTCGCCGTCGTCGTCTCCGGATCGCCTCGCCAAGGAAAGATGTGGTGATGCAGCAGCAGCAGCAATAGTAGCGGCATCACCACCAACTGCAGCAGCAACAACAACAACAACAGCAAGAGCAGCTCAGCAGCAGCAACAACATCACCACCAGCAGCAGCAGCACCACCAGCATCACCAGCAACAGCAGCAGCATCACCAGCAGCAGCAACAAGGCAATGGAAGAGCTCAGCGACACAAGTACAAGGTGTGATATATTCGATGGTAGATGGGTCGGAGACGAGAGGGAGCCATTCTATCCAGCAGGATCATGCCAATGCATTGATAATGATTTCGACTACCATAAGAATGGGAGGCCTGATGCTGATTTCTTGAGGGGAGATAGCAACCTATTCGCTGCAATATTCTGAGGTTAAATGCTACTAATTTCCTAGAGAGATTGAGAGGCAAAAGATTACTTTTTGAGGGTGACTCGCTAAATCGAAATATGTGGGAGTCTCTGGTGTGTATACTCCGTCACAGTATCAAAAGGAAAGAGAGAGTCTATGAAGCCTCGGGAAGGCATGGATTTAAAACAAAGGGTACTACTCTTTCAGGCTCGAGGATTACAGATGCTATGTAGACTTTGTCATTGGTGGACTCATGAGAAGACATCCAAAGGAATCGACTACTACCAAGAAGGTGATCATGTGTATCCCGTTCTGAAGGTTATGGAAGCTTACAAGAAGGCCTTGACTACTTGGGCTTCATGGGTTGACCAAAATAGCAACTCCAGTAAAACTGAAGTGGTTTTCCGAGTATATTCTCTCACTCGTTTCAGGATCGGGTGCAAAGACGTCGGATGTGGCGCAGAAAAGACAAGGCGGAGATTGGATCAGATTAGCCGAGGCATCCCGATGAGTAGATATATACATCTATGGGGGGTCGTCTGGATGGCGCGAGGCGCCCGACGGTTTAGTATTATTTAAAATATTTACTTTATATGCGAAGTTCCTAGTTAGCCATCTCATTACATCGCATCGTTATATATATAATAGATATATATATGATACCATCTTATAGGACACTTGCACCATTACCATTGGTTCCTGCCGCACGTGCACTATTTATGCGAACACTCACGCCATTGGTAATTGCTATGTCACGAACACTATAGAACCTGCTTAGATTAGTATCGAAAATTCGCATCATACATGATATCTAAACTTGTAGTTGTATTTTCCATCTCATCAAGATTCGCACTAAGGATTGCTAGTGGTACATATACCGCATTTCATCATCATTCATACATAGTTTTCTAGTTATAATTGCATTTCATGACATGGATATCATAGACATTATCATTTTCCTACATAACCATGTATTGTGATTTATTTTGAGGATTTCCTTATTGATGAGATTTCTGGATTTTAGGGAAAATCGCAAGAATTTTATAAAAGCTTATTATCATCATTTTAAAATGTAAGTTGCGGTTTTCTCATGATGTATGGGTCGTCCACCATGAGTTTTCATGTTTTCTGTTGTATTTCGAGACCCGATTCGAGGAGTGGAGGAACCGTCTCGGGTACATGGTGGGCCCGGTAGGTACCCCGGGGTGAGATAGAGATTTCGTGGGGATGACGATGAGCCTGGCAGGGGCACGGACTACCTACCAGTGATGTCTGGCACGGCGGATATCGGGAGGATACCGACCGTTTTCGTGAGATTTAATGATATTAGCCGATCCGGACTGACGGAGCCCGAGGTATTTAGACATTGAGATATGAGACATTGAGATATTGAGACATTCAGATCTTGAGACATTGAGAGATTGAGATATACATGTTTAGGGTCGATGCTTGACACGGATTTCTGTTGATTTCATTGATATTACCTCAGTTATTCAACAGGAGTTTTCCTAAGATAAAATAAAGATTTTCTCATACCAAACATACTTAGGTTTATGTTGATCATGCATTCACGTTGCATACATGTTAGTGCATTGCATTATATTAGTAGATGCGTAGGTTGTGACGCATTTGCGTGCATGCTTATGATAGCCTTATTAGATGTTACTTGCTATTCACGAGTTGGCAACTCACCCCCATTGTGCCATAGTATCTTGCAGGTTTGACCCGTCAGCTTAGCAGTGGCGGGAGTATCTTCTATTCCGCTTCATTGCTTCGGCATAGTAGCTGGCTCACAGGTGGGTTTTGGAGGATTTGCTTTTGCTCCCACCGTGTATTTTTATATTGTATCTAGTATACTCTATCTACCCCTATATATTAGACTAGACGGTGAGATTTGTGAGACTTGTATATGTGGTTTGGTGTCGATGCTCACTTGAGCCGACGTGTTGTTTTCTTACTTTCATACTTTTACATGCTTATTTGGGAATTGATGATATATATATTATATGTGGTTGTGATCCGCCTTTGGCGAAGAGCTAGCTCCCACTTGGGGATGCTTTATTCTTGATAAATGTTTATTTCTCTTGTTTGTACCCATTTCGGGGCCAGTATTTACAAAGGATACTCTGCCGAAATTTTCGGGAAAATTTGTTGCTTTAATAAAATGTTTAATGCAATTTGTTTGGTTAAAATCGTTTTCTTTTATCAAGTTTTCCTTCACTCTACTTATAATTTTGGTTTAGATTTTTGGGCTTTGGCTTACTTAGATTATGTTACGCCTTTAGACGTTTCGTAATTTAAGTGCCAGTCACGTTCTGTACTTTCGGGTCGTGACATCCACTCGGATTTAGTTTTGGTGGGAATAGAATAGTCGTTTTCAACCATTTTTCAAAAACTTCTCGATCGAGATTCAAGGTAGGCAGTCATTTCAATCTTCCAAATAAAAAACTTGTCACCATCAAAATAAGGAGGGTTATTAATCGATGGTTCATCGTTATAAGAACAACTAGGAAGAAATGAAGCCATAGTATCAACTCTAGAATGTTAAGCCCGATGAAAAGAGTACTAGGCTCTGATACCAACTGAAATTAGTCCTAGGGGTGAATAGGACTATGCAAATAATATGCCCATATTAAAAATTTAAACACTTGCTATAAGATATCATAATTGTAAAAGATTACACAGATATACTAAGCCAATGAGGGAAAGGTGTAAACAAGACTACAAGTGAATACAAAGCATATAGCAAGAACAGATAACAAGAATGAGCAATGGGCATAAAGATTACCAAGCATGCAATTTTTAAGCTATGAATACAAAGCGATAAGAGTTAGATAAATTTCAAATGCAAACACAAAGATTTATAGCGGTTCGGCGAACGATAACGTCTCGGTTCCTAGTCCACATTCTTTAGGCCCGCAAGCCCGTTCCCTTTATGTCCAACACGTCTCCTCTGAGACTACATGTTGCATGCCACTATGAACAACACACGTCACTCGACACACGACTGACTCTTCTCTCTACAAACTCACTCTTCTCTCTTATAAAGGCATCCTTGCTCTCAAGGGTCCTCACACAATGAAAGGAAAAGAAAATTACAAGCTCAATACACTCATAAGTGTTTCTCTCAAAGCTCTCTAATACTTAAGAAGTATGGATATACAAATAGAAGCTCTTGATTCTTTTGTGTGTGAGAGTGATTTGGATAATCAAATGAAAAACTCTTTTACTCTCACAGGAGATGAGATTTTATCTTCAAGATCACTTTTGGAATTTGCAAGTTAAAATGCTCAAGTAATTGGGGCTGAAAATTGCAAAGAAAAACATATATATATTCCCCTTGAAATAATAGCTGTTATTGGTGGGGACAGTAGTTTTAAAATATCAACAGACATTTATGAAGGAAGTGCAAACGTCTGAAGTTCATGCGATAAGAATCCCAACGGCTATAAACGGTAACATTTTTTAAGTCATCTCAACTACAGACGTCTGCCTATATAGCATCAGACGTCTGGATCTTATTTGAAAGTAATGCAAGTAAAAGTCTAGAGAGCACGCCGACGTCTGATGAAGCATATCACGATCCGGAAAAAGCATGCGACTGGCACTTGAATCGTGTGAAGTCTATATGACCCCATCTAATTCAAGTAACCCAAAAGCCCAGAAATCTAAACCTTTTTAGGGAAAATAGTGGAGGTGCAGTTTTGAAATAAGGTTATTGAAATCAAGTTCTTTCTACAAAACATAGATAATAGTATACGAAACACAATGTTTATATTTAACTTGAAAACATTTTCGTCATTCAAAATTTGGGCAGCACCTCCTTCGTAAAACTTAACCCGAAAACGGTACAAGCAATAATATATAAGGCATCCCCAAGCGGGAGCTAGCTCTTATCCAATTGGCGGAAACAACCACGCAAGAAATATAAGTATACAATGCCGAAGGCAAGGATCAAAACTCAGAAAGAAAGCAAAAAAACTAAACATCATTAGGAAAACCAGAAACAACAATAAATACATAAGCGCGACTCTAAGGCCAAAAGAATATACAAACTATGGTTATCTAAGTCTACTAAATATACAAATCTGGTTGATCGAGCTTTAGACTAGATACAACTGAAATAAATAAAAGTACAATGGTGGTCACGGTGCAAGTGAACCCACCTACCAAAGCAATCACCCGAATGGAAGTGGTGTGCCAGCGAAGCCGCTATGGAACCTGTACGGCTAAACCTGCAAGAAACTATGGCACAACAGGGGTGAGTTGCCAACTCGTGAGTAGAAGACATCACCGAGTAGAAATGACATGTATGACGATCTACTAGGTCATACAATAATATACCCATACTATAACACCGAAACATCTAGTAGTGGCAAGGGTAATACCAAGTACTCGTGTTAGTGCCTCAAGTAGCAACATGTCATATATATGATATATGAATCCATCAAGAATAAAATCAGAATATATCTGTTTGAGAAAACTGTGTTCTTATCTCAGTAAGATCTTAGTATAAAAACTGGAGTATGATCAATGAAATCGACAGAAATCCATGTCAAACATCGACACAAAATCCTCAAATCCCGGTCTCCGTCAGTCCGGATCGGCCCATATCATCCAATTTCATGACTACGGTCGGTATCCTTAGGATATCCGCCACGCCAAATATCACCGGTAGGTAGCCTTCCCCTGCCAGGCTCATCATCTACATCTTGAGCTTCTTGCCCCGGGGTACCTTACCGGGTCCACCATGTACTCGAAACGGTTCATCCTACTCCTCGAATCGGGTCTCGAAAACCAACTCAATCAGGAAAACTCAAGGTGGACGCCATATACATCATATCACGAGAAAACCACAACTTGCATTCTTAAAATGATAATGAGTTTATATAATTCTTATAGATTTCCCCAAAATCAAGAAATCTCATGGAAAATCCGTAATTCCAAAATCAAGAGTCAATAAGTATTGAATATCGGCATAAAGCCCCTCAATATTGCATAACAGAATGAATATATAAATGCACAGGGTATCTAAGTAAGGAATGCAATATCTAAACTAGCATATGAGAGCAAGCATACTAATAATGTGTTGAAACTACCGGCTAGCAGGTTATACCAATGAAATAACGTTTTTTAAAGTGTACATGACATGGCAATTACCGATGATGATGTGTGGCAATTACTGATGATGAGGTGTGTGAGCCGGTAAGCAAGTGTACGTGAAACATACGCATCATCGGTAATGGTGCTGGTGTCCTAACAGACGGGATTCATAATAGCTAAAGAAAACACATGTAATAAATATGCAATGCAATGAGAACAACATAAATATAACAGAAAAATGAATAGTAAAAGTAACATTATAAAATATACATATCAGTGTACGAGTCATAAGGTTTTTTTTGTTTTTGAAATAGCACGAATCATGGTATTTAGAAAAATAGGGGCTGCGGTGTTTTGAGAAAAGATATGTCCTTTGAAAAATTCGTAGCATCCCTCGGGTTGTATTTTTGAAAATACTCACGATTCGGTAGTTTTGAAAAAAGGTATGACTCGAGCCTAGTCTAGAATCTATCTAAACAACTAAAAGAATAAACTAAGAACCTAGTCAGAAGGATAAGAAAATCTACCTAAATTCCGAGTCGATATACCTAGTAGTCAGTGATCTAGCCTCATAGCGTCACGTACTGTATAATACATAGTACGACATCCTCGAGTTAAAAGTGCGGATCAATCATCTTATATATCTCGTACGGTAATATCCATCGTACGACATCCTAAAAATTGAGGGTACGGGTCAAATATCATATATACATCATCATTCGTACGTTATCATCCTCGTATAATATCATGATCAGGGGGTATGGATCTAAGGTCTTGTACATGCTAATATCATCAATTCATATATTATCGTATATATGAATACATGTTGTCCAACGTTCCATTATAATATCATATCATATACCATATCACGACTCAATCACATATCAAAATCTTACGGCATCATGCCCGATCATATCGACTCATCTCCACATATCACATGCTATCATTATCACCCATGTATATGTGTGTGTGTATGTACACACACACACACACAAAATCAAGTGTGTGTGTGCGCGCGCACGCATGTGTGTGATTATGTATAACCTGCGATTCGCCACCAAAGTAATCATCCTATGGATATGTCTTCCTAGATCAACCTAATCTTACCTAAGGTCTTCTAATTACCCTATTCACTAAGTATCCAAATATTGCATCCGAACTTACTTATATAGTAATACCCTATTCTACTGCTGCGTGGATGCTATACGCCATCCACCCGACTTCCCCCGTAGATATACATCTACTCACCTTGATTCTTGCTTGCCGAAGTCAATGACGTCATGCTCTCCCTTGTCGTACGATGTCCACGTGGGGTACCTACAGTTTTCAATACGTTATATCGTAGACATGAATCAAACACATAAACTAAAACGGCACACGAAACGCACATAGGTTTGAACCTTTGGTCTACGCATACAAAAATAGCCAAATAACCCTCGTCGTTGACGTACAAACGTCTAACAACTAAATCCACATTCAAATACCAAAAACTAAGTTTTTGAAATCGGAAAACATAGTTAAAACCAACACTAAATGGTCCCAAATTTTTGGTCAGGTAAATTGGGGCTAAACAAACAGTATAGGGGGCTATTCTATATGGTAAGTGAGCTACTGGCAAAGACACAACACCATCCCACCAAAATGACCCGGCGAGAATGCCAAATTTCCTGGTCTCGCCGGTCCCCCTGAAGAATGTTGGTCTTGTCTTTTCGTGGTGATCTCCTATTGGTTTAACTAGGTTACTGTACTTGTTTGATTTTTCTACAAACACCTCAGGTTGCTCCAGATTCCCTGTAGTCCCTAAAATATCCCCAAAACCGACATTTGAAATATTCCTAACTCAAGTATTGGGTTTTTACTCTCTGTTTTGGTCCATGAAACTAATACTACAAAGGTTTATGGTCACTAATTACTCTCAAATACACCATCACAACATCAAAATCACTTAACCCTCAACTTGGAAATTTCTAACATCGCTAAACCATATTTAATCCACTCTAAACTACAAAAATACATGAGGAATACAAGGTTCTAAACTAAAGGTGTAGGTTTTTAGCTCATTTGGAAACTCAAGAATTTTCTTAAGTTGCCCAAAGTCTTCAAAGTCCCCACTTGTTTGGTCTAATGTGTTTGTAGCGGGGTTGAGCACAATTTTTGTGAAGGGTGCACGGAGTTTGATGGTGGTTTTGAGGGTGGCCATGAAGGTTAGAGGAGGTGGAGGAAAAGGAAATAGATAAGAAATGAGGTGAGGAAATGAAGAGATAAAAGGAGCTTGGAAAAATGTAGAAGCTTCTCTCTTTCTCTCTCTCCCCCATGATACTTGTCCCATCACTCTCTCTCACCCATTTTCTTTTTCTTTTCTTTTACTCACTCATTTTAAAACAAAACAAGGCCATGCATATACAAATGAAGCCATGAGTAAAATAAAATGTGACAAGTTGTGTAACATGACATGGTGCATGTCATACACATAAACCAGATTAATGCATAATTAGTAAATACTAATCGAGTTTAGTATAATCTTGTATACAAATAATGGTATAATAATTTAAAAAATATCTAATTCACATAATTTCTTGAAAATCAATAATTCATATTAATTCTCCAAATATTTTCATAATATTCATAAAATTAATTATTTTATTTATTTAAATTCCAAAAATAATATTTTATTTTTTCTGAAATGTTACAATCTTCCCCCCTTAAATAAATTTGGTCTCCGAATTTAAATTTAAACCCCCCAAATACTTAAAATATTTCAGTCAATAAATTTAGTCAACGGGGCTCCGAGTATCGTGAATACACAAAACATATCGTGGTGCAATGCAGGCGCATAAAAACGAGTGTAAAACTCAAAATCAAAACTTCGTCAAGTATCACGCAATCATCGGAGTTATGGCGAATGTACAATGTCAAAACCCAATACGAAAACAAACATGATGTAGTCAAAACCATAACATGTATATAGTACGCATCGTTTTAAAATTGTCAAAACATCCAAATAGAAATGCATGCAAAACCTTTTTCAAATCGCCGTACGATGCGCATATCATGGAATAAGTAGAGGACGTTCACTTATAAGAAATAGCTATATAGATATATCCTTTATTTAACATACACATCCCGCCTTTTGGAAAATGAATTAGAAGGGTTTTCCTTCGTTAGGTTTCGTGTCATCATGGACACGTAAGAAAATATTAAGACTATATCTCCTTTTTAGAAATCCCCTCGGCAATTATTGATGCATGCAAAAACACTTAGGTACAGTTATCAGAACAGTCCTGCTTGCTTACTAATCCATATAGAATATACTGTAAAAACATGATGCTAGAAATGAAATCAATCTCAATAAAGTTTATAAAAATACCACGTTCGTCTTGTGCGTATGGAAATCGAAAACAAATACATGTTCCACGAATGTGCACAGAAACAAAACTGAGTATAACTGGTGTGCACCAAAAACATCTGTCAAGTGCAACGGGTGTGCACGACAACAATATCAGGTGCATCTGATATGCACGAAAAATCTCGATTTAGTGCATCTGGTGTGCACAAAATCACATCAAGTATACCAAGTGTGCGCAAGAATCACAGTCAAGAGCGCAGAGTGCATGAAAACGAATATCGAGTATAAAAATCGAAATCAACGGTATACGACATACACCAACTCAAAATCATGTATACCACGGTATATAATTCATAAACATGTGCAACTGCGTGCACAAAACCATATCAAGTACTGAAAGCTCGTGTAAATTACACCGAAAGCATAAATCAAATCATATGCACACTATATGTATGAAATCAGAATCAAACATCTCTGACAGCATAAGATCGAAATCGAGTGCAATGAATATGCATGAAAATGACATTCAACACAACAGATGTGTAAAATACGAATCAAATGCAACTGTGGTGCACATAAGAAAATATCAATCATAAAACAAATCGTCAAATATCAAAATCAAAACGACGAAAACACGTTATACGAACTACCAAATCGCAAACCATAAATAACTGACGTCGATATGCCCCTTCTTCCAAGTCGGAAGGTGTCGGTGTATCCAAAACTAGCAGAGCAAGTTATCTACATGCCTCCTGTTCACGGTCTAGGACCTCTGCTCCTATGTCCTTTTCTCACTCTGCGGATCTCCAGTTACATGTCTCCTCGGCTCAACGGTCCGATACGGAGTGATGACGGAAATAGTTCCGCTCTGGCGCATCCTCTGATGATCTTCTGACCAATTATCATGGTCACTCATAACATGTCTCGTCAATGATGGAAAACTCTGGCCCATTGAGTGTGCATGATACAATCGATCCTGGTTCCAAGTCTTCTCGTGTAGTGTTCCAGAAAGATCTTATCAGGGTCTCCTTCTAATACCGTCTCTGCCGGACTTCTCGGAAGTTAGCACTCTTTACCTAATCCGTTTCTCATTCCGGAATAGCTCCATAATCACCATGACCTTTCTCAGGAAGTACGTCCACATCCAATGCCCGGTGCGTGTAACAAGTCTCTGACATCAACGGAGTGTAACGTCAACTCGTAAAAATCTTGCACGAACCTCTTATTCCGCTTCCCTTCAATGTGGACCAATTCGGAATCATTTCTTCGTAGCTATGTGGAGTGCATTCCAATTGACTATAGTCAGATCTGGAGTCTCTTTCGAAGCTACGAACACGGCATCTCTAATATCCTGTAGAAGACATCTGGCCAATTACGTCCTCAAGAAATCTTCCAAATCATCGGAGGAATACACTTCATTCTTCCATTTTCGATCGACTCACAAGGCATCTGGGTGAAGTCCCTATAGCTGAGGTTAGTCATTTGATGACCTCGCATCGAAGTATCCAACAAACAAAATGTTGTAGTCTTATCCAAGGGTGACTAATGATCTCATTTTGCATCCTTAAATATAACCTCATGCTGCAATAGCTTTCGAAAGTTTGGGGGCGGTATCTTATCAATCGCAGCAACAGCTGGATCATCTGTCCGCACTGTAGACAACGTCTCAATCATCTGGAATAGACAGTACATCAACAGTCTTCACATTCTGGCTGGCCTCTAGCAGTGGCCCGATCATCTGGTGCTGATTTGCTCGTGCGTCAATGAAAAATCTTAGCAAACAACATATTGAAACACTCACGTCAACGAAAAATCTTAATAACATAATCAATCAATGCGTTCGTATGTATCCGAAATATGCCCTGATCAGTCCTCATCCGTGACGAGCTCGTGCGGACCGCAGCTCTCTCTTTGCTTGTGTAACCGTGGTAACAGAAACCACAATCCGATATCGATAAGGATAGATCATAAGAACGAATAGAAATATAGTGCCTAAGAAATGTACATTCTAAGGCTTCTTAAGCAGAATAGCGTATCGTAAGTGTAAGTCCGCGGCGGCACCCCGGCCGTCGATCCGACGCCGGAATGCGGAAACGAAAAACTTTGCAAACTAGCAAACCGGCACCACCGCGCACTTTTAACCCGGATCGGGCCATTAACCTAGCTACTAGCAAAATACAAGATGGGTAGAGAAGTATACCAAGCGATCCATGTCCTTCGGTCTTCGTCTCCACTCCGATCTCCCGCGGAATCTCCGTCCGTCACGTCCTCGTCGGAAAGGGCACCACGTAGCCGAATACTTTTACGGGCTCCCACCTCTAGACCGAGGCAACTCGGGCACGAAGTTGGCTAGCCGACGCGTCCAAGGTTTGCGGTAGACTAGTGTAGAAACCATTGTCTCTTTTGGGATTTTCAAGTTTCCTTAATGATGGTGGAGGTGGAGAATTGAAGAAGTTTTTGGAAGAAGAATGATGCTCTCATTTTTCTTTAGCAAGGAATCAAAAATGAGAATGAAATTTTTCCACATCTAAATGAATTCCTCTCTCTCACTCCCTAGTTTGGCCGACCCCCCATATTAGAATGGTGGAGGAAAAAAAAACTTAGCAAGAAGGAATATGTATGATCAAATGAAATTTGTCACACTCATTTCTCATCTCAACCTCACTCAATCTCATCACAATAAATGCAAGATATATGATGCAAAAGGAATCTCATCATGAGGAAGCCACAATCACAATAAACCCCCTCCACAAAATGTTATTTGCAAACTGCAAATAACACCCTACAACGATAAAGTCCGTCTGTGAAGGAACAAAGGAAAACCGGCCGGAACGGAATGCAAACTGGCAACTTCAGAAAACTGATCCCGTAATAAATTATAGGAAAACCCCGCTACTGCATATACATGCCCACATTTGTATTCCCACTGAACACAAATGCAAAGAGACAAAATCTACACTGTCTAATACTAGGATCCGGCTTAAGCCAAAGCCGGCTAGTAAAAACCGTCCGATCACGATCCGTGCAATACCGCACGTATCTGATCAAACCCTGCCATATCTCCATACGGTCTCTACAGCGTTTCGCCCGAAACTTGAGTAACTGTGTGTGTGGTGGACTCTAAAGACTCGTCAATACTATGGCTGTGGATTTAACCACTAGCATGTCAGAGGTATCAGCCATACGTGACGGGCCACCAGCTATTGACCAAAAGGGATGTTGATGAGCAAACTCATCAGTGACATTATCCGTACAGTCCGGTCCATTCGTCTATGAGCATCGCATGGCGGGCCTAGGGGGTTGGTAAAAGTCAGACCCCCAATAGCGGTACAAGTCGTGTCGGAGTGTAGCCCAGAACACCCTGAGATACTACTGGAATACCTACCAGTAAATCTCCTTCCTTGGCCAAGGAATTTTCATGTACTGGCTCTCCTAGACACAGCGCGACCTCACCCCCAATACCGGGAGGGACGAACCCCTACAGATCCGCTCACTGCCTCCATGTGGCTCGGGACTGTACCCAACTAAAACCTATTTGCACGTCTCCTTTGAGCGTGGTAGGGTAGTAATCAAAGCACAGTGGGAACTCACATGAGACAAATGACGATCTCAGGTCGATGAACTAACCTGTACACATGTCACCAGAGAACTGCTATCTGACGTCAGTTATAATACCAACTAGCAGGTTCCTGGCGAGTCCTGTCCGGTGTACTCATAACCCAATGAGCACCTGTGTACATCTTAGGTGAACCAACTGACACCAGTGGCTTATGAGACCGGCCACCGCCCCTCGTCGGGGTCTCGACTGTATACACTAGTATACTCCAGAGTATCGATGCCCTGTCTCGAAACTCCCACGACTAGGGACCTTTTAAGGATGTGCTTATAGACCCCAACTCCCACGTATATGATCACCCTCATACTGCTGGTAGTCAAGCAAGAATCCTAGAGGCTTTATCAACGTGTAATAGTGACTCGTCAGGTCACCTAAAGCAGTACACGATGATAAAGATAAACCAGATAGCATACTATCATCTCGAGTAAGACTGTCCTACCGGCATAGGTCCTCCTTAATCATTGCAATCACGTGCCTGTGATCCAATAATTGACTCTGAGGGCACTATATCCAACAATCTCCCATTTGCACTCAAGGCTAATTATTGCGATGTCGCATACTCACAGCCCGTGTGATACCGAACACCCAACTCCTCTACTAGTCAGTCTCACAAAGCTCGTTTACGAAACTATTGCATTCGAGAAATAGTCTCAGTGAGTGGATCCGCTGTGATGTTTCTTTCTATGTCTCTCTATATCCCATGTTCGATGAGAAAACCATCTTCCAAAATGAGCAATACCTGTCTTAGAATGTCTGGATGTCTGATAGGACCTAGGTCATAAATGAACTCCAAATCCAAACTTCTTAGACTGTATCGTCAACTGAACTTAATCAGTATCCTGCGCCATGCCTTCCCTCAGTATCCACCAGGACCACCTGTCCAAAATACTGCCCCTCGTCAGAGGGAAAACTATAACTCTGACGGCCACTTTGCCGTCCAGGTCACCTTGGAAGCCTGGAATGATAACCGTCTCCTAAAGGAGGCTTCCTTTATCATTTCCCTAGAACATCCACTTATGTTCTAAAACTGCTTCCGACTGTTTCCCCAGGATTGGATCAATATCAACTTATTGCATCTACTGCAAGAACAACATCTGGTGTGGTACTTGACATCTCATGATCAACTCAATTGCCTAAGCAAATGATCTGCCAATCATGCGCATCCCTCTCCCCTTTAGTCTGTAATACACCTTTAGAGAGGGTGACTCCATCACCTGCAGGTATACTACCATGCCAGGAGTCGTCCATTCTAAATATTCATAGAATGTTGTCTAAGTACCCGGATTGGGAAACCACCCAAATCTAGATCTAAAACCATAGATCTAGTAACCAGAATGTCTGATATAATATCCAAGTCCCATGTGGAGAAACTACTATGTGACGACCAAAGAATAACCGATCGTAGTATAGGAATATCACTTCCTACTCTGTGTATGTCATCCAAATACCAGGACATCACACCCTACTACCTTCTTAACAGATCCATCCCCTATTCTGATGAAGTCAAACCTATGACTGTCACGTCAGAAATAGATGATCTATCTCCGCTATATCTGCTTTAGTCTATAAATAGACATAAGCCACTTGTCCACCAATGCTTCCGCTGCTCCCACTGACCACGACAACCCTCTGGCAGAGTCATATACACGTACACTTCTAAAGCAAGTTTAGAACGACGCTATACTCATCCTCCTGCCGGGTCTCACAGTCTGGAACAACAGCAATGGCAAGTCTGGGTAAACAAGAACCTCCCTGTCACCGTCCTTGAGGCTACCGGAGTACCTCTCGAGCGCCTGAGGTTACCCACCATATCTGCGGAGTGGCCAATGGAATGTCAAACCAGATTGAATCTTTAGGTTCTTATCAAATCTTCAGTAATCGTTTGCGGTTCTGGAATCACTTCCAGTTCTACCATACTCCCATTACTGTTTTCTGAAAAAATCCATTTTTATTAAAACTGTGGCGAGTCAAGAACAATATCACTATTGATCTTCCAGATGGTAGAAAGTCAACCCTCGTCATAGCCCGGGTCAACCCACAAACAGCCATTACAGAAACGTGCCTTGAGTTATCCGGAGTCTGGTTTTAAGCATAAGCCGGACAACTCCCCGTGTCTTAACAATGTCAAGATATGAACTGTTCTATATCTAAGAAACAGAGGCACTGATTTAATTGAACCAGATTCAAAACATGCAGTGCATGTCAAGTAAATGGAAGGAGGAAGATCAACGTTACTCAACTTAGGAATGCTTCCAATTATGAGTAACGTGAAAGAGAAGCAAGTTCTCATCACTATCAACTAAATACCATACACAAGTATCTACATCTTCGATCACCTTGAAGAATCCTGATACTTGCAATACTCGGTTCTCTACTTTACTCATATACCTATAACTTCTCAAAACTTAGACCTTGCATTTCTACGAAACACATGTCTAAGAACTAGAGAAGTCATAAGTAAACAGAATATAGTACAAGTTCCTATCCCTCTGTCCTAATGGACACTGGACAACATACAATACTCTGTATAAGTCCCTTGAGTCAAATGACTCATTCACTGTGTGCCGTAGGTTGAAAACTGTACTTATGGTTAAGAAGAATTACACCGCTGTTCAATGCTCCTTACCTAACCATCCACTGATATAGGTAAATGTCATGGACATAATTTCAAAAAGGTATATCTCACTCTATGAAAATAGACGTACAGATATATCAATTTGAAATTGGTGCATAACAACGGATATTCAAAACCAAATATTTGCCGTCCGGCAAACAACCCAGGCGATTTCCTCAAATATCACCAATTACAACGAATTCCGATATAATGAGGATGATCACCTAATTCCCAATAACTTACTCCCACTCATCATCTGTAAAACCATACAGATGTGAGAATCAAACCTGGTAAATACATACCCTGGAGTAGGTGTCTAATCGGGAAATCAGTTTTCTTTTAACAGTACACAGTGAAACTGAAACATTGAAATGTTTCGATGGGGTATCCTGGTATTCCTAGTAATGCCTCTTCCATTATCCAGATTCACAACTGTAACCGTATATTTCTTTGCCACTTCTCCAAATCCCTTTATATGTCTTTAGTCATTACCTTCTGTACACCCCTTCAGGCCAAATGGTTTTCTTCCTTCCCTACCGTTCGGCACCAGCCTATGGTTTGGAAGAAGACTATCCAATAAGCATAATGGGTGTACTGTCCTAATCCTAGGAGCACTCGTAATGCGAGAGAAGTGAAGATAAAAGACAACCGAATAAAACTTATTCCTATTTCTCCTGAACCAGGATCCATCCCCGAACTGGAACAAATTCCTTTCGAGTTCGTATATAACCATACGATGGAGTATCCAATAAACTTGGGATCTTCGTAATGATACGGAGTGTCCTGGAGAAATACAAAGGTGGTTTAGGATTGGCGAAGAAATACTTGGTTTGGTCGTGAATAGCAGTCGCAATTTACTTTGCCCTCTTACTAATCCCTTTCTTTGTCTTAACTTAATACCTTCTGTACACCGTTTAGGCTAATTGGTTTTCTTCATTCTCCACCGTTCGGCATCAGCCTAAGGTTTGGAAGAAGGCTATCCAATTTGCGTAATAGGTGTACTATCTCCTAAACCAAGGAGTACTCGCAACCTGAGAAAAGGTAAAACGAAAAGACAACTGAATAGTCATTTCCGTTTTCTCCAGAACCAGAAACCATTCTCGAATAAATTCCTTCGAGTTCGTATATAACCATACGATGGTTTTGTCCAATGGAAGTGGACGTTCGTAGTAATACGGGGTGTCTTGGAGAAAAATGTAAAAGCAGGAGTGGCAATGAGGTCTGCAACTCTGACAATCCAAAAGCCAGTGTTAAAGAAGGTTCGGTTAATCTTGGTCACTGAGTCATAGTCTAGGGTCGGGTCAATGGTCGCTGCCAAAGAGAGAGAGAAAAGAAATACTCAGCGTGCACTCTAACCTAGATCAGAATGGTTATCACTTTATCTAATCTGGAAACCTCCCACTGTAACGTCAAATTCTTCCCCAAACCTGAAAGAAGAATTAGTCGGGATCACCCGAGGAGTAAACCAACTCATCAGTGGGAATCGGGATCCAACTATCATCGCATGATAACGTGACGGAATCCGCTCACGTTATCACACTCCAGAAGGTATGCGCATATCTGGCAAGTTTCAGTTTCTTTAGAAACTCTCGATGTGGATTTTTGGCCCATGCTTTTATGACCTTGGAGAAGGTCAACAAATCATAAGTCACATGTCAAGTTCTACCCGTCATTGTCCAGGTTAATTTGAACCCACCCGTATAAGCCCTTGACGAAGGTCAACAAGGCTATACGACTGTCCCAAACCAACGCATCTATCTATGCTGCATATGAATAACCAACCGCTACCAAACACTGTGCCTTGACTTTGGCCAACAAACACAGCTTGAATATTATTGACTATCCATATGAAACGACGGAGGGCTACAAATGGTTTCTGGCGAAAACCTTTAACGTAATGAACTTGATATCGTTGAAGGAACTGATAGCTTTATAAAAATATAGTAACGAAAACCTTTGCTAAAGAGGTCACTCCCGGTGAAGGGATCTTGGCTCTTTCCCTGTAGGATGGGGTGCAGGATATTCCAACTGAATACCACGATGCAAAGCAAAAGTAATCGGCTATAGTGAAGTTATTGCCCTGACGCAAACTTCTGTCCAAGGGGTCACTCTCGGTGAAGAGATCTCGGCCCTTGCCTCGTCGACTGAGGAGCAGGATATTCCAACTGAATACCACGATGCAAAACAAAAGTGAATGTCAATGCAATAACAGCTTTTTGAAAAATGTTCCAACAACATCAGAATAGGTTTGTTCATCTTGCATTGATCCGAATCAACGCAGTCCCATCAATTGATCACACCAATAAAGAACGAAAATAATGACGTACGTATATGCCATCCGCATTCGCCACTGGGTCCCGTCATCACCCGTTAGGTTAGCTAACTAACGACAGAGCGGGGACTGGACTAGCGCGGATGCAAAACATATACAACATCTACTAGTATATATATAATATATAATTTTCGCTTAAGACGTGATAAAATGCAACATCACAGAAATGTAACCAGCATCACAGAGCAATACAGATATCTGGGATCCCCGGGTTTCATAGAGCCGCTACTGAAACCCGACGTTCCCCTGGTCGTGTGGATTGCCTGTGCAATGAAAGCCTAGACCCCTACAGGCGCGGCAAGTTACCCGCCAAAACCTGAAGCGAGGCAACCCCCTTCAGCAACGTGAATGGACCACCCAGCACTTCACGGAATCTGGTAACTTGGGCACCCCTCCTGGGTCAATCCTATACCTCCTACGAGTGCGGCGAATAGCCCGCCAATCCTAGAGTGAAGCCCCCTCCGTCTCAATGCCATGAGATGCGGGCTTGTTGCCCTCTAGAACCCGACTATCCGTGCACCCCTCCGCGGGGTAATCCTAGTACAGAAAGTAAAATATACATACAACGGGTACATCGACCTCGACCCGGTCGTGCCCCAAAAGAATAATACAAAAAGGCAGTGACGGCAGTCCACATGTCGGACGCTCGCCCCGCAATATCAAATGTACATATAAAACAAAACTGTACTAATATTGCAACCAGGCTATCCCCCATGACTAATCCGCAACATCACAGCACAACACAGAACAACAACGTGAATGTCTCGTTCGCAAATCCGTCTAAAAGGGCTATAGCAGATAGACTGGATTTACCGATCGAATGACATTCACGGTCACAGATATAATGTAAATACTGTGAACTAGCATGTTTAAAATATCTGATCGAACAAATTTACCGAAGTGGGCCCCAAGCAGTACTGTAGCACTCACAGAAAATCTGGGCCCAAAAAGAATATCCCAAAACACCTATTTTCTATTCAAAAGCCGACTGGAAAAATTTGGCCCAATGAGTACACTTTCCCACCGCGGAACCGCGGCCAAACCAGGGGTTTGGCCGCGTTTCCGCGGTCGTACTAACGAATCATTGGATCGAATTTTCCCAGAATTCTTAGAATTTCTTTCGTGTGTTTTTGCAACTACCTGAAAAAAATTTGGAGCTGAAAAAATTTTGACAGAGAACACATGCACAAAAAATACGATTTTTGGGATTTTGTTCGATCGAGTCTTTAAACATACTAGAGCAAGTTAGGCAAGGTTAACGGCGTGGCTCTAATACCAATGTAAGTCCGCGGCGGCGCCCCGGCCGTCGATCCGACGCCGGAATGCGGAAACAAAAAACTTTGCAAACTAGCAAACCGGCACCACCTCGCACTTTTAACCCGGATCGGGCCATTAACCTAGCTACTAGCAAAATACAAGATGGGTAGAGAAGTATACCAAGCGACCCGTGTCCTTCGGTCTTCGTCTCCACTCCGATCTCCCGCGGAATCTCTATCCGTCATGTCCTCGTCGGAAAGGGCACCACGTAGCCGAATACTTTTACGGGCTCCCACCTCTGGACCGAGGCAACTCAGGTGCGAAGTTGGCTAGCCGACGCGTCCAAGGTTTGCGGTAGACTAGTGTAGAAACTATTGTCTCTTTTGGGATTTTCAAGTTGCCTTGATGATGGTGGAGGTGGAGAATTGAAGAAGTTTTTGGAAGAAGAATGTTGCTCTCATTTTTCTTTAGCAAGGAATCAAAAATGAGAATGAAATTTTTCCACACCTAAATGAATTCCTCTCTCTCTCTCCCTAGTTTGGCCGGCCCCCCATATTAGAATGGTGGAGGAAAAAAAAACCTAGCAAGAAAGAATATGTATGATCAAATGAAATTTGTCACACTCATTTCTCATCTCAACCTCACTCAATCTCATCACAATAAATGCAAGACATATGATGAAAAAGGAATCTCATCATGAGGAAGCCACAATCATAATAAACCCCCTCCACAAAATGTAATTTGAAAACTGCAAATAACACCCTCCAACGATAAAGTCCGGCCGTGAAGGAACAAAGGAAAACCGGCCGGAATGGAATGCAAACTGGCAACTTCAGAAAACTGATCCCGTAATAAATTACAGGAAAACCCCGCTACTGTATATACATGCCCGTATTTGTATTCCCACTGAACACAAATGCAAAGAGACAAAATCTACACTGTCTAATACTGGGATCCGGCTTAAGCCAAAGCCGGCCAGTAAAAACCGTCCGATCACGATCCGTGCAATACCACACGTATCTGATCGAACCCTGCCATATCTCCATACGGCCTCTACAGCGTTTCGCCCGAAACTTGAGTAACTGCGTGTGTGGTGGACTCTAAAGACTCGTCAGTACTATGGCTGTGGATTTAACTACTAGCACGTCAGAGGTATCAGCCATACGTGACGGACCACTAGCTATTGACCAAAAGGGACGTCGATGAGCAAACTCATCCTGACACCCTACTGAGCCTGTCAGTGACAATATCCGTACAGTCCGGTCCGTTCGTCTATGAGCATCGCATGGCGGGCCTAGGGGGTTGGTAAAAGTCAGACCCCTAATAGCGGTACAAGTCGTGTCGGAGTGTAGCCCAGAACACCCTGAGATACTACTGGAATACCTACCAGTAAATCTCTTTCCTGGGCCAAGGACTTTTCATGTACTGGCTCTCCTAGACACAGCGCGACTTCACCCCCAATACCGGGAGAGACGAACCCCTGCAGATCCGCTCACTGCCTCCATCTGGCTCGGGACTGTACCCAACTAAAACCTGTTTGCACGTCTCCTTTGAGCATGGTAGGGTAGTAATCAAAGCACAGTGGGAACTCACACGAGACAAATGACGATCTCAGGTCGATGAACTAACCTGTACACATGTCACCAGGGAACTGCTATCTGACGTCAGGTATAATACCAACTAGCAGGCTCCCGACGAGTCCTGTCCGGTGTACTCATAACCCAATGAGCACCTGTATACATCTTAGGTGAACCAACTTACACCAGTGGCTTGTGAGACCGGCCACCGCCCCTCGTCGGGGTCTCGACTGTATACACTAGTCTACTCCGGAGTATCGATGCCCTGTCACGAAACTCCCACGACTAGGGACCTTTTAAGGATGTGCTTATAGACCCCAGCTCCCACGTATATGATCGCCCTCATACTGCTAGTAGTCAAGCAAGAATCCTAGGGGCTTTATCAACGTGTAATAGCGACTCGTAAGGTCAACCTAAAGCAGTACACGATGATAAAGATAAACCAGATAGCATACTATCATCTCGAGTAAGACTGTCCTACCGGCATAGGTCCTCCTCAATCATTGCAATCACGTGCCTGTGATCCAATAATTGACTCTGAGGGCACTATATCCAATTGTAAGTATGCTGCGGAACATACACACGGTACGTCACTCTAGTTAAGTCACCTACTCTATCAGCCAAGATCAACCTACGTGACGAAAGTTCGGGTCTAATACCCCCTCGGCCAAGTCCAAGTTCCTTAAGGTCAATCCTAGGTTCCGAATATAAATATACTCCCTAGACTCGGCATAGTCAAACTGTCACGACCCGAAATGGCATGCGACTGACACTTGAATCATATGAAGTCTATAGGACCCCATCTAATTCAAGTAAGCCAAGAAATCACAGAAATCTAAACCATTTAAAGAAAGAATTGAAGAAAACATGTTTTTGAAACAAGGGTTTTTTATATAACATAAGACGAATATGCATTTTAAATCTCATGTCTTCTCTGAAAATTTCGGCAGAATTTCCTTTGTAAATACTGGCCCCAAAGGGGTACAACATGCATAATATGAATAAAGGAATCCCCAAGCGGGAGCTAGCTCTTCGTCAATCGACGGTCACAACCACGCAAGCAATATAATATACAACGCCGAATGGCGAGGATCAAAACTCAAAGGAAATTCAAAATCATTAAGAAAACCAAAATAATACAACGTGCGACTCTAAGGTCGAAAGAATAGCAACTGGTTTTCTAAGTCTGAAATAATATACAAGTCTGGTTGATGGAATTTTACTAGATACAACTGAAAATAAATAAGTACAATAGTGGTCACGATGCGAGTGAACCCACCTACCAAAGCAATCACCAAAGGAAGCTATCACGTCCCGAAAGTACGGAACATGACTGGCACTTAAACTACGAAACGTCTCGAGGCGTACGTAATCTAAGTAAGCCGAAAACCCAGAAATCCATACCAAGAAAAGTAGTAGAGTGAAGGAAAACCAATTCAAATCAAGTAGTTTTAATAGCATAAGCCGAATTATGCGTTTTTAAAAACATCAAATATTTACTGAAAATTTCGGCAGTCTCCTTTGTAAATACTGGCCCCCAAACGGGATACAGCATGAATAGTATACGAAATCAATAAAAGGCATCCCCAAGCGGGAGCTAGCTCTTCGTCAATCGACGGTCACAACCACACAAGCAATATAATATACAACGCCAAGGGCGAGGATCAAAACTCAAAAGGAACTCAAAACAACAAGAAATCCACAGGAAAAATAACGCGTGACTCTAAGGTCGAAAGAATAACATCACTGTCTCTAGCTCAAAAATAAATACATGTTTGGTTGATGGAACTTCTAGATACAACTGAATAATAATATACATTGTATAATGAAGGGTACGATACAAATAAACCCACCTACTAGTAAGTCACTGTTGGATATAGTGCCCTCAGAGTCAATTATTGGATCACAGGTACGTGATTGTAATGATTGAGGGAGGACCTATGCCGGTAGGACAGTCTTACTCGAGATGATAGTATTCTATCTGGTTTATCTTTATCATCGTGTACTGCTTTAGGTGACCTTACGAGTCGCTATTACACATTGATAGAGCCCCTAGGATTCTTGCTTGACTACCAGCAGTATGAGGGCGATCATATACGTGAGAGCTGGAGTCTATAAGCACATCCTTAAATGGTCCCTAATCGTGGGAGTTTCGAGGCAGGGCATCGATTCTCCAGAGTAGACTAGTGTATACAGTCGAGACCCTGACGAGGGGCGGTGGCCGGTCTCACAAGCCACTGGTGTCAGTTGGTTCACCTAAGATGTATACAGGTGCTCATTGGGTTATGAGTACACCGGACAGGACTCGCCGGGAACCTGCTAGTTGGTATTATACCTGACGTCAGATAGCAGTTCCCTGGTGACATGTGTATAGGTTAGTTCATCGACCTGAGATCGTCATTTTTCTCGTGTGAGTTCCCACTGTGCTTTGATTACTACCCTACCACGCTCAAAGGAGACGTGCAAACAGGTTTTAGTTGGGTACAGTCCCGAGCCACATGGAGGCAGTGAGCGGATCTGCAGGGGTTCGTCTCTCCCGGTATTTTGGGTGAGGTCGCGCTGTGTCTAGGAGAGCCAGTACATGAAAAGACCTTGGCCAAGGCAGGAGATTTGCTGGTAGGTATTCCTGTAGTATCTCACGGTGTTCTGGGCAACACTCCGACACGACTTGTACCGCTATTTGGGGTCTGACTTTTACCAACCCCCTAAGCCCGCCATGCGATGCTCATAGACGAACGGACCGGACTGTACGGATATTGTCACTGACAGGCTCAGTAGGGTGTCAGGATGAGTTCGCTCATCGACGTCATTTTTGGTCAATAGCTGGTGGCCCGTCACGTATGGCTGATACCTCTGACGTGCTAGTAGTTAAATCCACAGCCATAGTATTGACGAGTCTTTAGAGTCCACCACACTCAGTTACTCAGGTTTCAGGCGAAACGCTGTAGAGGCCGTATGGAGATATGACAAGGTTCGATCAGATACGTGTGGTATTGCATGGATCGTGATAGGACAGTTTTTACTAGCCAGCTTTGGCTTAAGCCGGATCCTAGTAATAGATAGTGTAGTTTAGTCTCTTTACATTTGTGTTCAGTGCGAATACAAATGCAGGCATGTATATGCAGTCGCGGGGTTTTCCTGTAATTTATTACGGGATCGGTTTTTCTGAAGTTGCCAGTTTGCATTCCGTTCCGGCCGGTTTTCCTTTGTTCCTTCGCGGCCGGACTTTTAGATGGAGGGGGTTATTTGCAAGTTTGCAAATAACTTATTGTGGAGGGTTTTCTTGCACTTTGTGGCTTCATGATTGTTCTCTCATGATGAGATTCTTTATTGGTCTTTTCCTTTGTTTTTTGAGATTGGATTTGGATGTGATGAGATGAGAAGTGGGTGTGACCTTTTTCTTATTATTCTTACTCTTATTCTTCTCTTGATTATTCATTCTTTTCTCACCACCATGGATAGGAGGGGCTGGCCACTTTGGGGAAGGGAGGGGTTTTTCATTTTGGCAAGAAGGAAATTTCTTCATCTCATTTTCTTGCCACCAAAATTCCTTAGCAAAGTTCTTTTGTTGTTTTCTCCACCTCCACATCCATGGCAACTTCTATAACCCCAAGAGACAAGTTTCTACACTAGTCTACAGCAAACCTTGGACGCGTCGGCTAGCCAACTTCGCGCCCGAGTTGCCTCGGTCCAGAGGTGGGAGCCCGTAAAAGTATCCGGCTACGTGGTGCCCTTTCCGACGAGGTGACGGACGGAGATTCCGCCGGAGATCGGAGTGGAGACGAAGACCGAGGGACACGGATCGCTTGGTATACTTCTCTACCCGTATTTTAGTTTGCTAGTAGCTTGGTTAATGGCCCGATCCGGGTTAAAAGTGCGCGGTGGTGCCGGTTTGCTAGTTTGCAAAGTTTTTGTTTCCGCGTTTCCGGCATCGGATCGACGGCCGGGGTGCCGCCGCGGACTTACATTGGTATCAGAGCCACGCCATTAACTTAGCCTAGCTTGCTCTAACGTGTTTAGATCTCGATCGAGCCAAAAAATCCTAAAAACCGTATTTTCCAAAGCACAAGTTTCTGTCGAATTTTTTTTGGCTCCAAAATTTTTCAGGTTGTTGCAGAATACTGTGCAGGGAATTCTAAGCACTCTGTGAAAAATTGGTCACGTGATCTCACCATACCACCGCGGAACCGCGGCCAAACCCATGCTTGGGCCGCGGTTCCGCCGCGCTTTTGACTATTCATTTGACCAAATTTTTGCAGAGAGTTTTTGAGTTGAAAATGGGGGTTTTGGGATATTCCTTTTGGGCCCAGATTTTCTGTAAGTGCTACAGTACTGCTTGGAGCCCACTTCGATAAATTTGTTCGATCGGATATTTTAAACATGCTAGTTCACAGTATTTACATTATATCTACGACCGTGAATGTCACTTGATCGGTAAATCCTGTCTAACTGCTATAGCCCGGTTAGACGGATTTGCGAACGTGACATTCACGTTGATGTTCTGTGTTGTGCTGTGATGTTGCGGATTGGTCGTGGGGGATAGCCTGGTTGCAATATTAGTACAGTTTTGTTTTATATGTACATTTGACATTGTGGGGCGAGCGTCCGACATGTGGACTGCCGTCACTGCCTGTTTGTATTATTCTTTTGGAGCACGACCGGGTCGAGGTCGATGTACCCGTTGTATGTATATTTTATTTTCTGTACTAGGATTACCCCGCGGAGGGGTGCACGGATAGCCGGGTTCTAGAGGACAACGGGCCCGCATCTCATGGCTTTGAGACGGAGGGGGCTTTACTCTAGAATTGTCGGGCTATTCGCCGCACTCGTAGGGGGTATAGGATTGACCCAGGAGGGGTGCCCAAGTTACCGGATTCCGTGAAGTGCTGGGTGGTCCATTCACGTTGCTGAAGGGGGCTGCCTCGCTTCAGGTTTTGGCGGGTAACTTGCCGCGCCTATAGGGGTCTAGGATTTCATTGCACAGGCTATCCACACGACCAGGGGAACGCCGGGTTTCAGTAGTGGCTCTGTGAAACCCGGGGATCCCAGATATCTGTATTGTTCTGTGATGCTGTACATTTCTGTGATGTTGCATTTTATCACGCCTTGAGCGAAAATTATATATTATATATATACTAGAAGATGTTGTATATGTTTTGCAACCACGCTTGTCCAGTCCCCGCTCTGTCGTTAGTTAGCTAACCTAACGGGTGATGACGGGATCCAGTGGCGAATGCGGATGGCATATACGTACGTCATTATTTTCGTTCTTTGTGGTGTGATCAATTGATGGGACTGCGTTGATTCGGATCAATGCAAGATAAACAAACCTATTTTGATGTTGTTAGAACACTTTTCAAAAAGCTGTTATTGCAAGGGCGTTCTCTTTTGTTTTGCACAGTGGTATTCAGTTGGAATATCCTGCTCCTCAGTCGACGAGGCATGGGCCGAGATCCCTTCACCGGGAGTGACCCCTTGTACAGAAGTTTGCGTCAGGGCAATAACTTCACTATAGCCGATTACTTTTGCTTTGCATCGTGGTATTCAATTGGAATATCCTTCACCTCATTTTACAGGAAAAGTGCCGAGATCCCTTCACCGGGAGTGACCTCTTTAGCGAAGATTTTCGTCACTATATTTTTAAAAGCTATCTGGTTCCTTCAACGATATCAAGTTCATTACGTTAAAGGTTTTCGCCAGAAACCATTTGTAGCCCTCCGTCGTTTCAGACGGGTAGCACGTAGTATTCATGCTATGTTTGTTGACCTTCGTCAAGGCATAGTGTTTGGTAGCTGCTTGTTACCTTTCTGCTGCATAGATAGATGCGTTGGTTTGGGACAGTCGTATAGCCTTGTTGACCTTCGTCAAGGGCTTGTACGGGTGGGTTCAAATTAACCTGGACAATGACGGGTAGAACTTGACATGTGACTTATGATTTGTTGACCTTCGCCAAGGTCATAAGAGCATGGGGCAAAAATCCACATCAAGAGTTTCTAAAGAAACTGAAACTTGCCATATATGCGCATACCTTCTGGAGTGTGATAACGTGAGCGGATTCCGTCACGTTATCATGCGATGATAGTTGGATCCCGATTCCCACTGATGAGTTGGTTTACTCCTCGGGTGATCCCGGCTAATTCTTCTTTCAGGTTTGGGGAAGAATTTGATGTTACAGTGGGAGGTTTCCAGATTAGATAAAGTGATAACCATTCTGATCTAGGCTAGAGTGCAAGCTGAGTGTTTTTTTTCTCTCTCTCTTTGGCAGCGACCATTGACCTGACCCTAGACTATGACTCAGTAACCAAGTTGACCGAACCTTCTTTAACACTGGCTTTTGGATTGTCAGAGTTGCAGACCTCATTGCCACTCCTACTTTTACCCTTTTCTCCAGGTCACCCCGTATTACTACGAACGTCCACTTCCATTGGACAAAACCATCGTATGGTTATATACGAACTCGAAGGAATTCGAGGTTGGTTTCTGGTTCTGGTTCTGGAGAAAACGAATAGCATTATTCAGTTGTCTTTTCTTTTTACTTTCTCTCAGGTTGCGAGTACTCCTTGGTTTAGGAGACAGTACACCTATTACGCAAATTGGAAAGTCTTCTTCCAAACCTTAGGCTGGTGCCGAACGGTAGGGAATGAAGAAAACCAATTAGCCTATACGGTGTACAGAAGGTATTAAGTTAAGACAAAGAAAGGGATTAGTAAAAGGGCAAAGTAAATTGCGACTGCTATTCACGACCAAACCAAGTATTTCTTCGCCAATCCTAAATCACCTTTGTATTTCTCCAGGACACTCCGTATCACTACGAAGATCCCAAGTTTATTGGATAATCCATCGTATGGTTATATACGAACTCGAAAGGAACTTGTTCCAGTTCGGGGATGGATCCTGGTTCAGGAGAAATAGTAATAAGGTTTATTCGGTTGTCTTTTATCTTCACCTTCTCTCGCATCGCGAGTGCTCCTAGGATTAGGACAGTACACCCATTATGCTTATTGGATAGTCTTCTTCCAAACCATAGGCTGGTGCCGAACGGTAGGGAAGGAAGAAAACCATTTGGCCTAAAGGGATGTACAGAAGGTAATGACTAAAGACATATAAAGGGATTTGGAGAGATGGCAAAGAATTATACGGTTACAGTTGTGAATCTGGATAATAGAAGAGGCATTACTAGGAATACCAGGATACCTCATCGAAACATTTCAATGTTTCAGTTTCACTGTGTACTGTTAAAAGAAAACTGATTTCCCAATTAGACACTTGCTCCAGGGTATGTATTTACCAGGTTGGATTCTCATATCTGTATGGTTTTACAGATGATGAGTGGGAGTAAGTTATTGGGAATTGGGTGATCATCCTCATTATATTTGGATTCGTTGTAATCGGTGATATTTGAGGAAGCCACCTGGGTTGTTTGTCGGACGGCAAATATTTGGTTTTGAATATCCGTTGTTATGCACCAATTTCAAATTGTTATATCTGTACGTCTAATTTTATAGATTGAGATATACCTTTTGAAATTATGTCTATGACATTTACCTATATCAGTGGATGGTTAGGTAAGGAGCATCGAACAGCGGTGTAATTCTTCTTAACCATAAGTACAGTTTTCAACCTACGGCACACAGTGAATGAGTCATTTGACTCAAGGGACTTATACAGAGCATTGTATGTTGTCCAGTGTCCATTCGGACAGAGGGGTAGGTACTCGTACTATATTCTGTTTACTTATGACTTCTCTAGTTCTTAGACATGTGTTTCGTAGAAATGCAAGGTCAAGGTTTTGAGAAGTTATAAGTATAAGATTAAAGTAGAGAACCAGGTATTGCAAGTATCGGGATTCTTCAAGGTGATCGAAGATGTAGATACTTGTGAATGGTATTCAGTTGATAGTAATGCTTAAGAGAACTTTCTTCTCTTTCAGGTTACTCATAATTGGAAGTACTCCTAAGTTGAGTAACGCTGATCGGCCTCTCTTCCATTTAGTTGACATGCACTGGAGACAGCTGCATGATTTGAATCTGGTTCAATTAAATCAGTGCCTCTGTTTCTTGGATATAGAGCAGTTCATATCTTGACATTGTTAAGATACGGGGAGTTTCCGGCTTCTGCTTAAAACCAGACTCCGGATAACTCAAGGCACGTTTCAGTAGTGGCTGTTTGTGGGTTGACTCGGGCTATGACGAGGGTTGATTTTCTACCATCTGGAAGATCAATAGTGATATTGTTCTTGACTCACCACAGTTTTAATAAAAATGGATTTTTTTCAGAAAACGGAAGTGGGAGTATGGTAGAACTGGAAGTGATTCCAGAACCGCAAACGATTACTGAAAATTTGATAAGAACCTAAAGATTCAATCTGGTTTGACATTCCATTGGCCACTCCGTAGGTAAAGTGGGTAACCTCAGGCACCCGAGAGGTACTTCGGTATGCTTAAGGACGGTGGCAGGGAGGTTCTTGTTTACCCAGACTTTCCATTGCTGTTGTTCCAGACTGTGAGACCCGCCAGGAGGATGAGTATAGCGTCGTTCTAAACTAGCTTTAGAAGTGTACGTCTATATGACTTTGCCAAAGGGTTGTCGTAGTTGTTCCCCTCCGAATGGCGGCGGAGACGACGTGAGGCAACGTCTTGCCTGAGATTCGGGGCAGATGCTATATGGTTTTACCTGTCTACCTCTTCGAAGACGCCATGTTGATTTATGGCACTGTGTATCGGAGGTTTAGACGGATGCGGCCGATGTAGCAGACTTTGTCAGATTCCCCCTCGTTTGAGGGGCTTTTGTTGTGGGGATGCTCCTGCAGGCGCAAGCCCCTGCAGTTAATTATGCTACCGCGTCGCGCGGCCACTTTCTCCTTCTCCAGAATTTCACTTTGTGTCGTGTGTGTTTGTTTTGTTTGTGGTTTCCCGTGGATTGTATACAGAGACTGAGTAATACCGTCGCCCGTAGGACGTGGATTAGTCCAAATCCGTATTTACTTAGATTTGGGTTTGGTGTTTTTAGTTTAAGGACACATTAACCGTATTGAGGCTAAGATCAACTTAAACATTCGTTAAGGATACGTTAGTCCTGTTTGGGACTAAGATCAACTTAACGGGACCGTTTAGATCCGGCAAAAGAGCATTTGGAGGCTCTATTGTTCCAGTTTAAAGACGTAGTGGTCCATAAGTAGTTTAAGGACGTTGCGGTCCATGTTCCAGTTTAGGGACGTGGTGGTCCATGTTCCAGTTTGGGAACATGGTGGTCCATCGCCAGTTTAAAGACGTGGTGGTCCATTTCTAGTTTAGGGACGTAGGGGTCCATCGCCAGTTTAGGGACGTAGTGGTCCATCGCCAGTTTAAGGACGTCTCGGTCCGATATTAGTTTAAGGACGTCTCGGTCCGATATTAGTTTAAGGACGTCTCGGTCCGATATTAGTTTAAGGACGTCTCGGTCTACGAGTTTAGGGACCCCGCGGTCCATATTAATATGTGGTTGTTGGGACCCATCACCTCTTTGACGTCGTTGAGGAATTACAACGATGGGTGTCAAAGGAGTTCGGAGATGTACCCTCGAACCGGTTGTAAATTGATTTAAGTGAGCGATCTTGCTCTGTCGATTTAATTTGAGGACTTACGGCCAAATTTGGGCTAAGTCCAGTTAAAAAAGGTCAACATTTTATTTACTTTTGCATTGCGTTTTTATTTAAGCTCTACCCGTAAAAGATGAAGAGCATCGATTTGTTTTGGGCTCTGCCCGTTTATAACTGATGCAAAGCATCTGCTTTATTTGGGCTCTGCCCCTTTTTGAAATGCATAGCATTATTTTGTTTGTACTCTGCCCATTTATAAATGATGCAGAGTATCAATTTAATTAGGCCTGCTTGGTCTTTTTGATTTGGGCCTGGCCCTTTTAGGAAATGCATTGCATTTATTCAGGCGCTTTGCGCCAATCAGGGAGTGCAAGCGCTTGTGGTGACGACACGTGTCACGCGAGCGCAGTGCGCTGCGCTGATGCACTGCGCATGCGCTGCTGACATGTGGCGCCAATCCAGGAGCGCAACAGCGCAAGTTGGAAGTGCAAAGCACTAAAAAATCTTTTAGATTCAAGAATCAAAAGTGCAAAGCACTGTTTAATTTCTTGATCTCATTTAGATCAAAAGAAAAAGATAAGTTTTTCTTATCTCAAAGAACCAAGGGTTCATAAAAAGTGCGAAGCACTGTTCTTTTATTTTGTTTTTACCTTGTTTTAAAGAACCAGTGGTTCATCAGAAGTGCAAAGCACTATTTATTATGGGAAGATCATTGATCTTGTTCTTAGATCAATGATCTTATTAAAGGAGACTTCTCTTTTCCTAAAGGTTTTTTTACCTTTTTTGTTCTTTCTTGAGGAGTTCTTCAGAGTTCTCTCTTTTTTCTTAGAAAATGTTCATGCCTTTGATTGCGGTCTGGGGTCCTTTTTATAGTGCCCATAAATTAGTTAAATTTGTTAAAGAGATCTTTCTCTGAGTGATTTGGGGAATTTTCTCCACCGTTGGATCTTTGATCTAAGGGCTTCTGTTTTACAGAAGAAAATCTTCTTGTTTTACAAGAACAGAAAGATTTCTTAGAAATTTAATTCTGTTTGGCGCAAACGCCCCAGCGCGTGACACGTGTCACGCAGCGCACAGAGTAGCGCAACTGCGCTAGCGCATCTGCGCTGACACGTGTCGTGCGGCGCAAAGCACAGCGCAACTGCGCTAGCGCATCTGCGCTGACACGTGTCGTGCGGCGCACAGCGCAGCGCAACTGCGCTAGCGCATCTGTGCTGACACGTGTCGCGCAGCGCAGTGCTTGCGCAACTGAAGCGTTGCTTCATTTAATTTTGTTTAACATAGAGCTTTTCTCTGATTGGGTGCGCTGCGCTGATGCGTCTGCGCCAGACACGTAGCGCGTTGCGCCCGAGATTTGAAGCGTTGCTTGAAAATTTCGAATTTGAATTTCAACAGAGCTTTGCTCTGATTGGGGGAAACAAATGCTTCCCTACCGTTGCGCTCTCGTGGCGCGCACGTGAGTGCAGCGGTGGCAAACTCCTGATCGTTGGATCAAGTGGTGAGCTGAAGGGGCGCAAGCGCCTTATAAATAGGACCTTTGGCCCTTAGAAAATCTTCACTATTTCAAGATTTTGATTTTCCAGAGCTTTGCTCTCGCTCAAGAACTTCAGAGCTTTACTCATTTCTAAAGTCGAAAACTTTAGGTAAAAATTAATTTAAATTAAGTTAGTCTAAATTAATCTTAACCAAAGAGCTTTGCTCTCACAGATCTTTTTGATCTAAAGGGATCCCCATTGGGGTTTCACCAACAGATCTTTGCTCTCATGAATCCATAGATTTGGAAAGATCTTGTTCATGGGTTCTAACCCATGAGCAGAGCTTTGCTCATGGATCCAAAAATAGATCTCTTTGTTCCAAGAATGAAGAACTTCTAAGGGTCTTCAAAATGTTTTAATCTCTTTAGGAGTTTTAAATAAATTTTCTCATTATCACCACAGAGCTAGGCTCTTTTTAAGGAATCTTATTCCCCTGAGACCAGAGTTTGACAAGTGTCACTCTGTGACAGAGTTTTGCTCTGAAAGAGGACATTTCCTCCTTGTCTTTAGGGATTCTTTATTAATGGGAATGTTTTCCTGTTGACCAATTGACAATCTCATCCAATGATGAGTTTGTCTTATTTAACGGACGTATTGTCATCCAGATTTTATAGGTCCCCCCTCGGTCTCCTACCCACTGCACTGCTGTGCAGTGTGATTAATTTTTAAATTTAGTTAATTTAAAAGCTAAACGTTGGAATTGCAGCACTAACAGCTAATTTCTTGGCTCCTTGCAGCGATCTTGTCTCTCGACACTTCGTTCCCGTTTGCTCGTTCAGAGGAGGGATTTCCCGAAGCGCCTTTGGACTGTGAAGTCTTGGCCATGATCAAAGACAACGATCCGGAATACAAGAGTCTCCACCTTTGGGGGTCGTGGTATGACCAGATCATTATGGGTCGACGGAGCTTTACCTGCGCAGTGCCGTCCGAGCCTATCACGGCGATTCACTATGCTACCCCACCCTCGGTGCAGTATGCCGTGGAGATGGAGGATTGGACATCGAAGGGCTTTCTACATCCCGCCATATATGCGATTCCGGTCCAGCGTCCTATGGTTTTGGATATCCTAGGACGCCGTATCTGTCAGGGCGAGGCGAGACCCTGGGGGCAATCTTATAACCTTGGTTTGATTCCCTGCCACCCGATCGGCTATTTGCCGTGGGCCCGGTACATCCTGTCGACGAAGAAGTCGCAGTTGATAAGATTAGGACTGTACACCGCGGTCTACGTCTCTCTCTTCCAGTATCCCACGCTCCCCACCTGGTGGTTCAAGGCTTTCCTGGAGCAGTGGAATATTCCTACCCACACTTTCCTTGCCATGGATCGGGAAGTGTCCATCTCTTTGGAGGAGTTCACGGAGGTATCCGGCCTACCAGTGATGGGGGAACATTATGAAGAGCTACTCCCGACAGATGAGTACGTCTTCGGTGCTAAGCCGGTGGTAAGGGGGATCACGCCGGAAAACGCCGTTCAACACCAATTCCTAAGCCTGATCAAGGTATTGAACATCTACGAATCCCTTTTTATTGAACATGGGAGCCGAGGAGTTAATTTTGAGGATTTCATCGCTCGGTTCCTTCGCCCAAGCGTCATCTCATCAAAAGCTGCCAAGTTTGCTACTTTGGATGACCCTTTCGGTCTAGGTTTGGATAACCTGCCGGTGAAGGAGATAGACCAAAAGGGTTTCTTTCTTCCGGACTTCCCGGCTATCTCTTTTGCAGAAATTGCGGCCCCCGGGATGGACGGGAAGGCATTTTTTTTAGGATTTCTCGGATTGTGGCTGAGTTGGTTTGCGATCCCAATGCACTCTCATCGCATGCGGCCCTCTGTCTTCTACCCAGCCCATCGGATGGTTATCGGGGTAAAGGTGTCCGTCGGATCGCTGGATTGGCACACTTATATCATGGCCTCAGCTGAGCAGCGGATGCTAACGAGCCCGGGGTACTGCACGTTGTCTTCCCGATGCACTACTTTATGTCGTGGCTCGAGCTACACACATCGGGCGTTTTCAGCATGCATAAAAGGCCTCCGTTCTTCGAAAGATGCAGCTTCCCTCGCATCATACAGCTGATTGGCGCGTCGATTGTGAATCCGTCGCCACGAGATGCCAGGGGTCTACTCCTTCACTCTCACACCGTCGGAGCCGGTGTGTCTTTCATTGATAAGGTGTTGACTATCGGAAAAGTGTCCACCACTGCAGTGCGGCCATTGCAAGACACTTTCAAGGATGGAACTTCGGTTTTAATGGCTCGGGAGACTCTTCACTTATATTCCATCAGACCGGGCTTCTTGGTGTTTAGGCAGAATGGGGAAGCGATCTTCATGAGATATAATCCGCATCGTTTCGCCCAGCAGCTGAGTTATAATCAAGGGGTACCGCTGGAGGCTTTCTTATCGGAACCTGCTGTGACCTAAGAAGGGATGGAGAGACCGCTGCATCATTTCATGCGTATAAACACGGGCTCCCACTTCTTTATCAGCGAGCCGGCCTGCACCCCACGACCACTCAGGGTGTACACAGAATGGTACAGTCATTCGACGGGGGCGGTTATAAAGGAGGAAAGGCGGTTGTTGATCGACCGCAAGGTTGCACCTCCAGGTAGCGATCGCAAAGCTTCTTTGGTGCCAAGGACCCCAGTAATCCCACCTTTAAAAGACGCCAAAGCAGGAGCCTCGCGCGCGCAGAGTCCTCCGCGCAGATTGCCGCTCCCTGACATTGCGGATGCACCCCCAGCGCCCTGTGCTCCAGTGGAGACAGTGGTTGCAGTTTCGCCAGAGTCTGGCGTAGGTGCGGACATCGGGACCCGCCGCCCCAAGGTGTCTGCCAAGCGTAAATCAGTCCCAGGTGTATCCAGAGCTGGCGGGCAAAAGAAGAAGAAGTCGCTCCTTTCCCTTGATGCGATTCTTAGCTTAGAGCCAAAGGCCCCTCTTACCAAGGGAATAAGTGAATATGGCAGCAATAAGGGCTTTACGGTAGACCCCGCAGACACCGACATGGCGGCCGCCATTGCGGCTTCTGAGCGATCAGCGAGGCTTGAAGCGTGGTTGAGTAAACTCGCTGAGTCAGGTAATTACTAGCTGTTTTCTTCATCATTTCATCGCATTTTTTTATCATTCTTGGCTAACACCTTTCCCCATTTTCAACAGGTGTCTCTACCGAAGAAGCTATTGCTGCCTCTTTGAAAACCTTCCAGGAGGAGGAAAAGAAATGCGCTTTAGCGGGCACCGGTATGTCCTACCCCCCTTTCTTTTTAAAACAAATTTTGTTATCTTTTTCGATGATCAATCTAACTTTCTTCCTCTGTTTCTTTATAGGAGTCATACCAGTCGATGAGGAGATCCTCCCGGCACATGTTACTGGAATTCCGATCTCGTCGGGGCTGCTGCAAGAGCCTCGACTTGACAAGTCAACGAGGGATGCCTTGAAGAGCTTGGAGGCATCCCTGTATACAGACGAGGATGCCTCAATGAGAGAGGTTCTTGTGAGGTCCGTCTCAACGGCCCGGGAGGAAAGGAAACGGCTGAGGCGTGAGGTGAAGGCGCGCCGGGCTGCTTTAGCTATAGGAGCGGGTCTAAGCACTGTCCCTCGGGCTGATACTCCCTCCGAAGAGGCCCCCGTTGCTCTATCCACTGCTCGCAGACAAGTGGCACGCGCCACTCGAAGCACAAATGATAAGTCCACTTCAGGTAACGTCTCTTTCAGAGTTTTTATTGTGAGAGTTATAATGCCAACGGTTCTTATATATATTATTTTGCACGGCCAAGTCCGACCGAGGGTGAGGCGGAGACCGTTGAACCCAGGGAAACATAGGAGGCGGTGCCTGCCGAACCCGTGCCGACAGTGGGTAACATCATTGAGGCCTTGGAGCCTGATGCGGAGGTTGAGGGGCCTATAGCCGAGAAGTTCATTGATGCCAAGCCTGAAATGGCGGCAGATGAAATGATCATTACAACTGAGCCCAGGGTGGTGGCGGACGAGGCGCTTGAGGCCGGCGACCTCGTGGTGACGGCAGATGAGCCATGGAGGTTGTAGAGCCCGAAGGAGTGGCAGGTGAGATGAGCACGACTCTTAGGGAGGAGCCAGCCGCTTTCTCCCGAGAATCTGGCAATGCTCCAATCATTGCCCTCCCTGCCTACGATCTTCTGCCATCTCCTGGCCATGCGAGCACGACGACGGTCCCCATCGAATCGGGTGATGAGGCCACGGGCGGCGGCCTCATGTCAATAGAGGAGGGAGTCGTCTCTGTTTCAGCCGGGAGCTCCTCAGGTAAACCCCAAGTTGCTATTTTTCTTTATTTTATAATCCTTTCTGACAAGTTCCCTTTTCTTGTAACGCAGGTGCAGCCAGTGCCGACGCCCCACTGCTCGAGGGAGCGCCTTCGACGACCGTCTTAGCGGTGGCCACTTCTCCTCCCTCTCTCATACCATCGAAGATGTTGGAAGGCATAGGTTTGCAATTTATTGATCTCGTCTTTCAGGCGTATAATTTATGTACTGAAGTCGTATGGTTGTGTCTTTTCAGGAGTGCTTTTTGACCATCTTTATCAAGTATTGCTTCCACACTTCTCTTTCCCATCCGCACTTGCTTCTTCCTCTGGTGGCGTTGGTGAGTATGATTTCCATCGACATCTTTCTTTCTCTTTCTTTTTTTTATTGATGGAATTACTTCTAACTCTTTTTTCTTATCTCGACTGCAGTGCTATAGATTGAAGGAGGGGATAAAAGATCAACTGCGCCACCGGCCCTTCCAACCTTGCCACCTGTCTCAACTGGTACGTCTACCACATTGATAACGTCCTCTTTTTACTCTCTGTACTGTTATCTGATCACATCCTGTTTCTTTTCAGCTGTCGTTCTGGCCTCGGCGCCCTTCGAGCCTCGCATTACGATGCCGGCGGGTCCTTATCTGAGAAACCCGTCTTCAAAAGGCGCCGCGAATAGTCTGCGCATGTTGGGTGACTACGTTGAGGAACTCAACGTAGAGACTCCTACATCTGCCGCGGACTTTACGACGATGGTTAACCCAATGCTGGCGATACTCATGAACTTTCATGATGAGGGCATCATCGCATCTTGGGTTAACCATTGCAGGGAGATCGAGGCCCGCCTATATCAGTTGGAGTCGCTGCGTCCCGCTCCCGAGACCTTGGCTGCCAGCAATCAAAGAACGGCATGGATCGAGCAGAGCGCTTCTTACTTTCGCCATCTCGAACAAAAAGTCATTTTGAGGCATAAGGAGCATGGTGAGACTTCGAGCAAGTCTGCCCAACTGCGTTCTCGGCTGGAGGCCAATGCCGCACGGCTGAAGGTTGTCTTTGAGGGCCTTCTGCAATGTCTTTCCCAAGGGTTATCATTGAAGCAACAACTTGATATTGTCGAGCGAGATGCACCCAACCAGGAAGCGGCTTAGAAAGCGGCGGAGGAGCAACTTTCATCCTTCTAGTAGGAGCGGGCCCAGGTGGAGGCGGAAGTGGCTGCGGCCGCCACCCAGGAGGAAGCGCTGAAGGAAGTGCGAGAGCAGCTTGTGACTTTACTAAAGACACTTCCTCCTCAGTAGCTATCCCTCTTTGTATCGTTTGTACTTGTAGATAAAAAGAATGTGTATAAATATTTTTTCATTCTTTAACATAATGTATCTTGTACCCAATCAAGTTTATGAATGAAAGATACACACAATTTTTTGTCTTGTGTCAATTTCTCCGTCTTTTCTTTCTTTTATTATCAGCATGCTGTCACAATTAGCCGGTAGTAAAGTAAGCATCTTGATTTCTTCACAAGATAGCGATGGCTTAGGCTGCAGGTTCAAATCTCCCGCCTAAGACTTTTTCAACTCTAGGAGCCGTGAGGGTCTCATAGAGACTTTTCTCCCTATGGATCGAGAGGATCTCGTAGGTGGTTTTCTCCTTAGGAATCGTGAGGATTCCTAAGTGTGGTTTTCTCTTATAAGTCATAAGGATCCTATAAGAGAATTTTCCCCTCTTATAAGTCGAGAGGACCCGTAAGCGGTTGTTTCCCTCCTTGTCGAAACTCGACTTTGGAGAGTGAGACCCGTAAATAGTATACAAGAGACCATTTTAGGTCGACTTGTAAGGTCCCATTGTTCAAGAAGCAAGTTTTTTAATCCCTGCTGCCTGAGGCTTCATCTTGCAAGTTGAGACGAATCGGGAATTTCCCGCGGAGACACTGGTTGCGCTGCGAGTCGACGCGCATCAGGAGGCTCTCGTCAAGGATTATTTGTCTCCTTGAGTTGAAGGGTTTGCTAAGGATTATGTGTTTCCTTAGCGCCAAGGATTATTTGTTTCCTTGGTGTTGACACGGATCGAGAATTTCCCGCGGAGACACTGGTTGCTCTGCGAGTCGACGCGCATCAGAAGGCTCTCGTTAAGGATTATTTGTCTCCTTGAGTTGAAGGGTTTGCTAAGGATTATTTGTTTCCTTAGTGCCAAGGATTATTTGTTTCCTTGGTGTTGACACGGATCGAGAATTTCCTGTGGAGACGCTGGTTGCTCTGCGAGTCGACGCGCATCAGGAGGCTCTCGTCAAGGATTATTTGTCTCCTTGAGTTGAAGTGTTTGCTAAGGATTATTTGTTTCCTTAGCGCCAAGGATTATTTGTTTCCTTGGTGTTGACACGGATCGAGAATTTCCCGCGGAGACGCTGGTTGCTCTGCGAGTCGACGCGCATCAGGAGGCTCTCGTCAAGGATTATTTGTCTCCTTGAGTTGAAGGGTTTGCTAAGGATTATTTGTTTCCTTAGCGCCAAGGATTATTTGTTTCCTTGGTGTTGACACGGATCGAGAATTTCCCGCGGAGACGCTGGTTGCTCTGCGAGTCGACGAGCATCAGGAGGCTCTCGTCAAGGATTATTTGTCTCCTTGAGTTGAAGGGTTTGCTAAGGATTATTTGTTTCCTTAACGCCAAGGATTATTTGTTTCCTTGGTGTTGACACGGATTGAGAATTTCCCGCGGAGACGCTGGTTGCTCTGCGAGTCGACGCGCTTCAGGTTTTTCTTCCGAGTTGAGATGGATCATCGAGATCTGGCTTCGTTTTCTGGGGGAGCCTGTTAGGAAAGTATGGTTCCCTCTTCGTTTTGCGCCCTTGGATTGTATACAGGGATCGATGTGATCTTAACCGTAGGGCCAAAGTTTAATCATTTCTTCTTTTTTTTTATTTATTTCCGCGATGCTCTATCATTTCATCTTTTATATCGCGAAGGTCGCGATTGCCCAATCATTTCGGCTATTTTTCGCGGTGCCCAATCATTTCGGCAATTTTTCGCGGTGCCCAATCATTTCGGCAATTTTTCGCGGTGCCCAATCATTTCGGCTGTTTATTTTATTTTTACTCGCTGCTTTTTATTGCGAGTTGCCCAATCATTTCGGATATTTTGCATGCATACATTCTACTTGCTGCTTTTTATTGCAAGTTGCCCCATCATTTCGGCTGTTTTTTTTTACTCGCTGCTTTTTATTGCGAGTTGCCCAATCATTTCGGCTATTTCGTATGCATGTGCGGCCTACTGGCTTTTCACCGTAAACCTGAAATTAGACACCAATCTCGGCATCAGCATCGCTACAACTGGGATATTGCCAGGAGCGAATCATCATTTGCCTCTGTCATTGTCGAACAAAGGAGGCTTAGCGACCAGGGTTAGGGTCCTGTTGACTAAGGCTTTGACTTCATGAGCCGTAAGGGTCTCACAAAGTTATTTCTCCCTAAAAGTCATGAGGATCTTATAGGCGTATTTTCTCCTTAGGAATCGTGAGGATTCCTAAGTGTTTTGTTCCTCTGTAAGTCATAAGGATCCTACAGGAGGGTTTTCTCCTTGTAAATCGAGAGGATTTACAAGGGTTATTTACCATGCGAACATATCCCTAGCCTCGGATGGGACTTAGTTAGGGAAATGTTTATTCGCGCCCGTGGATTGTATATAAGGGCCAATATTGGACCACTTGTAGGGCAATGTCTAAAATTGTGGGGGTTGCTTCAGCACAGGTTTAGGTCTCTGTAACTTAAGACTTTCAAATCTTATGAGCCGTGAGGGTCCCATAAGAGAGTTCTCCTTACGAGTCAAGAGGATCTCGCAAGTGTATTTTCTCCTTAGGAATCGTGGGGATCCCTAAGTGTGTTGTTCCCTTGTGAGTCGTAGGGATCTCACGCGGGTGGTTTCTCCTTATAAGGTCGAGAGGACCCTATAAGTGTTGTTTTTTTTTGTTTTTTTAACGAGGTTGCGCCCTTTCGGGTTTTCACAAACACTCGCCGGTAGTCCTGCTGTTTTTATTCACGGAGCCCTTTCGGGTTTTCATCCGTGCCCATTTTGCTTATGGACATACCGTTTTTTTTTATTCTTTTTTTTACGAGGTCGCGCCCTTTCGGGTTTTCACGAATACTCGCCGGTAGCCCTGCTGTTTTTACTCACGGAGCCCTTTCGGGTTTTCATCCGTGCCCTTTTGCTTATGGACATACCGTCTCTTTTATTATTATTATTATTATTTTATTTTTTATTTTATTTATTCATCTCGTCAGCTTAAGGATGCTGCGGTAGTAGTTTAAAGACGTTTCGGTCTGCTATTAGTTTATGGACATTTCGGTCCATTATTAAAGAAGGCCATTTACTACTTATAAAGTTTGGGCTTAAGAAGACAGCGAGAGGACATAGTCGTCGTCATCTATCATTGACCTAGGCCGTGGCTCATTAAGCGTAGTATTTCTTTAGGAAACGACCGTTTATTGGCCTGAAAGGCCTTTCACCGTGCATATCCATGAGTAGATAGGCCCCACCCTGGTAGACCTTATCTATGATGTACGGGCCTTCATAGTTTGGCTCGAATTTTCCCCGCTTGGCGCGATTGGGGATCATAGGCCTTTTGACTACTAGCACGAGTTCGCCTTGGCTGAACGTCCTCGGCCGGGTCAGTCTTTCATATGAGCGCGTCATCTTTGCTTTGTAAGCTTCCAGATTTTGTTGCGCTATGAGCCGTGTTTCTTCAAGGGCATCAAGCTCATCAAGCCGAAGGTTAGAATTTTCTTCGTTCGTCAGCTCGTAGTGAACTGCCACTCGAAGAGAGGGTAACTCTATCTCGAGGGGGAGTACTGCTTCGGTACCGGATACCAATGCGTACGGCGTTGTATTCATGGCTGTCTTGAACGTAGTTCGGTAAGCCCAAAGAGCCTCTTGCAGTCTCTCGTGCCAGTCTTTCTTATTTCGGGACACCGTTTTTTTCATGATTTTCGTCAGGGTCTTGTTGAAGGCTTCGGCTAGACCATTAGCTCGCGGATTATAAACTGAGGAATATCTCCAGTCTATATTATGCTGCTGTGCGAAGCGATTGATCTTGTGGCTTCTGTAGGCTGGCCCGTTATCGGAGATGATCCGTCTCGGGGTTCCAAGCCAATATATGACGTGCGTTTTGAAGAAATGGAGGATATTCTCCGTCTTCACTTCCCTCAACAGTACTGCTTCCGCCCATTTGGAGAAGTAATCAATCGTCGCCAGGATGAAACGATGTCCCCTAGACGATGCTGGTTCGATGGGGCCGACTATGTCAGTTCCCCACATTTCGAACGGCCAGCTAGCTACCGTTGGATGTAGTGGATTTGGATGCTGATGGATGAAGTCCCCATGAATTTGGCATGAGGGACATTGCCTCACATATTCAAGGCAATCCTGAATCATCGTGGGCCAGTAGTAGCCCATCCGTTTGATCTTCAACTTCATCTTTGGGCCCGCTTGGTGAGAACCACAGATTCCGTCATGAACTTCCTGAACGACTCTTTCTGCTTCGTCAGGTCCTAAGCATCTGAGCCACAAAGAATCAAATGACCTCTTGTATAGAGTATCATTAACGAAGGCGAAAGACAGAGCTCGTTTCATGAGCTGATGTCTTGCGGACGCATCTTCGGGCATTCGGCGGGACTTAAAGTACTCTATGAAGACTTCCCTCCAATCCTCAGCCTTTTCTCGTTCTTTTATTTGCAAGGTCATCTGCTCAGTCACTTCCTTTTCTTTGGATGATTCCAGATATATTTCTGCTGGGGCGAGCACTCGACGGCTTTGTACCACGATTCTAACACCATCGAGGTTCTCGTCAGCCAATTCTTTAGCAAGTTTGGCCAACGCGTCTGCTTTGCTATTTTCCGCGCGTGGTATGCTTTCCAAAGTATAGGAGGGAATTTGGGTCAACAGTTGTTGCACCTTTTCACCGTACTTCACCAACTCCAGTTTGCACGTTTGGTAGTCGCCGTTTACTTGACTCACGACCAGTTGAGAATCTCTGTATATAAGAAGGTTTTCAATTCCCATGTCGATGGCGATCTCGAGGCCTGCTATCAAAGCTTCGTATTCGGCTTCGTTATTCGTCCTCGGCTCTGTTAAGGAGAAAGCGAAGCGCATTATTCCTCCTTGTGGAGTCACGAAGATGAGGCCTACCCCTGATTTGATCAGTGGCGTACTTTGTTTGTGCTTTTTCATGGAGGATGCTCCATCGAAATAAAGCTCCCATCGGGTATCACCATTGTCGATTGCGTCAAACGCATGCTCGTTTGGCAGATTACAATTCAGAGGAGAATCGGCGGGTATCGGGTGTTCAGCGAGAAAGTCGGCGATGGCCTGGCCTTTCACTGCTTTGAGAGGCTGATAGGTTATTGAGAACTCCATCAAGAGCAGAGCCCATTTAGCGAGTCGACCTGTCAATATGGCCTTCGACATCAAATATTTAAGAGGGTCCACCTTCGATATGAGATGGATTTCGTGCGCCAACGCATAGTGCCTGAGCTTTGTTATTGCGAAGATCAATGCTAAGCAGTGTTTTTCAATGGGGGAGTAATTGCTTTCTGCCCCAAGAAGAACTCGACTTAAATAGTAGAGTGCTCTTTCTTTCCCCTGGTCATTTTCTTGCGCCCATAATGCGCCTAAAGAACCTTCGAGGGCGGTTGTATAAAGAATGAGAGGCTTTCCCTTTACCGGAGCAGCCAACACTGGAGGGTTCTGCAGGTACTGCTTGATCTCGTCCAGTGCGCCTTGGCATTTATGATCTGAAATGAATGGAGTTCCCTTCTTCATCAGGTGACTGTAAGGGAGGCACTTGCCAGAGAGGTTGGCTATAAATCGCCGAATATATATACGAGCTTTCCTTGGAGAGACCGCAGCTGTTTGAGAGTTCTCGGCTGAGGCATCTCCATGATTGATTGAAAGAATTAAAGTTAACCGCAATCAAGACGGTGTCGCTATGCAGCTAGCCGGTTGAGCACGGGTCGATCCACAGGGAGATGGTTGTATGTCCTTTCTTGTTTTAGACGAGTCAATAAATAATCTGTATGAGTTTGTTCAGTCTAACCTATGTGTATTATTTGCAAGTATAAAGTTGTTAAGAAGAAGATACGAGATTGTAAGCTAAAGAAATCCGTACTCAAAACCTTTGAGCCGAGTCTTGACCAATTGAAGCTAAAGCAATCGGCAACAACGTGGATTAGGGGATTTAAGCGCGGTATTCGTGGAATACGGCTTATTTACCCTTGTCCTTCCGTTCTTGTCTCTTGCTTTCGCCTTCGGCCAAACCGAACGCAACCGGTCGCGGTTAGGAATCACCGTTACCTTGTTAGAGTAGGGTGCCTAACGGAGCGCTTGCGTATGGTTTGGGCGGAGTTCAATGGAAAATAACGGGAAAAGGAAATGAGAAAGAAGATATTAACTTACAATACCATATTTCATCTTAACAACAATAATTACAACCATTCACAAAATGAACAAAAGAGAGCAAAAGAAAAGAACAAAGAAAAGAAAAGATTACAAGTAATTAAGTGCATGAATTAAATTGCAAGAAAGTAAAGCAAGATAATAATAAGCAAGTAATAAAAAGCGATAAAAAGAACAAGAAACTAGAACTCAAGACAAGCATGGGATCAATAGCCAACCCTTAAACTTGCAAGCTCAATCAAAAGGTTGCAAGATCAAGAGAAGGGTAGAGAACGCATGTGAAATGAAGCGCTAATTCCATAAGAAAATACGACCTCCCTTAACCATTCATGCTCAATGAAGAGGTTGAATGATCAAGAGAAAGCAATAATCTCAAGGGGAAGTTAAACAAAAGAGAATGATACAAAAACCCTCATCTTCATTAATCTTCCACTCAAAAAGCTCTCACTACAATTTTCATGGAAAAAGAATGAAGAAGAAGAAGAAGAACTACACAAAAAACTACAAAAGAGGAACAAAGAATGAACTTAGAATTGGACCCTTGGCTTAGCTCAGATCTGGGGTATTTATAGGCTGCTTACAGAAACCCTAGCGCCAAATTCTGACCTCATATGAAATGACCAAACAGCCCCCAGAAAACGACAGAGAGAAGGGCCAGTACGGCCGTGGATCCGCGGCCTAGACCCTATGTTGGCCGCGGATCCGCGGCCATATGGAGGCTTTAGGGGGTCGGGTTTCTTTGGTGGTCCTGTGTTGCTGTTTTTTTCTGTTAAACATGTATAGATTTTCAATATTCTTCCATGATTGCTTCAGGTTCCAATAGTCAACAATGATGGCTTCATTTTTCAACACATTTGAATTTATCTCCCTCGAGCTCCGCGCACCCATAGATTCTTGTGCAGCCCCCCTCGTGCTCTGTGCTTGTCCCAGACACGAATGACCACTGTCACATGGCTTATCTCTGGAACTGGTACTCGGCACAGGACGGATATGGATGACCGGAACCCGGCTTTTATCTGCTGTCAACAGATGTTCTGCTTTTGGCGTAACTGTGGAGATTTTATCTTGATTTGCAATATTTGTACTGGAAACCTGTAATCTGTAAATATGTAACAAACACGGATTAAAAGCACCTACCTATAAACACACGAGCATAAGAATGGACGGTATAAAATGCAATATTCTGGTATGAACAAATACCCCCAAACTTAACTTTTGCTCGTCCCGAGCAAAACCAATTATTCACAAAAATAAAATGATAACCGCACTTTCGCAGGGAACGCGATTGCACTGGGCGCGTGCAACAAGCCGTTAAACCTCTGGGTGTCCCTAGTAGGAGGAGTGTTGTCCCCTGAGGGTTTTCAGCGGATACTACCCACAAAATCCCGTCAAGCTAGTTTCGTAAGTTAACGTCGATTCTACTCCTACAGTTTAGTATTTACGTTAGAAACTCTATCATCCTAAGTTAGAAATTTCCAACCATAATTTTTCACACCTCCTATCTATTTAGCCTTAGATCATATACGTTCCAAAAAAGTTTAGAAAGATATTGGTTCTCCTGAGTTTTCCTTCTAAAGTGCAGCCTCAAATCAGGGATTTTTATCAACTTTACAGAAAACACAAGTCTTATTCTTTATTTCTATCTTTTATTCAAACATCGATTGTATACCCCTACATGTGTGTATATTTGCACCCCTACACTCAAGAATTCAATTCAAGCTATAATACCCTTGCCCTAATACCTAATACTACTTCTTTTCATTAAGGATGGACGGATTTGCTCACACACCTTTCATGCGACTATTAATGCTTCTTAAGGCACTAACGACCGATTACTGAATGTGTGAACTTTAAAGCGTAAATAGCAGTTTCCAGGTCTTGACTTTATTCTATTTTTTTCTTTTTCTTTTTTTCTTTTTCTTTTTCTTTTTCAAGACCGGATATATTTTTCAACATGCTCTTTTGGTGTTTAGCTTTAAATACCGTTTTTTCTTTCATACTAGGCTTTCAGGCAAGAGTATTTCAAGGTATCCTCTACTATCCCAAGTTTCAAGGTACGTGTAAGTGCAGTTTGTAGGGTATATACTTTCTAAATTTGAACTCAAGAAAAGAAACTATTTTTCAGACTTATCTTTCAGTAAAGCATCAATACTTTCCCTTTATCTTGACTTAACTCAAGAACTGAACTCAAGATTACCTATTTCTCAAAAAAAACTGTAAGGACGTATACTTACCAAAGTTAGACAGAATGAGGGTTATTTTTAGGGTTTTCAATCCCTAAGCCTAGAATTTAGTTATTTCTATCATATCAACTAAACTTTCGGAATAAAGATCTAAGTTACCCTATTAACTAACTTGACGACAAAGTTTTTATATTTTTTGGAAAATTTTCAATTTTTGTGGGTTTTTAATAAGGTATGCAAATGCAAAATATACAAATGAATGCGAAGGAAGAAAGCTTACCGAGCACACCCCTAAACTTAAACTTGACAGTGCCCTCACTGTCAGGCTACACCAAGAGGGTCAAAATTGTCGGCGCTCCCTAGAAACAAATTATATACAAAAAGGAAAAACAAAAAATATATACAAAAAAAATGCCCCCCCAAACTTAAGTAAAACAGTGTTTCCACTGTTAAGCGTTGAAATTCAGTATTAGGGGGGAAAGAAAACAGTATCAAACTATACAAGGCCTTACACAGGCCAAAAGTTAACACCAACCATTCAAAAATTTTATCTCTATAATGTGCTGGTTGGGGAAAGAAGGCGTAGAGAAAAGAGATGGACAATACGCGAGACCGTATGCGAAGAGAAGCGGGATACGGTCTCGGTATATGAGAGGAAGAAGAATGGCGGAAGGGAAAAAGAAGTGGAATACGAACTTGAGGGTGCAAATAGAGTAAATAGATTAGCACAATTTGTGATTAGCGATGTGTAAAAAGCGATTGTGCTAATATATTTACCCGTCGAGAAATGGGGTCAAATCCCTCAAGATTCGTGAGAAACCATGGGTACGCCGAACTTGGTAAACCAGACACAGTAAATGAAAGTGAGACGGGTTCTTGCAAGGTCGGAACGATGGAAAGGATGGAGGGAAGTGGTTGAGGAAGGGTATCGGTTAAAGGTTCAGGAGGGTGTACACAGTCAGTGGAAGGAACAAGATGAATTGGAAAATCCGACTCATCAAGCAAAACTGGTTCATCCTCAAAACTATCCTCAATATGCTCCTCAAAATTTAGCACATCCATGCTCTTCTCTTCAAAGTCCAGACGCATATGGGGTTCGGGAAAAACATTTAATGACTCGGGATGATGATTTGAAGAGACAAACTCAGCCAAATCTACGGGTTCATCATCCAAAATATCCCCAGCGTCAATATCCTCAATCAAGTGAAAATCAAAATTCTCTGACACCTCATCAAAAGCATGGATATTAATCGATTCTGGTTCTAAGATATAGGTGTAGAGGTCAAAAGGATTAGGTATGGTTTCACTTGGAAGGGACCCTTCACAATTGGGCAAATCAAACACTACGAAGTCGCACAACTCATTCATCATTCTATCTTCAATTAATAAATCATGTGGGATACTCGATAGACTTTCAAAATAGGAGTTGTGGGATTCAATTTGGGACGGGTAGGTTTGATTTAGAAGGGGGTACATCTCACTCTCTCCACTCAAATTCACAGCCTGTCCTGCCGCCTCATCATACATTGAAAAAGTTGGAGCTAGTTTTCAACTAGCTACCGGGTCACTAGGTTGCATGAGGGCGGCCATGGACGCATTCAAATCCATCATCTGTTGGCTTGACGCTACCCTAAAGTCTTCCAATGACTGTTCTAGACTAGACATTGGTTGTGAAGGGGTTTCAGTAAAAGATTCAAAGTTGTTTGGATACTGAAAATTCCCAAATGGCGGTTCAGAAGCAATGTCTAGGGAAGGTGCAAAAGTCGGGTAGGACTGGTAGGAATTGAATGGCTGGACAGGAACAGGATCAACATTTGGATAAGAAGGTGAATGGAATTGTTGATCCCAGGAATCTGTAGTGGTGAAAGGAGTGAAAGATCGGCTACAGGATTGTTCAATATGTTCAGCGATGGACAAAGGACGACTTGCAAAAGGGGTATCAACATAAGCGGGTGGGGGAGGTTGAAAAGGTTGATACAAAGTGGATTGCGAAGGGCAAGTGTTTGTCCTAGACGCGTCTATCCGATCTTTCAAAGAGATTTTGGGCATGGAGGGATCGTTTGACGTTCGGCCAAAGCAAGAACCGTAAGAAGTAATGTCTGGTTGTGGGTACCAAAGTTCGGCAAGAGTTTTGCGAGGTGGGGTACCCATGATATGAAGAGAGAAAGAAAGAAAGGCAGAGAAAAGGAGGAGGGAAATGTGATTTTTTTTTTAGTTTATATATTAACAGAAGAATGAAATATACACACAAAAAGAATATTGACAAAAACAATCACGACACAAAAATACCACACACCTGATCGTTCTAGGGTTCACCTAGGTCAACTAGACCTGCTCCAGAAGTTGATTGTCGAAGTAAAACTGTGTCGAGAAACAGGCTCAAGATACACTGATCACGAGGCCAGGTAAGTGCAGAGATAAGGGGAGGTTTTCCAACGCTTTCGTGAAGTTCCTTAATTAAATAACCCTTTCTCTTTTGGCGGTTTCGCCGTTAACACTTTCCTAGACACCCCGTAAACAATATACCGTTAAGCGAGGTTCCAAACACAGTTGACTTCTCCTAGTGAGCGCGAAGTACTTGAGGCTTAAAGTCTAATTTCTTTTAAATTTTGTGCGGGTAAACGTTATGCTCAAGTTCGTGATTTGTGGGCCACGGAAAAGGTGATGAAATCCTTTACCGTATATTGTGGGGTTCGCTTGCCCTTAAGTCCGTATTAATGTATGCAATGCGCAATTCAATAAAAATTCTATAAAGAATCAAAAAATCGTTTTTTAGTTTAAGCGCGGCACTGCAACAAATACGGGTTAGTCAATTTTTAGCGTTTGTTAGCGAACTTGCAAAGAATCCTGCAAAGAATAGTATATTGGATGCGTCGGATTTGAGAAGAAGGTGTTAGTAAAGTACGTACCGTTAAGTTTTTGGGTTAGGAAACCCCCGTTGAATCAAATCCGGTAAGCTTGAAAAGTTCGCTTGTGCGGGTCAAACTACCCGGATCTTTGTCACTGTACTTTGCAATCACCTTAGCCTTGAATGTACACTTTGCTCCCCACAATCGCAGTTTGCAAATCTGCAAAAATCTGCACTCTTGCCCAAAAAAAAAGATCAAAAACAATAAAAAGATTTTTATTTTTTTTATTTTTTATTTTTATAAATATATACAAAAAGAATATTAACCCGAATAACAAGAAAGAAAATACGCTACCGTCGCCCCGGCAACGGCGCCATTTGATTGAAAGAATTAAAGTTAACCGCAATCAAGACGGTGTCGCTATGCAGCTAGCCGGTTGAGCACGGGTCGATCCACAAGGAGATGGTTGTATGTCCTTTCTTGTTTTAGACGAGTCAATAAAGAATCTGTATGAGTTTGTTCAGTCTAACCTATGTGTATTATTTGCAAGTATAAAGTTGTTAAGAAGAAGATACGAGATTGTAAGCTAAAGAAATCCGTACTCAAAACCTTTGAGCCGAGTCTTGACCAATTGAAGCTAAAGCAATCGGCAACAACGTGGATTAGGGGATTTAAGCGCGGTATTCGTGGAATACGGCTTATTTACCCTTGTCCTTCCGTTCTTGTCTCTTGCTTTCGCCTCCGGCCAAACCGAGCGCAACCGGTCGCGGTTAGGAATCACCGTTACCTTGTTAGGGTAGGGTGCCTAACGGAGCGCTTGCGTATGGTTTGGGCGGAGTTCAAAGGAAAATAACGGGAAAAGGAAATGAGAAAGAAGATATTAACTTATAATACCATATTTCATCTCAACAACAATAATTACAACCATTCACAAAATGAACAAAAGAGAGCAAAAGAAAAGAACAAAGAAAAGAAAAGATTACAAGTAATTAAGTGCATGAATTAAATTGCAAGAAAGTAAAGCAAGATAATAATAAGCAAGTAATAAAAAGCGATAAAAAGAACAAGAAACTAGAACTCAAGACAAGCATGGGATCAACAGCCAACCCTTAAACTTGCAAGCTCAATCAAGAGGTTGCAAGATCAAGAGAAGGGTAGAGAACGCATGTGAAATGAAGCGCTAATTCCATAAGAAAATACGACCCTTGAGATCAATAATAACCCTTAACCATTCAAGCTCAATGAAGAGGTTGAATGATCAAGAGAAAGCAATAATCTCAAGGGGAAGTTAAACAAAAGAGAATGATACAAAAACCCTCATCTTCATTAATCTTCCACTCAAAAAGCTCTCACTACAATTTTCATGGAAAAAGAATGAAGAAGAAGAAGAAGAACTACACAAAAAACTACAAAAGAGGAACAAAGAATGAACTTAGAATTGGACCCTTGGCTTAGCTCAGATCTGGGGTATTTATAGGCTGCTTACAGAAACCCTAGGGCCAAATTCTGACCCCATATGAAATGACCAAACAGCCCCCAGAAAACGACAGAGAGAGGGGCCAGTACGGCCGCGGATCCGCGGCCTAGACCCTATGTTGGCCGCGGATCCGCGGCCATGTGGAGGCTTTAGGGGGTCGGGTTTCTTTGGTGGTCCTGTGTTGCTGTTTTCTTCTGTTAAACATGTACAGATTTTCAATATTCTTCCATGATTGCTTCAGGTTCCAATAGTCAACAATGATGGCTTCATTTTTCAACACATTTGAATTTATCTCCCTCGAGCTCCGCGCACCCATAGATTCTTGTGCAGCCCCCCTCGTCCTCTGTGCTTGTCCCAGACACGAATGACCACTGTCACATGGCTTGTCTCTGGAACTGGTACTCGGCACAGGACGGATATGGATGACCGGAACCCGGCTTTTATCTGCTGTCAACAGATGTTCTGCTTTTGACGTAACTGTGGAGATTTTATCTTGATTTGCAATATTTGTACTGGAAACCTGTAATCTGTAAATATGTAACAAACACGGATTAAAAGCACCTACCTATAAACACACGAGCATAAGAATGGGCGGTATAAAATGCAATATTCTGGTATGAACACCGTCCCCTTGAACGTGAACGGGAACGTCCTCTCTCGCTAGTAGTGTGGACACGCCGCGCTCAATCTCTGTCATATGGTGATCCAAGTTGGTTACCATCCCTACCAATCTGTTTATCCTCTAGTGGCTTTCTAAGTAGACGTGCATGTTCTGCGGGGGTAAGCTCTTCCTCGCTCGCGGTCGAGCTGGAGCTGGGTGTTCTGGCGGGTACATTCTCGGCCAGCTTAGTGCGCGACCATACATCATTTAAGCGTGTGTAGGACGTGGATACGCCCTCAACAAGAGGTCTAATGGAGATACCTCCATGCATGTAAAACTCAAATTCCTCCACAGGGAGGAAATAGCGACACAGTTGTGTCACTAACATAGGGCATGGGTAATTGGCAGCCCTTTTGCCCGAACCAATCGAATTAAGCAATACCGTGCACATATCATATCTGGGGTTCCTAGTCATTAAGGTGTGCACGATATGAAGGGATGGTGTGAAAAATTTGGTATTGTGCGAACTACCAAAAATGTTATTTTGTGCCCAACGGCACACAGTCAGTACATTTGCAAAGAAAGTTCTTGCTAGGATGCCCTTACTTGGCACCCTCGAACAGTCATTACCCATCAAGGGTAAGTAATCCTCGAATTGGAGGGGTCGGTCATGGGTAGGTAGTCTAGGTATTAAGGTGACTTCATTAATGAAGTCCCTATTGATAATGATTTCCCTATCACCCCAAATTAGCCTAATGTAACCATGTTGTGAGTGGCTACCATCCTCCATGCACTCGTAAAATCGTGTGACGAGATCTGGAAGAGCGAAGGAGTTTGGATGATTAAAAAGTAAGAAATTCCACCCTCGCCTTCGGATCTCTTCACCGAAATAGCTACCGTAGATCGTGTGTGCAAATATATGTGAAAAGTCCCTCTGAAATTGTAGGGTTGGTGACATCACAGAGAATGAAAATTGCAGAATTTATAACTTAACAGAGAAGAGTTTAGAGATCGAACCACTTCTGAATTTTTCAGAGGGAGAAGACACCAGGGAGCGGCGGAAGCGGGCCGAATAGGGGTTCGTGCGGCGGAAGGGCGGCGCGATGGGGAGATCTCTCTGCTCTGGCTGCTGCGGCGGCTAGGGTTTTCTGAGAGGAATTCTTTTGGGGTTTGATAAAAACAGAGAGGGGTCGGGTTCTATTTATAGGTGGGGAATGTTTTGGTTATTTGCAAAAAAACCTCTTGAAAAGAGGAAATTATTTGTAAATAAAAAGTTTTATTATTTTTTATTAAAACTAAAAATTTACAAAAATACCCAAAAATTTTTAAATTTTTTAAAATTATTTTTATTTTGTTTTTGTATAAATTACAAGTGATACATACCCCCAAACTTATTTGAAACAGTGTTTTGGCTGGATAATCGAAATTTAGGGGTAGATGGAGGAAGATCAATCAATGTAAATCGGCCCCTGCAAAAGCAGGAGCTCCTCTAAAGGATCCGCAGTGAGGAACGGTTCAAGTCTATGTCCGTTCACTTTAAATAGTGAACCGTCCTCCGGATTTTCTAGATCGACTGCACCGTGCGGATATACGGTGCGTACCAAAAATAGCCCTTTCCATCGAGATCTGAGCTTGCCGGGATGGAAATGTAACCGAGTGTCGTAAAGTAAAACCTGTTGACCAGGTTTGAAAGTTTTGCGCATAAGGTGTTTATCGTGGAACACCTTCGTTCGGTTTTTGACGATTATTGCGTTCTCGTAAGCTTCTTCCCGAAACTCGTTCAATTCGTTCAACTGCAGCTTTCTATTGCTGCCCGCATCTCCTAGAGATAGATTCAACTCTTTTATTGCCCAAAATGTTCGATGCTCGATTTCAACTGGAAGGTGGCAAGCCTTTCCATAAACAAGCCTATATGTATACATGCTAAGATCGGTCTTATAGGCAGTTCGAAATGCCCAAAGGGCATCGATAAATTTTGACGACCAATCTTTACGGTTTTTGGAAACTGTTTTCTCCAATATCTGTTTGATTTTCCGATTTGAAATCTCGGCCTGCCCACAAGTTTAGGGATGATAGGGCATTGACAGCTTGTGAGTAATGGAATATTTCCGCATTAAGGATTCGAAAGTCCTATTACAAAATTGAGATCCATTATCGCTGATAATTGCGCGGGGGTGCCCAAACCGAGAGAAAATGTTTTCTTTGAGAAATCTAACGACAACCTTGTTGTCATTAGTCCGGCTGGGCACGGCCTCGACCCATTTAGAAACATAGTCAACAGCGAGAGAATATACACGTTCCCAAAATAATTGGGAAACGGTCCCATAAAATCTATCCCCCAAACATCAAAAATTTCAACAACCAATATTGGTTAGAGCGGTATTTCATTTCTTCTAGATATCCGGCCCAAGTGTTGGCACCGGGAGCATGTCTTGCAGTAATCATGTGCGTCTTCAAAAAGTTATGGCCAGTAGAAGCCACACTGTAAGATTTTTTCGGCTGTCTTTTTAGGGCTAAAATGCCCGCCACATGCTTGATCGTGGCAAAATGACAGCACGCTCTTAAACTCATTGTCGGGGACACACCGACAAATAATTTGGTCGGGACAATATTTGAATAGATATGGTTCATCCCAGTAAAAATGTTTTACCTGGGATAGAAATCTGATTCTGTCTTGATTCGACCATTCGTTTGGTATAAGTCCGGTGGCCAAATAATTTACAATATCTACGAACCAAGGTTCGCATGACACAGTCAAGAGCTGCTCATCTTGAAAAACGTCTTTAATAAGAATTTGAAGCGTAGGTGAAGAAGGAAGGCGTGATAGATAGTCGGCAAGTACGCTTTCGTATCCTCTCTTGTCTCTGATGACAATGTCAAACTCTTGTAGTAAGAGGATCCAACGTATCAGCCGAGATTTAGCATCCTTCTTCATGAAAAGATGGCAAAGAGCTGAGTGGTCAGTGTAAACGATGACTGGAGAGCTGATTAAATAGGGCCTGAACTTTTCTAATGCAAACACAACCGCTAAGAATTCCTTCTCAGTTGTTGTGTAATTTAATTGGGCCTCGTTCAAGGTTCGGCTAGCGTAATAAATCACATGCGGCATCTTATTAATATGCTGCCCAAGGACAGCACCAATGGCAAAATCAGATGCATCGCACATAATTTCAAATGGATGCGTCCAGTCAGGAGACGAAAGAATGGGAGCAGAAATAAGTGAGTTTTTCAATGACTCGAACGCCTTCATACAGCTTGTGTCGAAATCAAATGTGGTATCCTTGGCCAAAAAAAGAGTCAAGGGTCTAGCTATCTTGCTAAAATCCTTGATGAACCGTTTATAGAAACCGGCATGGCTAAGGAAGGCTCGAATGTCTCGGACGCATTTGGGAGGAAGAAGATTGGAAATGACTTCAATCTTAGTTTTGTCTACCTCAAAACCATTTTACGAGATAATATGTCCTAAGACAATACCTTCTCGTACTATAAAGTGGCACTTCTCCCAATTTAAAGTAAGGTTCTTATCCCTACACCGGGTAAGAACTGTAGCAAACACTCATCAAAGGAGTCGCCGAAAATGGAGAAATTATCCATGAAAATCTCAAAGAATTTTTCCACCATGTCTGAGAAAATCCCCATCATACACCACTGGAAAGTAGCGGGTGCATTGCATAATCCAAAGGGCATGCGACGGTAAGCAAACGTACCGAAAGGACAAGTGAATGTGGTCTAGTCTTGGTCTTTTTCGGTGATGGGAACTTGATTATAGCCGGAGTAGCCATCCAAAAAGCAGTAAAATTCATGCCCAGCCAATCGTTCTAGCATTTGGTCAATAAAAGGTAATAGAAAGTGGTCTTTCCGTGTCGCGGCGTTGAGTTTTCTATAATCGATGCAAACTCGCCACCCAGTTTGGGTGCGAGTAGGTATTAACTCATTCACTTCATTAGTTATGACCGTTATGCCCGATTTCTTTAGGACAACGTGAATGGGGCTAACCCACTGGCTATCAGAGATAGGGTAAATGATACCACTATCAAGACATTTTACAATCTCCTTTTTAACAGCCTCCTTCATTATTGGGTTTAGTCGTCTCTGTGGATCCCTTGCTGGCTTGGCATCATCCATCATATGAATATGATGTTCAACTATTAGGGGACTAATCCCCTTGATGTCCGCCATAGTCCAGCCAAAATCTTGCCGATTGTTTTGTAAGACCGTTAAAAGGGCTTTCTCTTGCTCGGGGCTAGAGAAGCCGAGATGATAACAGGAAGGGTCTCATTCTCACCTAAGTAAGCGTATTTAAGGTGAGATGGCAATAGCTTGAGTTCGAGTGTTGGAGGCGAAACAATTAAAGGTAAAATTGGTGAAACTGTCTCGAACTCGAAGGATTCCAATAGAGGTTCAAAGCGAGTGTAAGCAACCGAGTCTGATGGTTCAATTACCTCATCCGAAAATTCGAAGGATTCAAACTCGGGTGGTGAATCGTCAAGATCGTTCGTGAAAGTGAAACACTCGTAATCATTATCGGGTATGAAAGCAGTGTCAGTTTTGAGGAGGAACGCACTAGTGGCGTCAAAATTGCTGTGATCGAACAGAAATTTTTCGAGCTCACAGTCCTCCTGAGTGATCTCTTGGATCGAGCAAACATCAATTATATTAGCATTAGGTTCAGAGGGCTGATTCCCCAACTTAAAAATGTTGAGTTCAATTGTCATGTTTCCAAAAGATAGGTTCATTGAACCATTTCGGCAATTGATCACCGCATTAGAAGTTGCAAGGAATGGTCGACCGAGTATCACCGGAATTTGACTCTGGGGGTTAGCTACAGGCTGTGTGTCCATAACAATAAAATTAACGAGGAATATGAAGTCCACTACTTTAATTAACACATCCTCTAACTCACCCCTAGGATGGGTGATGGATTGGTCGGCCATTTGGAGAGTACAATGTGTGGGTTTCAGCTCTCCAACGCCTAATTGCTCAAATACTGAATAGGGAAGCAGGTTAACACTGGCATTAAGATCTAAAAGTGCGTGGTTGATGTTCTTATCCATAATAGTTATTGAAATTGTAGGACAACCAGGGTCCTTTCGTTTTTGAGGTAAAGGTTGGGTAAGAGCATCACTTACTGCACTAGCCAAGAAAACTTTCTTAGGTACCTGTGATTTCCTCTTCTTGGTGTGTAAGTCCTTCAAGATTTTAGCGTAAGAAGGGACTTGTTAGATTGCATCCAAGAGAGGTATGTTAATGCTTACCTGTTTAAATAACTCCACAATTTTCTCCAGTTGTGGAGTTTGTTTATTGGATCTCAACCTGTTTGGAAATGGAATATTTTGAAAATTGGTTGAGTCCAATATTTGTGGAGGAGATTGCGAAGTTGGAACGGATCCCAGTGTTGGTGTTTTCGTGAGTGAGATGTGGGTCCATTCGGAGCAGTAGAAGAAGTAGAGCCTTGTGAAGAATGAAGAACAGGCTCTGAAGATGATGAAGAAGATGAAGAAGAAGAAGAAGAAGAAGAAGCGGCGGCCGGGGTATCATTATTAGTGCCAACGTTGTTGTGCAATACCTTTCCAGATCTCAATGTAGTCACGGCACTCACATTATGATTTTGTTGTTCATGAGCAAAATGTGCATTTTGTGTGTGACCAGGATTTGGCAGTGGTTGAGATGGAAGCTTCCCCTTCTCTCGCTCGCTTAGAGCAGCATTCAGTTGTGCAATTTGGGCTTCAATGGTTTTGATGCTTTGCTCATGTGATGCAGTGTGTTGCACCAAAGACTGAATGGAAGACTGGATGTTGGCTGATGATTGCGTAGATTGTTTTAAAAACGCATCCAAACTTCGTTCTAGCGAGGAAACCTTATCGTTATTTGGCTGAACAAAATTGTTTTGAGGATAAGAGTTATTTGGTGCAAAATTGTTCATTTGATTTTGGTAAGTTTGGGGTTGAAAAGGTTGCTGATATTGAGTTTGTTGAGGAGCTTGTTGTTGTGGAGGAGGCCTTTGGAAATTGTTATTGCCTTGGAATTGTTGTTGATTTTGATTCCAAGCAAAATTGGGGTTGTTCCTCCAACCAGGATTATAAGTTGAAGAGTATGAATCGTTTCTTTGTCTTTGCTGAAAGGCAGCATTGAATTGATTTTGTCCTTGAGCAGGTTGGTTGTAAGGACACTCTTCGGTCAAATGGGACGGATCCGAACAACAAGCGTATATAGTGCGAGGGGGTAAAGCGGGGGCAGGAGAAGGCGATGAGAATTTGCTCTCAATTGCTTCTAGTTTACGTGTAATTGCGGCCATTTCGGTTTTCATTGCAATTGACATGTCAAGTTGATGAACACCTGCCCTAGACGAACCGGATGAAGTAGATGAAGTGGACAAAGTGGTATGTCTAGTGCTTTCCCGCTGAAGCGTTTGTTCAGTAAGATCGTCGAGAAATTGCCAAGCTTCCTCGTCAGATTTTGTAAGGAAGTGACCTTGACAGATGGTTTCCAGCAACTGCTTAGTTGCTGGGTTCAGTCCTTCGTATAAAGTTTGGCAAAGTTGCCATCTCTCGATACTGTGATGAGGGCACTGAACAAGAAGGTCCTTAAATCGTTCGAAACACTTCTAAAAAGGTTCGGAAGGAAGCTGGGAAAATTGGTTAATTTCATTGCGAATTCTCGCGGTCTTGTGATGTGGGTAAAAAATTTTAAGAAAAGTTTTAACAAACTCTTCCCAACTTTTTATGGAATGCGATGCTATACTATATAGCCACTTTTCAGCAAGGTCACATAAAGTGAAGGGAATGACTCGTAGCCTTATAGCATCATCAGAAAGTTGGGTGGTCTTCATCGTTGCAAAAACATTCTGGAATTTGTTAATGAAGATATAGGCATCTTCGGATTCCAGCCCATGAAATTTGGGCAACATATTGATGAAGTGGGGCTTAATTTCAAAATTATCCCCATTAGCCGGTGGAAGTGAAAGACAAGTAGTAAGTGCGGTGCGGGTTGGATAGAAAAGATCCTGGAGCGCGATTCGCTAGGGCACTTCAACAGGAGGGTGTTGTGGGTTATTCACACCCAGTTGAGGTGGAATCAGTCCCGAAGTAGGTAAGGGGTTGTTAGCATTGAATCCCGACTTCTCTTTAGAAGATGATGAATTTGAAGATGAAGGTAAAGAAGTGGAGCGAATTTCGACTTCGGAGTCGAACGCGTCGTCAGTAGGGACTAACGAGACATGGACTAAACGGGCGCTAGTGTCTCTAGTCCAACCGGACATACACTAAATGAGGTGTAGTATAGTCAAACGTAGAATGTGGGGGTAAGAAAACGTCAATGGAGAAATGTGGGTGAAAGTTGGGTGCAATGGATTTCTGGCGTCAAATGCAAGTTCTTTTAAAAAAATTTGCTTTGTGGTTTTTTTTAATATAGAGTTTTTGCAAAAGATTTTATATGGAACTACGACACATTTTCAAGCACTCACAATTTGAGCATGCACAATCAAGCCTAGAGCTAGGGCCTCCTAAGTCAACTAGACTGCTCTTAACTGGTCCAAAGGCAAGTTGTGAGATATCCCTCAAATCGTCTCTTCACCGCCAATTGTGGCCAGGTAAGTACAACTGAAGAAAGGAGGGGTCTGCTCACGAATCACCGTGAGATGGGTTTTTTAAAATTACCTTTCCCACTTGCCAAGCCTAGGCACCACAAAGTCAGGTTTAGATAAACGACCGATTGCCCACAACCTTCCTCTGTCCTAATGAGCGCGACAGTCCTTAATTGGCTGAGTCTAGATATTTTTTTAATTAAACTCGAGAGTGATGCATATGCTTTTTATGATTTCTGGGGTCTTAGGAAGGGTAATGAAATCTCCACCGAATCTTGATTAGTGTTATAGCACCTTAAAAGTCCGTTTTAAAAATGCAAAGTAGTAAACACACAAAATCAAAAAACACTTGCCAATTTTTTTTTTCTTTTTATTTGCGGTGCAAAGATTCCTGCACAAAAATGATTTATTGGAGAGGGAGAAGAAGTTTTATGCAAAGAACCCTGCAGGAAAATTTTTTCAGTGGAGTTCAGGGGGTTACAGAGAAGACAAAAATACTTACAGAGAGTTTTGTAGTGCTGACGTCAGCAAGCGGCCGCGGATCCGCGGTCAAAATCTCAATACTGCGGCGGTTCCGTGGTGGATCAATCGGTTCAGAGTTTCAAAAATTTTCTCTGTTCTATTGTGGTTCTCCTCTGTCTATTCAGATCTTCTGTTTATTGATTTGTTCACTGGGCTTTTTCCAGATCTGAATCTATCCGTCTTCTGTTCCTGCACAATTCGCATAAAAACCCTTCAAAAAATAACAAGATGATATTTTTTTTATGTTTTTATTTTTTCAATTTTTATATTTTTTTCAATTAACCCGAAATTACAAAAAGAAAATAACCACCGTTTCCCCGGCAACGTCGCCATTTGATTGGTTGAATTTTGCGTACGTACGTTTTAAAATCAAAATTAAGGATATACCGCAATCAATAACGGTGTTGCTTGGTAGCTAGCCGGTTGAGTACGGGTCAGTCCACAGGGAAAACGTGTTCTTTCCTTAAGTTCTTACGAGTTAAGTCCTATTTTTGGTAGGTTTTGATTTAAAAATCTAAGATTGAATTTAATTTGATTTAAAGCCTTGCTAGGGTTAGGATTAGGTTAGTTTGGAAAAATAACTCTACTCACTGCTTCCTTTTCCTTAATTAAGAATATAGGTGTTAGGGTAATAGTCAACAAAGGGGATTAGCACGACTAGGAAGAAACTTCGTTTCTTCCTTTTGGTCATTTTCCGTCCTTTCTTAACTCTTAGCCTTAACCTCTATGTAAATCAACCACAACCAGTCTAACTAGGGAATCACCGCTATCTCGTAGGATAGGGTGCCGTAGTGAGCGGTGTGTGTTTGATTCAAATAGAGTCCTAATTAAAATGTTATATGGGCAAGAAAGGAGTGAGAGATTTCTATCTCTCAAACCTACCCAATCCTAACCCTAACAAGTGAGGAACTACTCACTCATTAGGAAAGTTGCGACAAAATTCATTTTTATAGTTTAAATTTAATGACCTAATTTGCTGATAATAAAAGACAGATAATAAAATTGCAGAGATTAAATTCAAATGGAAAATTGCAAGATAAAAAAAAACTTACTTTTATTGACACCTCTTCGACGATTCCAATGGAATAAAATTTAATCTAGAGAATTAAAAAGAGGTATGCCTAATTAGGCTTTCGGGTTTCCTATTTATAGATAGGAGAAACCCTAGGGTTTACATCTGATCCACAATTAAAATTACAAGACTACCCTAAGAAAGCCGGGTCAAAGCACCGACACCCACCGACACGTGCACCGACACGTGCACTGCACGGCCGCGGATCCATGTCAGAATGCTCTGTTTGGCCGCGGATCCGCGGCCAATTGGTTGGATCTCTGGCTCAGTTCTTCAGGGTTGCTTCATGTTGCCTTTTCCTTCTGTTTTCTTCATTTGGTTTCTCAAAATATCTTCTATTTTATTCCAGATTTCCAACAGTGCATAATTTGTGGACTTTTACCATAAGCTTCGCGTTGAAGTCATGAATCTTGTGCTGCCCTTGTGCTTTGTGATTGAAATATTTACTGATCTTCATTTGTTCCTTGAACTGTTAGGCGGCATCATATGGATTCATCTATTGTTGGTTGTAGTCTCACTTTTGTAACATCTTTTCATGAATTTCACTGAATTGTTCTGAGAACCTGTAACCTGCATCTATTTAGCAGACATGGATCAAATGCACCTATTTATTTGTATTATGATTAAAAATAGGGACTATAATATTGCAAAATTCTGATATGGACACTTACACGAGACAAATGACGATCTCAGGTCGATAGACTAACCTGTACACATGTCACCAGGGAATTGCTATCTGACGACAGGTATAATACTAACTAGCATGTTCCCGTCGAGTTCGTCCGGTGTACTCATAACCCAATGAGCACCTGTATACATCTTAGGTGAACCAACTAACACCAATGGCTTGCGAGACTAGCCATCTCCCCTTGTCGGGGTCTCGATCTGTATACAATAGTCTACTCTGGAGTATCGATGCCCTGTCTCGAAACTCCCTCGACTAGGGACCTTTTAAGGATGTGCTTATAGACTACCCAACTCTCACGTATATGATCACCATTATACTGCTGGTACTCAAGCATGAATCCTATGGGCTCTGTCAACGTGTAATGGTGACCTGTAATGTCATCTAAAGCATGTACACGATGATAAAGATAAACCAGATAGCATACTATCATCTCGAGTAAGATTGTCCTACCGGTATAGGTCCTCCCTCAATTATTGCAATCACGTGCCTGTGATCTAATAATTGACTTGAGGGCACTATAGCCAACACGATCGTGTCTCGAGTTTATCCTGATTCTGCTTTTTGACAAAAGCCGGACAACCCCATATCTTAACTCTTTTAAGAGATGGTCTCTTTCCATACCATATCTCATATGGAGTGGTAGACACGGTCTTGGTTGGAACCTTGTTTAACAGATACATTGTTGTCTCCAATGCATGCCCCCAAAAAGAAAGCGGTAACTCAGCATCACTCATCATGGACCGCACCATATCTAATAGGGTACGATTCTTCCGTTCTGACACACCGTTGTGCTGTGGTGTGTAAAGGGGAGTGAGCTGAGAGAGAATCCCATTCTCTTTTAAGAAGTCTGAAAACTCTGTACTCAAATACTCTCCACCTCTATCTGATCGAAGTTTCTTGATGCTCAAGCCTGTTTGTTTTTCTACTTCAAGTTTGTATTCCTTGAATTTCTCGAAAGCTTCGGATTTATGCTTTATCAAAAATACGTATCCGAATCTTGAGAAATCATCAGTAAAAGTAATGAAGCATGAAAAAACGCCTCTAGCATGCGTAGACATTGGTCCGCATACATCATTATGTATGAGGCTTAAGAGTTCCACAGCTCTTTCTCCGTGTCCAGTAAACGGAGTTTTGGTTATTTACCTTTGATACAGGACTGATAAGTCGCATACGATTTATATTCAAAAGGATTTAAATATCCATCTTTATGTAGCTTGTTTAGTCTTGTTTCATTAATATGACCAAGTCTACAATGCCAAAGAAAAGCTTCATTTATATCTGAAAATTTTCTTTTATTTGTATGTTGTATATTGAAAACTGTGTGTTGGTTTAGGACGTAAATACCGTTATTTAGTGTACCATACCCAATCAACTGTTGATTCAAATTAATGTTCATAATATTATTTTGCAACACAAAATGATATCCTTCATTGTCCAACAAAGAAATGGATATTATATTACATAGCATACTAGGTACATAATAACAAGGGTTCAAAACCAAAATACATCCTGAAGGCAACCCCAGATGATACTCTTCTACGGATACAACATGTACATTGAAACCATTTCCAACCCGAAGAGTATGGTCACCAGTCTTCAAAACTCTACTGTTTCTCAATCCTTGCATGCAATTGCAGATGTGAGAACCAGAACCAGTATCTAATACCCAAGATGCAGAGTTTATAGAAAAGCAGTTTTCAGTTACAAATACACCTGAAGCGGAAGCATCAGTATGCTTCTTCTTCTTGAGATCAGCAAGATACAGAGCACAATTGCATTTCCAGTGACCCGACTTGTGGCAGTAAAAATATTCTCCTTTTCCACTTCCTACGGACCCGGATTTGTCTTTCCCCTTTGCCTTTTCAACTCCACCTCTGGGTTTGGTGGGTTTCTTCTTCTTCTTTCCCTTGGCATTGGCTATTGGGATGGAAGAGGAAGATGGCCCAGCAAGCAGAGCTGGAGTCTTCGCTGTCTTAAGCGTGCTCTCTACACTTCTCAACATATTGAGAAGTTCATGTAGTGATTTCTCCAAATCATTCATATTAAAGTTTACTATGAATGGAGCAAAGGCAGGGGGGAGAGACTGTAGAACAATATCAGTATATTGCTCGTTATCCATGGTTTATCCTAGGTCCTTAAGTTCTTCAATAAGACCAATCATCTTCAAGACATGTTCTCCTATTGATGTGCCAGGAGCCATCCGCATCTGAAACAACTTTCGAGATGCCTCGTATTGTAAAGTCCGAGATTGCTCTCCATAAACCTCCTTTGTAAGAAGAAAGATGGATTGAACTTCAATCTTCTCATGCTGCTTCTGATGTATACTGTCCATAAAAGCAAGCACGAGGCACTTGGCCGTGTCACAATCAATATCCCATGTATTTTGATCTCTCTATCCGAAACAGATGATTCAGGACACGGGACGGGTGGGGCTTTGGCAGTGAGGACATATGATACTTTATCATATATGAGTGCAATGTTCAGGTTCCTCAACCATTCTTTATAATTCGGTCCTGTCAGTTTGTTTTTCTCTAGAAGAAGCTTAAGTCCCGTCATCAGATATCTGCCATTAGGAGAGGGAAAAGAATACACTCAGCGAAATGCTCTTGCAAAGATTTTGATTGGTTATTATCTTATCTAATCGATGTCTCCTACTGATTTTATCAAATTTTCTTTCAAGACCTCAAAACGAAAACTAGCCAGGATTAATTATGTTGGAGATAGTGCCCTCAGAGTCAATTATTGGATCACAGGCACGTGATTACGATGGTTGAGGGAGGTCCTATCCCGGTAAGACAGTCTTACTCGAGATGATAGTATGCTATCTGGTTTACCTTTATCATCGTGTACTGCTTTAGGTGACCTGACAGGTCACTATTGCACGTTGATAGAGCCCCTAGGATTCTTGCTTGACTGCCAGCAGTATGAGGGCGATCATATACATGAGAGCTGGGGTCTACAAGCACATCCTTAAATGGTCCCTAGTCGTGGGAGTTTCGAGACAGGGCATCGATTCTCCAGAATAGACTAGTGTATACAGTCGAGACCCCGACGAGGGGCGGTGGCCGGTCTCACAAGCCACTGGTGTCAGTTGGTTCACCTAACATGTATACAGGTGCTCGTTGGGTTATGAGTACACCGGACATGACTCGCCGGGAACATGCTGGTTGGTCTTATACCTGACGTCAGATAGCAGTTCCTTGGTGACATGTGTACAGGTTAGTTTATCGACCTGGGGATCGTCATTTGTCTCGTGTGAGTTCCCACTGTACTTTGATTACTACCCTACCACGGCTCAAAGGAGTCGTGCAAACAGGTTTTAGTTGGGTACAGTCCCGAGCCACATGGAGACAGTGAGCGGATCTTCAGGGGTTCGTCTCTCCCGGTATTGGGGGTGAGGTCGCGCTGTGTCTAGGAGAGCCATTACACGAAGTCCTTGGCCAAGGCAGGAGATTTACTGGTAGGTATTCCAGTAGTATCTCAGGGTGTTCTGGGCTACACTCCGACACGACTTGTACCGCTTTTGGGGGTCTTACTTTTACCAACCTCCTAGGCCCGCCATGCGATGCTCATAGACGAACGGACCGGACTGTACGGATATTGTCACTGACAGGCTCAGTAGGGTGTCAGGATGAGTTCGCTCATCGACGTCCCTTTTGGTCAATAGCTGGTGGCCCGTTACGTATTGGCTTATACCTCTGACGTGCTAGTGGTTAAATCCACAGCCATAGTATTGACGAGTCTTTAGAGTCCACCACACTTCAGTTACTCAGCTTTCGGGCGAAACGCTGTAGAGGCCGTATGGAGATATGGCAGGGTCCGATCAGATACGTGCGGTATTGCACGGATCAGGATCGGACAGTTAGTACTAGAGGCCATATGGAGATATGGCTGGGTCCGATCAGATACGTGCGGTATTGCACGGATCAGGATCGGACGGTTTGTACTAGTGGCCGTATGGATATATGGCAGGGTTCGATCTGATACCTGCGGTATTGCACGGATCAGGATCGGACGAACATTACTAGCCGGCTTTGGTTTAAGCCGGATCCTAGTTTAGTACAGTGTAGATTTTGTCTCTTTGCATTTGTATCCGGACGGAATACAGATGCGGGTGTGTATGCACAGTATCGGGGTTTTCCTGTAATTTATTACGGGACCAGTTTTCTGGAGTTGCCAGTTTGCATTCCGTTCCGGCCGGTTTTCCTTTGTTCTTTCCCGGCCGGACTTTTCCGATGGAGGGGGTTATTTGCAAGTTTGCAAATAACACTTTGTGGAGGGGTTTCTTGCAAATGTTTTGATTATGATGGCATCTTTTCTTTTCCACCATCATTTTGATTCTCTTGCATTAATTGTGATTAAAGAGAGGGTATGGGTTTGATGTGAATGGAGTATGGTTGATGTTGTGGTCACCTCTTGCTTTATCCTACACTCACCTCCCTTCTTGAGTTTTGTTTTATCCCTCCACCATTCTCACATTTGTGAGGGCCGGCCACAATTTTGAGGGGAGGGAAAATGAGAGAGGTTCATTTCATTTGGTGTGGGAAATTAATCATCCATCTCATTTTCATTGCTACCAAAAATCCCCAAGTTCATATCTTGTTGATTCCTCCATCAAGGCAACTACAAACCCCAAATGAGACTAGCATGATCTACACCACATTCTATAGCAAATCTTGGGCATGTCGACTTGCCAGCTTCATGCCCGAGTTGCCTCGGTATAGAGGCGGGAGCCCGTAAAAGATGCAGGCGATGTGGTGCCCTTCCGGCGAGGAGGCGACGACCGGAGTTTCCGCGAGAGATCGGGACGATGACGAGAAGCCCGGAGGACTCGGATCACTCGGTATATCTCTTCCCTATCTTGTTACTTTGCTAGTACTAGTTTAATGGCCCGATCCAGGGTTTAGTGCGCGGTGGTGCCGGTTTGCTAAGTTCGCAAAATTTAAAGTTTATCACCGTTTCCGCATTTGGCCGTCGGATTGACGACCGGGGCGCCGCCGTGCACTTACAGTGGTATCAGAGCCTCGCCATTAACTTCGTCTAGCTTCGTTTGATGTGTTTTGCATTTCCGATCGACCAAAATTCCAAAATCTACTTTTTTGTTCACATCAGTTTTCTGTTGAAATTTTTTGAAGTCCAAAAATTTTTTAGGTTGTCTCAGAATGATGTGCAGGGAGTTCTAAGAACACTGGAAAAATTCGACAACACGATCCCTCAGTAAGACCGCGGATCCGCGGCCATTGCCCTTTCTTAGGCCGCGGATCCGCCGCAGTAATGAGGGATCATGTCATCGTTTTTTTCCAGTGGGCTTGTGGGCTAAAAATAGGGGTTTTGGAATATTAAAATTGGGCCCAGAATTTCTGTGAGTGCTACAGTATTGCTTGGGGGCCCACTTGTTAATTTTTGATCGATCGGATATTTTAAACATATTTTTCACAGTATTTACATTATATCTGCGACCGTGAATGTCACTCGATCGGTAAATCCGGTCTAACTGCTATAGCCCGGTTAGACGGATTTGCGAACGTGACTTTCACGTTGATGTTCTGTGTTTTGCTGTGATGTTGCGGATCGGTCGTGGGGGATAGCCTGGATGCAATGCTAGTACAGTTGTGGTTGTATTATGTACATTTGATATTGCGGGGCGAGCGTCCGACATGTGGACTGCCGTCACTGCCTGTTTGTATTATTCTTTTGGGGCACGACCTGGTTATGGTCGATGTACCCGTTGTATGTATATTTTACTTTCTATACTAGGATTACCCCGCGGAGGGGTGCACGGATAGCCGGGTTCAAGAGGGAAACAAGCCCGCATCTCATGGCATTGAGACGGAGGGGGCTTTACTCTAGGATTGGCGGGTTATTCGCCGCACTCGTAGGGGGTACAGGTTGACCCAGGAGGGGTGCCCAAGTTACCGGATTCCGTGAAGTGCTGGGTGGTCCATTCACGGTGCTGAAGGGGGCTGCCTCGCTTCAGGTTTTGGCGGGTGATTTTCCGCGCCCGTAGGGGTCTAGGATTTCATTGCACAGGCTATCCACACGACCAGGGGAACGTCGGGTTTCAGTAGTGGCTCTGTGAAACCCGGGGATCCCAGATATCTGTATTGTTCTGTGATGCTGTACATTTCTGTGATGTTGCATTTTATTCACGCCTTGAGCGAATATAATATATTGGTATATATATTAGTAGATGTTGTATATGTTTTTCATCCGCGCTAGTCCAGTCCCCGCTCTGCCGTTAGTTAGCTAACCTAACGGGTGATGACGGGACCCAGTGGCGAATGCGGATGGCATATACGTACGTCAGTATATTTTCGTTCTTTGTGGTGTGATCAATTGATGGGACTGCGTTGATTCGGATCAATGCAAGTTAAAACAAACCTATTCTGATGTTGTTGGAACACTTTTCAAAAAGATGTTATTGCAAGGACGTTCACTTTTGTTTTGCATCGTGGAATTCATTTGGAATATCCTGCTCCTCAGTCGACGAGGCAAGGGCTGAGATCCCTTCACCGGGAGTGACCCCTTGGACAGAAGTTTGCGTCAGGGCTTTAACTTCACTATAGCCGATTACTTTTGCTTTGCATCGTGGTATTCATTTGGAATATCCTGCACCCCATTCGACGGGGAAAGAGCCGAGATCCCTTCACCGGGAGTGACCTCTTTAGTAAAGGTTTTCGTCACTATATTTTCTAAAAAGCTATCCGTTCCTTCAACGATATCAAGTTCATTACGTTAAAGGTTTTCGCCAGAAACCATTCGTAGCCCTCCGTCGTTTCAGACGGGTAGCACGTAGTATTCATACTATGTTTGTTGGCCTTCGTCAAGGCATAGTGTTTGGTAGCTGCTTGTTGCCTTTCTGCAGCATAGATAGATGCGTTGGTTTGGGACAGTCGTATAGCCTTGTTGGCCTTCGTCAAGGGCTTGTGCGGGTGGGTTCAAATCAACCTGGAGAATGACGGGTAGAACTTGACATGTGACTTATGATTTGTTGGCCTTCGTCAAGGTCATAAGAGCATGGGGTAAAAATCCACATCGGGAGTTTCAAAAGAACTGAAACTTGCCAGATATGCACATACCTTCTGGAGTGTGATAGCGTGAGCGGATTCCGTCACGTTATCATGTGATGAGAGTTGGATCCCGATTCCCACTGATGAGTTGGTTTACTCCTCGGGTGACCCCGACTAATTCTTCTTTCAGGTTTGGAGGAGAATTTGAGGTACAGTGGGAGGTTTCTAGATTAGATAAAGGGATAACCATTCTGATCTAGGTTAGAGTGCACGCTGAGTGTTTCTTTTCTCTCTCTCTGGCAGCGACCATTGACCCGACCCTAGACTATGACTCAGTGACCAACTTGACCGAACCTTCTTAACACTGGCTTTTGGATTGTCTGAGTTGCAGACCTCATTGCCACTCCTATTTTTACCCTTTTCTCCAGGACACCCCGTATTACTGCGAACGTCCACTTCCATTGGACAAAACCATCGTATGGTTAGATACGAACTCGAAGGAATTCGAGGATGGTTTCTGGTTCTGGAGAAAACGGATAGGAATATTCAGTTGTCTTTTCCTTTTTGCCTCCTCTCAAGTTACGAGTACTCCTTGGTTTAGGAGATAGTACACCTATTACGCAAATTAGATCGTCTTCTTCCAAATTTTAGGCCGGTGCCGAACAGTGGGGAATGAAGAAAACCAATTAGCATAATGATGGTGTGCAGAAGGTATTAAGATTAAGACAAAGCAAGGGATTAGTAAGAGGGCAAAGTAAATTGCGACTAATATTCACGACCAAACCAAGTATTTCTTCGCCAATCCTGAATCACCTTTGTATCTCTCCAGGACACTCCGTATCACTACGAAGATCCACAGTTTATTGGATAATCCATCGTATGGTTATATACGAACTCGAAAGGAACTTGTTCCAGTTCGGGGATGGATTCTGGTCCAGGAGAGATAGGAATAAGGTTTATTCGGTTGTCTTTTATCTTCACCTTCTCTCGCATTGCGAGTGCTTCTAGGACTAGGACAGTACACCCATTATGCTTATTGGATAGTCTTCTTCCAAACCATAGGCTGGTGCCGAACGGTAGGGAAGGAAGAAAACCATTTGGCCTAAGGGGTGTGCAGAAGGTAATGACTAAAGACATATAAAGGGATTTGGAGAGGTGGAAAAGAATTATACGGTTATAGTTGTGAATTTGGATAATGGTAGAGGCATTACTAAGAATACCAGGATACCCCATCGAAACATTTCAATGTTTCAGTTCAACTGTGTACTGTTAAAAGAAAACTGATTTCCCGATTAGACACTTGCTCCAGGGTATGTATTTACCAGGTTTGATTCTCACATCTGTATGGTTTTACAGATGATGAGTGGGAGTAAGTTATTGGGAATAGGGTAATCATCCTCATTATATCGGGATTCGTTGTAATCGGTGATATTTGAGGAGATCACCTGGGCTGTTTGCCGGTCGGCAAATATTTGGTTTTGAATATCCGCTGTTGTGCACCAATTTCAAATTGATATATCTGTACGTCTATTTTCATAGAGTGAGATATACCTTTTGATATTATGTCGATGACATTTATCTATATCATTGGATGGTTAGGTAAGGGGCATTAAACAGCGGTGTAATTCTTCTTAACCATAAGTACAGTTTTCAACCTACGACACACAGTGAAAGAGTTGTTAGACTCGGCGGACTTATACAGAGTATTGTATGTTGTCCAGTGTCCATTAGGACAGAGGGGTTGGTCCTCATACTATATTCTGTTTACTTTTAACTTCTCTAGTTCTTAGACATGTGTTTCGTAGAAACACAGGGTCTAAGTTTTGAGGAGTTATAGGTATTTGAATAGAGTAGAGAACCAAGTATAGCAAGTATTGGGATTCTTCAAAGTGATCGAAGATGTAGATACTTGTGTATGGTATTCAGTTGATAGTAATGATAAAGAGAAATTGCTTCTCTTTCAGGTTACTCATAATTGGAAGCATTCCTAAGTTGAGTAACGCTGATCGGCCTCCTTCCATTTAGTTGACATGCACTGGAGATAGCTGCATGATTTGAATCTGGTTCAATTAAATCAGTGCCTCTGGTTCTATATTGGATATAGTACAGTTCATATCTTAACATTGTTAAGGTACGGGGAGTTGTCCGGCTTATGATTAAAACCAGACTCTGGATAACTCAAGGCACGTTTCTGTAATGGCTGTTTGTGGGTTGACCCAGGCTATGACGAGGGTTGACTTTCTACCATAAGAAAGATCAATAGTGATATTGTTCTTGACTCGCCACAGTTTCAATAAAAATGGATTTTTTCAAAAACAGTAGTGGGAGTATGGTAGAACTGGAAGTGATTCCAGAACCGCAAACGATTACTGAAGATTTGATAAGGAACCTAAAGATTCAATCTGGTTTGACATTCCATTGGCCACTCCGCAGATAAGGTGGGTAACTTCAGGCACCCGAGAGGTACTCCGGTACCCTCAAGGACGGTGACAGGGAAGTTCTTGTTTACCCACACTTGCCATTGTTGTTGTTCCAGGCTGCGAGACCCGGCAGGAGGATGAGTATAGCGTCGTTCTAAACTAGCTTTAGAAGGGCACGTCTATATGACTCTGCCAGAGGGTTGTCGTAGTCAGTGGGAGCAGCGGAAGCATTGGTGGATATCAGGCTTATGTCTATTTATAGACTAAAGATGATATAGCGGAGATAGATCATATATTTCTGATGTGACAGTCATGGGTTTGACGTCATCAGAATAGGGGATGGATCTGTTAAGAAGGTAGTAGGGTGTGATGTCCTGGTTTTGGATGACATACACAGAGTAGGAAAGGAAACTCCTATACTACGATCGGTTATATTCTGGTCGTCACACAGTGGTTTCTCCACATGGGACTTGGACATTATATCAGACATACTGGTTACTAGATCTATAGTTTTAGATCTAGATTTGGGTGGTTTCCCAATCAGGGTACTTTGACAGCATTCTAAGAGTATTTAGAATGGACGACTCCTGGCATGGTAGTGTACCTGCAGGTAATGGAGTCACCCTCTCTAAAGGTGTCTTATAGACTAAAGTAGAGAGGGTTGTGCATGATTGGCAGATCACTTGCTTAGGCAATTGAGTCAATCATGAGATGTCAAGTACCACACCAGATGTTGTTCTTGCACTGGATGCAATAAGTTGATATTGATCTAATCCTGGAGAAACAGTCGGAAGCAGTTTTAGAACATAAATGGATGTTCTAGGGATATGATAACGACAGCCTCATTTGGGAGACAGTTATCATTCCAGGCTTCCAAGGTGACATGGACGACAAGGAGGTTGTCAGAGTTATAGTTTTTCTTTCTGACGAGGGGCAGTATTTTGGACAGGTGATCCAAGGCAATACTGAGGGTGGCATGGCGCATGATACTGATTAAGTTCAGTTGACGATACAGTCTAAGAAGTTTGGATTTAGAGTTCATTTATGAGCTCGGTCCCATCAGACATCCAGACATTCTAAGACAGGTATTGCTCATTTCGGGAGATGGCTTTCTCCGCGAACTTGAGATATAGAGAGACATAGAAAGAAACATCTTGGCGGATCCACTCACTGAGGCTATTCCTCGAACGCAAGAGTTTCGCAAACAGGCTTTATGAGACAGACTAGTAGAGGAGTTGGGTGTTCGGTATCACACGGGCTGTGAGTATGCGACATCACAATAATTAGCCTTGAGTGCTAGTGGGAGATTGTTGGAGATAGTGCCCTCAGAGTCAATTATTGGATCATAGACACGTGATTGCGATGGTTGAGGGAGGACCTATCCCGGTAAGACAGTCTTACTCGAGATGATAGTATGCTATCTGGTTTACCTTTATCATCGTGTACTGCTTTAGGTGACCTGACAGGTCACTATTGCACGTTGATAGAGCCCCTAGGATTCTTTCTTGACTGCCAGCAGTATGAGGGCGATCATATACGTGAGAGCTGGGGTCTACAAGCACATCCTTAAATGGTCCCTAGTCGTGGGAGTTTCGAGACAGGGCATCGATTCTCCAGAGTAGACTAGTGTATACAGTCGAGACCCCGACGAAGGGCGGTGGCCGGTCTCACAAGCCACTGGTGTCAGTTGGTTCACCTAACATGTATACAGGTGCTCATTGGGTTATGAGTACACCGGACAGGACTCGCCGGGAACATGCTGGTTGGTCTTATACCTGACGTCAGATAGCAGTTCCCTGGTGACATGTGTACAGGTTAGTTCATCGACCTGGGGATCGTCATTTGTCTCGTGTGAGTTCCCACTGTACTTTGATTACTACCCTACCACGGCTCAAAGGAGTCGTGCAAACAGGTTTTAGTTGGGTACAGTCCCGAGCCACATGGAGACAGTGAGCGGATCTTCAGGGGTTCGTCTCTCCCGGTATTGGGGGTGAGGTCGCGCTGTGTCTAGGAGAGCCATTACACGAAGTCCTTGGCCAAGGCAGGAGATTTACTGGTAGGTATTCCAGTAGTATCTCACGGTGTTCTGGGCTACACTCCGACACGACTTGTACCGCTTTTCGGGGTCTGACTTTTACCAACCCCCTAGGCCCGCCATGCGATGCTCATAGACGAACGGACCGGACTGTACGGATATTGTCACTGACAGGCTCTGTAGGGTGTCAGGATGAGTTCGCTCATCGACGTCCCTTTTGGTCAATAGCTGGTGGCCCGTTACGTATTGGCTTATACCTCTGACGTGCTAGTGGTTAAATCCACAGCCATAGTATTGACGAGTCTTTAGAGTCCACCACACTTTCAGTTACTCTGCTTTCGGGCGAAACGCTGTAGAGGCCGTATGGAGATATGGCAGGGTCCGATCAGATACGTGCGGTATTGCACGGATCAGGATCGGACGGTTAGTACTAGAGGCCATATGGAGATATGGCAGGGTCCGATCAGATACGTGCGGTATTGCACGGATCAGGATCGGACGGTTTGTACTAGTGGACGTATGGATATATGGCAGGGTTCGATCTGATACCTGCGGTATTGCACGGATCAGGATAGGACGAACATTACTAGCCGGCTTTGGTTTAAGCCGGATCCTAGTTTAGTACAGTGTAGATTTTGTCTCTTTGCATTTGTATCCGGACGGAATACAGATGCGGGTGTGTATGCACAGTATCGGGGTTTTCCTGTAATTTATTACGGGACCAGTTTTCTGGAGTTGCCAGTTTGCATTCCGTTCCGGCCGGTTTTCCTTTGTTCTTTCCCGGCCGGACTTTTCCGATGGAGGGGGTTATTTGCAAGTTTGCAAATAACACTTTGTGGAGGGGTTTCTTGCAAATGTTTTGATTATGATGGCATCTTTTCTTTTCCACCATCATTTTGATTCTCTTGCATTAATTGTGATTAAAGAGAGGGTATGGGTTTGATGTGAATGGAGTATGGTTGATGTTGTGGTCACCTCTTGCTTTATCCTACACTCACCTCCCTTCTTGAGTTTTGTTTTATCCCTCCACCATTCTCACATTTGTGAGGGCCGGCCACAATTTTGAGGGGAGGGAAAATGAGAGAGGTTCATTTCATTTGGTGTGGGAAATTAATCATCCATCTCATTTTCATTGCTACCAAAAATCCCCAAGTTCATATCTTGTTGATTCCTCCATCAAGGCAACTACAAACCCCAAATGAGACTAGCATGATCTACACCACATTCTATAGCAAATCTTGGGCATGTCGACTTGCCAGCTTCATGCCCGAGTTGCCTCGGAATAGAGGCGGGAGCCCGTAAAAGATGCAGGCGATGTGGTGCCCTTCCGGCGAGGAGGCGACGACCGGAGTTTCCGCGAGAGATCAAGACGATGACGAGAAGACCGGAGGACTCGGATCACTCGGTATATCTCTTCCCTATCTTGTTTCTTTGCTAGTACTAGTTTAATGGCCCGATCCGGGGTTTAGTGCGCGGTGGTGCCGGTTTGCTAAGTTTGCAAAATTTAAAGTTTATCACCGTTTCCGCATTTGGCCGTCGGATTGACGACCGGGGCGCCGCCGTGCACTTACAAATTACATTCTACAGTTTCGCTAACCGGTCAGCCAGGCCAGTGTCAGTACTTTGAGGGAGGTTCCCCGTTCTTTCGCACGGACCTAATTAAAATAAACCTCGTTTTCCCAGAGGTCAAACCCCGTTGACACCTTTCTAGACACCTACTGGATTAGCTAATTGTAAAGTGAAAAACTCTCCTGGGAGTAACTCTTACTAACAGTGGGATCGGGATCAAACTATCATATAGATGGTATGCAATCTCATTGCAAATTTCAACTCTTGAAACTCCCGATATGGTCTTTACCCCTAGCTGCTTATGACCTTGGCTATGGTCAATATATCATAAGCACTAGTCAAGTTCTACATGTCATTTCGTGATTAACCAGACCTATCTATATGACCCTTGACTATGATAAAAATAATCACATGAATGTCCTAACTGATCGCATCATATGCTTTGTAGGAATACATCTCTTAGCTACCGTATACTACGCCTTGACTATGATCAACATACGTAGCACGAATACTAAGTACTCTGCTTTCTAAAATGACAGAGGGTTGCGGATGGTTTTTATGAAAACCTTTAAGGCTTTGAACTTGATCTCGTTGTAGAATCAAAATAGTTTAGAAAACGAGTGGCTTAAGCTCCGCATCTTTTGAAACTTGCATTTTTCATAAAAAGGCCGAGTGTGTTTCAAATCCGTTTCTACAACATCATTAGGTTTCTTTTTCTTTACATTAATCTTATTAATGTAGTCCCATCATTTAAGTTCCTAAGCCATCACAGAAAAGAAACGAAAATAAAAAGTACACTTATGCCATCCGCATCCACCACATTGTCCCGTTATGCACCGTTAGGTTACTTAACTAACGACATAGCGGGGCGGGACTAGCGTGGGTGTAAAACATAAGCAACGTTTATTATATATCATATATATATAATAATAATCCATTTGTCTTAGATATTAAGTAATCACATCACAGAATATCAACAGCAGAGGCACATATGAAAATATAGAATATCTCGGAGGTCCGTATTTTATATTTAGCCAACAATAGAAAATATGGATTCCACGGTCGCGATGAATACCCAAGCCCACACCCCTAGACCCCTACGATAGCGGAAAGTGACCCTACCAATTCTAGAGTTTAGGAGACCCGGTCTCGACTCCTCGAGATGGCCTCCCACTGAACCCTAGAACCCAGTCACTTGTGCTCCTCTCCTTGGGTCTATCCTAATACGGAAAAGTAAATAATATACAATAATGGTGACATCATCCTCAACCCAGAAGTGCCCCAAATAAAAGAATATTACATACAATTAATATTTACATGAATGAAAATAAAGACTCCCATCTCACATAAAACCCCCGGCTATTCAATCACGACAATCCTGCATATCATATCTCAGCAACACATAATATCACATATCATAACGTAAGTAAGTATACGTACCCCGATTGTCGTTGTATAGCAACGAAACCGGCGATACACCATATACTACACTTACGGTCGCAGAAAAGAAAAATGAAAAACTACAACAATTGGAATCGTAGCTGCTCTTAGACAACACAAATCCGGGATATCACATATCCAAGATTTCAAGCCTAACAATGTAAAGCTCGCATTTAGGTCTCACCCATGAAAACACCTTTTCAAAACTATTCAGATAATTCAACAAGATTTCCGATTACACCCGAGACCGAAATGTTAGATTTACATGCAACAAACAAATTTATAGATTCCAATTATTGTATCACATTCTTATAAACTAGGCGCAGTTAAAACGTTCGATCGAACGATCAATCACCCAAAGAATTATCAAAAAGCTCAACACTTGAGTAGTTTTAAAATATACCAGAGACTGCTATTAGCACATAAGGGCCAGCACAAGAAGGCACAGTCCAAGCCTCACCAACGGCGCCGCGGAACCGCCGCAGAAAGACCCTTTCGGCCGCGATTCCGCTGTCGTTAAGTCGAGTTAGGGCTTCGTTCTTCTTGTGGGCCCATACAATACCCTGCACGATTTTCTGAGTATTTTTAATGTTAAAAAGTCTAACTTTTTGAAAAATTTCCAGTGAGCATCATTCGGGTGTCGAGTTTCGTTCGTTCGAGATTTTTAACGTCGTCTAGGTTACTCTAAAGCTCTACTTTGACTCTGATACCACTGTTGGGATTCCTTAGCACCATGTCTAGTATTTGCTAGCATCACTCATGCCACAATAAAAATTTAGGGAGGTGCTAAGCAATCTAACCATGAATCTTAACTAGAATTTTTAGGGTAACATCAATAATATCACATACTATAAACTATTTATCACTAAGTGAAGAGAATACAACCTTTGTAGACTTGCTTTAGTGACTCCTTGGATCTTTGAGAGTTTGAAACGGCTCGCTAGAAACCTTCCTAGTCTACGATGATCCACCCGAAGTCCCTTTGCACAAAGCTCCTTACTTCACTTGATCAAGAATGAGGATGAAGCAAACACTTTACACTAATGGGCTAGAGTAGTGTAGAATGGTGATGTGGTTTCTTTTCTCACTTCAAAACCCTTTCTTTTTAGCTAACTCACTAAAAAGAAATCTCAAGAGAGAGGAAGAAGAAGATGGCTTTGCTTGAGCTCAAGAGTTATGATAAAGATAAAATGAATAATGAGAATAGAAAATATAAATATTTCCACACTCTCATCTAACCATGGGTTAATAAATATCTAGATATTTATTTGGGAGTTAAAAGTCAAAAGGAAAATTAATCCATGGTTAATAGTTAGGTCAAGTGTGGTCAAGTGTAGATAAATATCAATCATGAATCAGTTTTCTTTTTCTTTAACTCAAAAATAAATATATACATAATTACTTCCATGTGAGTCTTGCATTGCTATCTAATATATATCAACAACCATGATACATTGTATGTATGTATGTGTCCATACACATCAACATGTGCATACATTCATGCATACATTAATCTAGAAAAAGGGTTTAATAAAAAGTGAGCTATAAAAAAGTCAATGTTAAATCAACACTTGATTTAACAAACCGGTCATATCACATACGACCCGACCAATAGTGAACGCCTGATTAATATACGGTATCATATACACCCATTTAATCGGGTCCCCGCGTATATCTCATATGCACACCACATCGTTTCTCCTGAGCTAGGAAACTCTTGTGTGGGACTCTAAGACTCGTCAATACGCCGACAGTAGGTGATGATCACATCAAACACCCACAAGCCGCAAACGGTCAGCTAAATGTAATGGCCACCCGGGTATTGAGCGATCAGAAGAAAACAAGCGAAGCTGTCAAAACTCCCGTCGAGCCAACTGACAACACTTACCGTACAGTCCGGTCTCTTCGTCAGATATGCTGTATATCGAGTCTAGGGATGGCATCGTCGACCCAAATAACTCAATAAGTCATGTCGGTGTATGGCTCATAACAGATCAAAAAACTACTGATAACACTTATCAGTAAATCTCAGCAGCCCTGTCCAGGGACTTCCTGTTATATCCAATCGAGCATTGCACAACATCAACCCCCAATACCGGGAGAGACGAAACCCTTCTTTTCGCTCATTGCCTCCATGTGCCTCAGGACTGTACCCAAAATCCACCTGTTTGCATGAGTCAGTAGAGCCGTGGTAGGGTGGAGATTAAAGTACAGTAGGAGGACACACAAGACTCTATGACGATCTTGGGTCTACAGACTAACCTGTATCAGTGTCAACTGAGAACTGCTATTCGACGATAGATATAATACCACATAGGAGTTCTCGGCTAATCCGTTCAGTGTACCCAGTCTCTACTGAGCACCCATATACAATCTTTGGTGTCATCACATCAGATGGATATGGGATCATCCATCGCCCATCATATGGGACAAGAATGGTATACGCTAGTCTATTCTGGAAATCGATGCCCCGTCTTGATACACCCACGACTAGGAACAATTCAAGAATATGCTTATAAACTACACGTGTCCCACTAGTATGATCTGCATCATAGTCCCAGTAGTCAAGCAAATATCCTAAGGGCTTTATCAACATGTACTAAATGAGTAAGATCCATGATCAAATGAATATGTCAAGATAAAGTAAACCAGATAGCATACTATCATGTCGAGCAAGAAAGTCATCTGTATACACACACACACACACATGTCTAAGCATCCACTATACATATAATGACCTCTAGGGCGCACATATATCCAACATAAGCAACCGCAGAAGACTACCTAGGCGACCACTAGAGCACACACCAAACACGAGCCCTAACTCCACTATTGGACAAGCCACATTGTGATTTTTTCGGCCTGGACGGTTTTTATAGGGAATTAGAACTTGGATTTTGGAGTGTGGTCTGGTCTCTGGACAATTGGTTCAGTGGTATTGCTTGTTTAGCCCATTTTGGATATGGTTTTATCTAGATGTTTGGGGCTATTCGGGGTTATTTCGAACTCGATATTTCTAACACTGTTTAAAGTTTACAGTACATACATTTCTATCTGCGACTGTGAATGTCATTAGAGCGGTACAACTTGTCTAATTGCTATAGTTCTTTTAGACGGGTTTGCGAACGTGACATTCACGTTGATGTTCTGTATTGTGCTGTGGTTGTTGCAGATTCGTTGTGGTGGATAGCTTGGGTGCAATGATAGTACAGTTTAGTTTTATTTGTACATTTAATATCGCTGGGTGAGCATCCGACATGTGGACTGCCATCACTGCCTGTTTGTATTTTATATGTTTGGGGCACGACCGGGTTGTGGTCGATGTCACCGTTGTACATATTTTTCTTTTCTGTACTAGGATTACCCCGCAATGGAGTGCACGGATAGCCGGGTTCTGAGGGCAACGAGTCTGCATCTCATGGCGTTGAGAAAGAGGGGGACTCACTCTAGAATTGGTGGGCTATTCGCCGCACTTGTATGGGGTACAAGTTGACCCAAGGAGGGGTGCTCAAGTTACCGGATTCCGTGAAGTGCTGGGTGACCCATTCACTTTGATGAAGGGGGCTTCCCCGCTTCTGGTTTTGGCGGGTAACTTGCCATGCTCGTAGGGGTCTATGTTTTCATTGCACAGGCTATCCATACGACCAGGGGAACGTTGGGTTTCTCTTGCGGCTCAAAGGAAACCCGGGGCTCCCAGATTATCTGTATTGTTCTGTGATGCTTATTGCTTATCTGTGATGTTGCATTTATCACGCCTGGAGCGATTATTATATATTGTTATATATATACTAGTAGATGTTGTATATGTTTTACACCCGAGCTAGTCTAGCCCCCGCTCTGTAGTTAGTTAAGTAACCTAACGGGTGATGACGGGGCCCAGTGGCGAATGCAGATGGCATATACGTACATCATATTTTCGTTCTTTTGTGGTGTGATTAATTGATGGGACTACGTTGATTCAGATCAATGCAATGAAAACAGACCTATTCGATGTTGTTGGAACAATTTTAAAAAGATTTTATTACAAGGAAGTTTTCTTTTGTTTTGTACAGCGGTATTCGGTTATGAATATCCAGCACCTCATTCGACAAGGCAAGAGCCGAGATCCCCTCACCGGGAGTGACCTCTTGGGCAGAAGTTTGCGTCAGGGTAATAACTTCACTATAGTCGATTACTTTTTGCTTTGCGTCGTGGTATTCAGTTAGAATATCCTGCACTTCATTCGAGGACAAAAGAGCCGAGATCCCTTCACCGGGAGTTGCCTCTTTAGCAAAGTTTTTTGCCACTATATATTTATAAAAATCTATTCGGTTCCTTCAACGATATCAAGTTCATTACGTTAAAGGTTTTTCGCCAAAAACCATTCATAGCCCTCCGTCATTTCAGACGGGTGGTACTTAGTATTCATGCTATGTTTGTTGGCCTTCGTCATGGCATAGTGTATGGTAGGTATTTGTTACTCTGTTGCATAGATAGAGCGTTGGTTTGGGACAGTCGTACTACTATTTTGGCCTTCGTCAAGGGTATGTACGGGTGGGTTCAAATTAACCTGGACAATGACGGGTAGAACTTGACATGTGACTTATGATATGTTGGCCTTCGTCAAGGTCATAAGAGCATGGGGTAAAAATCATATTGGGAGTTTCAAACACACAGAAAACTTTCCAGACATGCGCATACCTTCGGGAGTGTGATAACTTAAGTAGATTCCATCAGGTTATCGTATGATGATAGTTGGATCCCGATTCCCACTGATGAATTGGTTTACTCCTCAGGTGATTTTTAGATGATCCCGACTAATTCTTCTTTCAGGTTTGGAGGAGAATTTGAGGATACAGTAGGAGACATCCTGATTAGATAAAGTGATTGACCATTCAGATCTAGGTTAGAGTGCACGCCAAGTGTTTCTTTTCTCTCTCTCTTTGGCAGCGACCATGTCCCGACCCTAGACTAGAACTCATAAACCAAGTTAACCGAACCTTCTTAAAACACATTGACTTTTGGATTGTCAGAGTTGCATACTTCATTTCCACTCCTACTTTACCCTTTTATTTTCTCCGGAACATTCCGTATCACTACGAAGATCCACATTTATTGGATATGACCATCGTATAATTACATACGAACTCGAAGAAACTTGTTTCAGATTCGAGAATGGTTTCTGGTTCAGGAGAAATTGAATAGGACTATTCAGTTGTCTTTTCCTTTTACCTTCTCTTAGGTTGCGAGGGCTCGTAGGATTAGGAGAGGATACACCTAATGCGCTTATTGGATAGTCTTCTTCCAAACCATAGGCAGGTGCCGAAAGGTTGAGAAGGAAGAAAACCAATTAGCCTAAGTTTGGTGTACAGAAGATAATAAGTAAAGACAAATAAAGGGAATAGAAAGATGGCAAAGTAAATTGTGACTGCTATCATTCACGACCAAACCGCATATATCATCGCCAATCCTATTTCACCTTTGTATTTCTCCAGAACACCCCGTATCACTACGAAGATCTGCATTTATTGGATAATCCATAACTCGAAGGAACTTTTTCCAGTTCGAGGATGGATTCTGGTTCAGGAGAAATAGAATAAGGTTTTGTCTTTTAACATTACCTTCTCTCAAGTTGCGAGTACTCCTAGGATTAGGAGAGTACACCTATTACGCTTATTGGATAGTCTTCTTCCAAACCATAGGCTGGTGCCGAACGGTAGGGAAGGAAGAAAACTATTTAGCCTAAGGATGGTGTACAGAAGGTAATGAGTAAAGACAAATAAAGGGATTTGGAGAGATGACAAAGAAATATACGGTTACAGTCAGGAATATGGATAATGGAAGAGGCATTACTAGGAATACCGACTACCCCTTCGAAACATTTTCATGTTTCAGTTTCACTGTGCGTTGTTAAAGGAAAACTGATTTCCCAATTAGATCCTTACTCCAGGGTATGTATTTACCAGGTTTTGATTATCACATCTGTATGGTTTTTACAGATGATGAGTGGGAGTAAGTTATTGGGAATTAGGTGATTATATCCTCTTTATATCGGAATTCGTTGTAATTGGTGATATTTGAGGAAATCGCCTGGGGTTTTGCCTGATGGCAAATATTTGGTTTTGAATATCTGTTATTATGCACCAATTTCAAACTGATATATCTGTACGTTTATTTTATAAAGTGAGATATAACTTTTTGAAATTATTTCCATAACATTTACCCATTTCAGTTGATGAATGGGTAAGGAGCATTAAACAGCGGTGTAATTCTTCTTAACCATAGTACAGTTTTCAAATACGACGCACAGGGTCTGAGTTATTGAACTCAAGGGACTTATACAAAATATTGTATGTTGTCCAATGTCTATTAGGACAAAGGAGTTAGTCCTCGTACTGTATTCTGTTTACTTATGACTTCTCCAGTTTTAGACAAGTATTTCGTAGAAATACAAGGTCCAAGTTTTGACAAGTTATTGGTATAAGAATAAAGTAGAGAATCTTGTGTTGCAAGTATCGGGATTCTTCAAGGTGATCGAAGATATTGATACTTGTGTTTTGTATTCAGTTGATAGTAATGGTTTTGAGAACTTGCTTCTCTTTCAGGTTACTCATATCTGGATACACTCCTAGTTGAGTAATGCTGACCAGCCTCTTTCCATTTAGTTGACATGCACTGGACACAGCTGCATGGTTTGAACCTAGTTCCAATTAAATCAGTACCTATGTTTCTATATTGTATATAGAATAGTTCATATCTTAACGATGTTAAGGTATATGGAGTTGTCCGGCTTACGCTTAAAACCAGACTCTGGATAACTCAAGGCACGTTTCTGTCACGACCCAAAATATTATCTCGTGACCGGCACTTAAATCATGCAACGTCTAAAGGCGTAACGTAATTCAAGTAAGCCGAAACCCAGAAATCTAAACTTTTTTAAGAAAATAAAGGAGGTGACATTTTGAAATAAAGGTATAATGAAATTAAGTTTTCATACATGTATAGACAAGGAACATGAATAATGCAAGTGGGTTTAGTAGTTGAAAAACATGTTTCGTCTTTTGAAAATTCGGGCAGCACCTCCTTTGTATTTTTTGATCCAAAACCACAATACATGATAATAATAAAAGGCATCCTCAAGCTGGAGCTTGCTTTTCGCCAAACGGCGGATCCACAACCACGCAAAGTATAAATACATGTATACGACGCACAACGGCGAAGTTCACCACAAAATATAAAGAAGTAAGTAAGACATCAAAATCACAAGTAGCAGAACCCCCTCCCCCCCTCCGCTCTAAGTCTTACAACCACAAGTCTCACTAAGCCTCATAACTTATACAATTGCTAAATTTGATTGATGGAGTTGACTAGATATAATATGAATAATAATACAAGAGTGGGTACGATACAATGTCCCAACTACCAAGCAAAACACCCAAATGAAGGTATGTGCCAGCGATGCGGCTACGGATCCATACGGTCAACCTGTAAGAATTGTGGCACAACGGGAGTGAGTTGCCAACTCGTGAATAGAAAAACATCTACAGATAGAAATTGAATAAATAATGACTCCTAGGTCAACAATATCATAAAGGTAAAACTATGATATCTAGGGTGACCAGGTCTGTATATGTGCCAATACTATAAGTAAGTGCCTATCAGCACGTGTATATCATCCAAAAATAAAATCAAAACCTGAAAGCATGTGGATCTCGTCCAACCATATAATCAATGTATGTATGCATGTGGATCTCGTCAACCTATATAATCAATGTATGTATGCATGTGGATCTCGTCCACCCATATAATCAATCTATGCATGCATGTAGATCTCGTCCATGTGTCAACCACTGACACAACACATCATGCATGTAAATATCATAAAAGCATATGCATGAAAGTATGAGAATATAAATCAACATGTGTTACTCGCGACACATCAAAATCATGGAATCTGAGTGTCCAACATCGACACTCGAAACATCATGAAACCCGTGCCCAGTATCGGCACGTAAATCCTCATATCTCTCGGGCTCCGTCAGTCTGGATCGGCCTATATCATCTCTCGACTCCGGTCGGTATCCTCCGGATAGCCGTCAGGTCAAACAATCACCGGTAGGTACTAGCTACCCTGCCAGGCTCATCGTCTACTCCACGTAGAACATTTCTCACCCCGGGGAACCATACCGGGTCCACCATGAACCCGCAAATGGATCAGCCGCCTCCTCGAATCGGGTTTCACATATCACACGTCTCAGAACCGAGAAAACGTATGGTGGACGCACTGAAATATCATATCAAGATAAACCGGGTTTTTAAAACAATACATACTTTCTTTTGAAATAACCACGGTTCTCAAATCCAGAAATCTCATGAAAACAACATATCTCATTGCGTATAATCGTAAAGCATGATGTATGCGACATATAACAGAAATGTAAGCATATCCGTATATCATGCAACATGGAATCAGTAATATGCACATGTCGAGGGAAAGCCGCCATTTTAAATGAATCCAGTTTTAAAATATATCCTACGGTTCCCAATTTCTCCCAAGTCAAATGCAACATCGTATAAGGTGCATATGTAACTATAGCAAGTAAAAAATGCAAGAGGGTCATATCATGATGCAGCAATCCTACTGTGTAGTGACATGGCAATTATCGATGATGAAATGTGTGAGCCGACAAATCTGTGTAAGTGTAACATACGCATCATCGATAATGGTGTAAGTGTACTAGCACAGGTATATGCAATGCACTGAAAATAGCATGAATGCAGCATAAGGTAAATCATCGGCTAAAAGCTATAAGGTATACGTATCTAACATGATCGAGTCTGTGAATCTATCAATCGGCATCCTGCCTCACAACATCACGTACAGTATAATCCATCGTACGGTATCCTCTAGTTAAGGGTATGGATCAATCGTCATAAAACTCATCACGTACGGAAAATCATCGTACGGCGGCACTAAAACATCGGGGATCCTATCATCCTATATGACAATGAGGGGTATGGACCTAACGTCTCGTACGACATATCACACATGATTCACAGCATTTATATATATCTATATACCAACATCCCAGGTCTCATCTATAACAATCTCACATCGAGGGACCGGCAAAGGTATCAATCATTTCAATCGACTCGCATCCGTATACCAACATATCCATCAAGTCATCATATCACATCATATATCCTTTTCATCGCATTAAGTCAATATATATACATTCTACCTTATACATCAAATGTCATGCTACTCTAAAACTCATACGTACTCAAGTGCAACTACATATTTATAAGTCGTGATTCATGTTCACATTTCATATCTTATTTATGTGTCAAACCGAGACATCATTCCTTCCATATCATGTCACACTAAACCTTTAATCACATCCATTAGTTTCTTAGAATAAGTTTCTTTAACCATATCCCATATATCGGTTTCCATCAAATTGCGGTGGTGCTATACGCCATCCACCCGACATCCGCCGTAAATATAGATCTACTCACCTGATCTTCGCTTGCCGATGTCGCCACGCTCTTGCTTGTCGTTCAAGTCCACTCGAGGGTACCTACATATATACACACAAGATATCATAAACTGAAATCACGCATGAAAACCAAAACGACACAAGTATCTCTCATAGGTAAAAACATATGGTCTACCCTCGCAATTCAACCAAATAACACTCGATACAGACGTACAAACGTCAAGTAATCGAATACAATACCACATATCAAAACTTGAATTCATAAACAACAAAAAAACCAAAGCAGCAACTCATGAAAATGGCCCCAGATTTTATTTGAGGTCAAAACAAGTTGTACAAACAGTACAGGGGTGATATATAGGGTATATGTGAGCTACTGAAGGAACCTGGACACCCAAATCCACTACATGGCCGGCCACACACCTAAGAATTCTGGCCTGCTCGGTTTTGTGGGGGTAGGATGTGTTCGTATTGGTAGGGTGGCCTCCTGATGGTCCATCTACGTCAATGGTACTGTTTGCTTTTCTAGTAAAAATCTCAGGTTAGCCCAGATTCCCTGCACTCTTTAATTTCATCACAAAACCGACATGAAAAGTTTCTGTTTTTGGGTTTTAGGTTTTAGTTCAAGCATGGTCTGGGTTTCTAACACAATGGGGGGTTTTAAGGTCACTGCTAACCTCACTTACACCTTCATAACTCAAGAATTCCACATAACCTCATCTAGGAATTTTCTAAGTTCACAAAACCTCGCTAAAACGATTCTAAACATGCATAGGTGATAAAGTAATTCAAATACAATCCGAATGGTGCAGAAATTACCTCATTTGGCAATTCAAGAAAATTTCTTGAGTTGCCCCAAGTCTCCAAACTCCTTGCTTTCTTTGTCCAAAGTGCCTGTAATGATCTTGTGCATGTTTTTAAAGAAGTGGGGATGAGGTTTTTGTGTGTTTTTGGGTGTGAAATGAAATGTTTAAGGAGGGGGAAGTGGGAGTGCTGCCATGGATAAAGGAGGAGAGGGGAAAGGTGAATGAAATGAGTGAAGAAGAATGAGCCAAGTCCAAGGTTTGACCCCTCACCTCTCTCTCCTTTCTCTCTCTTGCCCGTACCTCATTTTTCTAATCTATTTCCTTTTTCTTTTCATTTTCTTTTCTCTTCTAATCTTTTCCCTTCTTTTTTCTTTTAAAAAAGAAAACCAAGCATGATAAAAGAAAAGCCATGTAGAAAATGTAACACAAGTGTAAAATAAAATGGTGCATGTTATGTGCACAAATCCAGCTTAATGCGCGATTAGCGATATTTAATCGCGATTAGCGTTAAAATAGTGTATAATTAATCATAAAATTTATAATTTGCTTAATTCATTTAAAACACCCTCATTTCAGTAATTTCTACAATTTTCTAAATTTTCCCCAATTTATCGGTATTTAATTATACCGCACTAATAAAATATTCATAATGTTTATTATTTAATTATAAAAATTCCCAAAAATAATATTTTATTTTTCTGAAATGTTACATTTTCCGTAATGGCAGTTTGTGGGTTATCCCGGGCTATGACGAGTGTTAACTTTCTACCATCTCGAAGATCAATAGTGATATTGTTCTTGACTCGCCACAGTTTTAGCAAAATGGATTTTTTCAGAAAACAGTAGTGGGGGTATGGTAGAACTGGAAGTGATTCCAGAACCACAAATGATTACTGAAAATTTAATAGAACCTGAAGATTCAATCGGGTTTGACATTCCATTAGCCACACCGCATATATGGTGAGTAAGCTCAGGCACCCGAGAGGTACTTCGGTATCCTCAAAGACGGTAACAGAGAGGTTATTTTTTACCCAGACTTGCCATTGCTACTGTTCAAGACTATGAGACCCGGCATGAGGATGAATATAGCGTCGTTTTAAACTAGCTTTAGAAGTACACGTGTATATGACTCTGCCAGAGGGTTGTAGTCAGTGGGAGCAACGGAAGCATAGTGGACAAGTTGCTTATGTCTATTTATAGACTAAAGCTCGTATAGCGGAGATAGATCATATATTTTTGATGTGACAGTCATAGGTTTTGACTTCATCAGAATAGAAGATGGATCTGTTAAGAAGGTACTAGGGTGTGATGTCCTGGTATTTGGATGACATACACTTTATAGGAAGTGAAGTTGCTACACTACGATCGATTATATTGTAGTTGTCTCACAGTGGTTTCTCCACATAGGATATGGATATTATATAAGGCATTATGGTTACTAGATCTATGGTTTTAGATCTAGATTTGGGTAGTTTCCCAATCCGGTTACTTAGACAGTATTCTAAAGGTGTTTTAGAATGGACGACTCCTGGTATGGTGGTGTACCTACAGGTGATGGTGTCACCCTCTCTGAAGGTGTCTTAAAGACTAAAGGGAGAGAGATGTGCATGATTGGTATATCACTTGTTTAGGCAATTGAATCAATCAAGAGTTGTCAAGTACCATGCCAGATGTTGTTTTTCCACTAGCTGCAATAAGTTTATATTAATCCAAATTCTAGAGAAATGTTCGGAAGCAGTTTTTGAACATAAGTGGATGTTCTAGGGATTTGGTAGTGGCAGCCTCCTTCGGGAGACGGTTATCATTCCAGTCTTCCAAGGTGACATAGATGACAGAGTGACTGTCAAAGTTATAGTTTTCCCTCTTGACGAGGGGCAGTAGTCTGGACAGGTGGTCCAAGCGGATACTGAGGGAGGCATGGCGCAGGATACTGATTAAATTCAGTTGACGATACAGTCTAAGATGTTTGCTGGATTTGAAGTTCATTTCTGAACTGGGTCCCATCAGATATCCAGATATATTTTAAGACTGGTATTGCTCATTTCGGGAGATGGCTTTCTCCGTGAACTTGAGATAAAGAGAGACATAGAAAGAAACATTGTAGCGGATCCACTCACTGAGGCTATTTCTCGAACGCAATAGTTTTACAAATGAGCTTTGTGAAACTGATTAGTAGAGAAGTTGGGTGTTCGGTATCACACGGGCTGTGAGTATGCGATACCGCAATAATTAGCCTTAAATGCAAGTGGGAGATTGCTGGCTATAGTACCCTCAAGTCAATTATTGGATCGCAGGCACATGATTGCAATTATTGAGGGAAGACCTATATCGGTAGAACAGTCTTACTCGAGATGATAGTATGCTATCTGGTTTGTCTTTATCATCGTGTACATGCTTCAGGTGACATTACAGATCACTATTACATGTTAAGAGAGCCCATAGGATTCTTGCTTGACTACCACCGGTATGATGGTGATCATATACGTAAGAGTTGGGTGGTCTATAAGCACATCCTTAAAGGCTCCCAGTCTATAAGCAAACGATTACTGAAAATTTGATAAGAACCTATAAGATTCAATTTGGTTTGACATTCCATTGGCCACTCCAAAGATATGGTGGGTAACCTCAAGCATCCGAGTAGTACTTCGGTAGCCTCAAGGACGGTGACAGAGAGGTTCTTGTTTACCAAGACTTGCCATTGCTGTTGTTCCAGACTGTGAGACCCGGCAGGAGGATGAGTATAGCATCGTTCTGAACGGTCTTTAGAAGTGCACGTGTATATGACTCTGCCAGAGGGTTGTCGTAGTCAGTGGGAGCAGCGGAAGCATTGGTGAACAAGTAGCTTATGACTATTTATAGGGTAAAGCAGATATAGTGGAGATAGATCATCTATTTCTGATGTGACAGTCGTAGGTTTGACTTCATCAGAATAGGGGATGGATCTGTTGAGAAGGTAGTAGGGTGTGATGTCCTGGTATTAGGATGACATACATAGAGTAGGAAGTGAAATTCCTATACTACGATCGGTTATACTTTGGTTGTCACAAGTGGTTTCTCCACATAGGATATAGATGTTGTTTTTGCACTAGATGCAATAAGGTGATATTAATCCTATCCTGGAGAAACGTTCGGAAGCAGTTTTAGAACATAAGTTGATGTTCTAGGGATTTGATAACGACAGCCTCCTTTTGGAGACGGTTATCATTCCAGGCTTCCAAGGTGACCTGGATGACAGAGTGGCTGTCAGAGTTATAGTTTTCCCTCTGACGAGGGACAGTAGTTTGGACAGGTGGTCCAGGTGGATACTAAGGGTGGCATGGCGCAGGATACTGATTATTTTCAGTTGACGATACAGTCTGAGAAGTTTGGATTTGGAGTTCATTGATGAACTAGGTCCCATCAGATATCCAGACACATTCAAAGACAGGTATTGCTCATTTCGGGAGATGGTTTTCTCCGCGAACTTGAGATAAAGAGAGACATAGAAAGAAACATTGTAGCGGATCCACTCACTGAGGCTATTTCTCAAACGCAATAGTTTTATAAATGAGCTTTGTGAAACTGATTAGTAGAGAAGTTGGGTATTCGGTATCACACGGGCTGTGAGTATGCGATACCGCAATAATTAGCCTTAAATGCAAGTGGGAGATTGCTGGCTATAGTACCCTCAAGTCAATTATTGGATCGCAGGCACGTGATTGCAATTATTGATGGAAGACCTATATCGGTAGAATAGTCTTACTCGAGATGATAGTATGCTATCTGGTTTGTCTTTATCATCGTGTACATGCTTTAGGTGACATTACAGATCACTATTACATGTTGAGAGAGCCCATAGGATTCTTGCTTGACTACCAGCAGTATGATGGTGATCATATACGTAAGAGTTGGGTGGTCTATAAGCACATCCTTAAAGGGTCCCAGTCTATAAGCAAACGATTGCTGAAAATTTGATAAGAACCTATAAGATTCAATTTGGTTTGACATTCCATTGGCCACTCCACAGATATGGTGGGTAACCTCAAGCATCCGAGTAGTACTTCGGTAGCCTCAAGGACGGTGACAGGGAGGTTCTTGTTTACCCAGACTTGCCATTGCTGTTGTTCCAGACAGTAAGACCCGGCAGGAGGATGATTATAGCGTCGTTCTGAACGGTCTTTAGAAGTGCACGTGTATATGACTCTGCCAGAGGGTTGTCGTAGTCAGTGGGGGCAGCGGAAGCATTGGTGGACAGGTAGCTTATGACTATTTATAGGGTAAAGCAGATATAGTGGAGATAGATCATCTATTTCTGATGTGACAGTCGTAGGTTTGACTTCATCAGAATAGGGGATGGATCTGTTAAGAAGGTAGTAGGGTGTGATGTCCTGGTATTAGGATGACATACATAGAGTAGGAAGTGAAATTCCTATACTACGATCGGTTATACTTTGGTTGTCACACAGTGGTTTCTCCACATAGGATATAGATGTTGTTTTTGCACTAGATGCAATAAGGTGATATTAATCCTATCCTGGAGAAACGTTCGGAAGCAGTTTTAGAACATAAGTTGATGTTCTAGGGATTTGATAACGACAGCCTCCTTTTGGAGACGGTTATCATTCCAGGCTTCCAAGGTGACCTGGATGACAGAGTGGCTGTCAGAGTTATAGTTTTCCCTCTGACGAGGGACAGTAGTTTGGACAGGTGGTCCAGGTGGATACTAAGGATGGCATGGCGCAAGATACTGATTATTTTCAGTTGACGATACAGTCTGAGAAGTTTGGATTTGGAGTTCATTGATGAACTAGGTCCTATCAGATATCCAGACACATTCTAAGACAGGTATTGCTCATTTCGGGAGATGGTTTTCTCCGCGAACTTGAGATAAAGGGAGACATAGAAAGAAACATCAGGGCGGATCCACTCACTGAGGCTATTCTTCGAACACAATAGTTTCGCAAACGGGCTTTGTGAGACTGATTAGTAGAAGAATTGGGTGTTCAGTATCACACGGGCTGTGAGTATGCGACATCGCAATAATTAGCCTTGAGTGCAAGTGGGAGATTGTTGGAGATAGTGCCCTCAGAGTCAATTATTGGATCACAGGCACGTGATTGCAATGATTGAGGGAGGACCTATACCGGGAGGACAGTCTTGCTCGAGATGATAGAATACTATCTGGTTTATCTTTATCATCGTGTACTGCTTTAGGTGACCTTACAGGTCGCTTTTACACGTTGATAGAGCCCTTAGGATTCTTGCTTGACTGCCAGCAGTATGATGGCGATCATATACGTGGGAGCTGGGGTCTATAAGCACATCCTTAAATCGTCCCTAGTTGTGGGAGTTTCGAGACAGGGCATCGATACTCCAGAGTAGACTAGTGTATACAGTCGAGACCCGGACGAGGGGCGGTAGCTAGTCTCACAAGCCACTGGTGTCAGTTGGTTCACCTAAGATGTATACAGGTGCTCATTGGGTAATGAGTACACCGGACAGGACACGCCGGGAACATGCTAGTTTGTATTATACCTGATGCCAGATAGCAGTTCCCTGGTGACATGTGTACAGGTTAGTTCATCGACCTGAGATCGTCATTTGTCTCGTTTGAGTTCCCACTGTGCTTTGATTACTACCCTACCACGGCTCAAAGGAGTCATGCAAACAGGTTTTAGTTGGGTACAGTCTCGAGCCACATGGAGGCAGTGAGCGGATCTGCAGGGGTTCGTCTCTCCCGGTATTGGGGGTGAGGTCACGCTGTGTCTAGGAGAGCCATTACACAAAGCCCTCGGCCGAGGCAGGAGATTTACTGGTAGGTATTCCAGTAGTATCTCAGGGTGTTCTGGGCTACACTCCGACACGATTTGTACCGCTTTTGGGGGTCTGACTTTTACCAAACCCCTAGGCCCGCCATGCGATACTCATAGACGAACGAACCGGACTGTACGGATATTGTTACTGAAGGGCTCAGTAGGGTGTCAGGATGAGTTCGCTCATCGACGTCCCTTTTGGTCAATACCTGGTAGCCCGTTACGTATGGCTAATACCTCTGACGTGCTAGTGGTTAAATCCACAACCAAAGTATTGACGAGTCTTTAGAGTCCCCCAAAGACCGTTTTCTCTAGTTTCGGGCGAAACGCTGTAGAGGCCGTATGGAGATATGGTAGGGTTCGGTCAGATACGTGCGGTATTGCACGGATCATGATCGGGCGGATAATACTAGCGGGCTTTGGTTTAAGCCGGATCCTAGTATTGTACTGTATAGATTTTGTCTCATTGCATTTGTATTCAGTGGGAATACAAATACGGGCATGTATATGCAGTCGCGGGGTTTTCCTGTAATTTATTACGGGATCAGTTTTCTGAAGTTGCCAGTTTGCATTCCGTTCCGGCCAGTTTTCCTTTGTTTCTTCACGGCCGGATTTTTCTGATGGAGGGGCTAATTTGTAAGTTTGCAAATTAGCATTTGTGGAGGGGTTTCTTGCATTTGAGGGATTATGATGTTTTAGCATCTTTGCTTTTTCCTTCATCATGTTTTGCATTAATGATGATGGGAGTGAGATGAGAGTTGATTTGGATTTTGATGTGAGGCTTGCTTTTGGGGTGTGGTCACCATTTTTCCTCTCCTACACTCACCTCCCTTGCTTGCTTTTTCCTTCATCATGTTTTGCATTAATGATGATGGGAGTGAATTTCTGTTCTGGAAAATCTGGGTACATATAATATATCTTAAAAATCCCAAAACCAACACAGAAGAACACTGCACGAAAAACGATGCAGAGAAGATGCCAAACTGCGGCGGTTCCGCGGTCAGATGAAGAGGTGGGGCCGCGGAAGGGCGGCGGTTTTGATGAATCATGCTATCGTATTTCGTGGGTGTTCTTAGAAAACCCTGAGACGAATTTACAAGTATAAAGTTTTTCATTTTGAGCAGAAAAAATTTCAACAGAAACTTAGGGTTTTGTTTTTCCGGTTTTGCGATTTTTCGGTTCCGAACTTCGTTACACTTCACTACCAAGCTAGTTTAAGTTTAACCTGGCTCTGATACCACTGTAAGTCCATATTGCGACCCCCGGTGCTTACGGGGAGGCGGAAACGGTATAAAAAACGAATTTTTATCGCAAGAGGCAACATGGACTAAACTAGGTCGGGATCGTTGTCTAAACTAAAACTAGTGTTCTTGCTAAAGAGAGTTAGCTACTATGGAAGATGGTTATACCTAAACTTGAACTCCTTCTTCTTCAAACCTTGTAGAGGTTGATGGTTCTCTTTTCGTCGCCTTCTCCCGTCGAAGATGGATCCACCTCGAAGGTTCGACTTTGGGCTCTTCCTCGATCTTTGAGTGAACTAGGGTTTCCGGCTTGCTAAACCTTCATCCTAGAATGAGTAGAGAGTGATTAGGGTTTGCTTTTCTTTCTAAAGAGAATGAATCTCAACACATGAGAAGGTTTCTCTTTTCAAGAGGAAGAAGAAGATGAAATGAGGAGAGAGAGAGGTTATGATAGAATGAGCTCAATTATTTCTTTCTTGCAACCATATTGCAAAAGAAAAATATTATCTAAATGATAATAATTGAAAATGAGAATAGTTGATGGTAGTATTTGGAATGACCACAACCATGCTTCATTTAATAAAAAGTAAGCATGAATCAAGGAAGACTTTTTAAAGCATGATGGTAGTCAATGGTCAACAAGTCAACCAAGGTCAACAAGTCAACAAAAAATCAACCATAACATAATTCTCATTTAATTATTAATAGATAATATAAAAATCCATTAGGGTTTGGAAAATGAAGACTGTCAACTGTGCATACGCACCCGTTCCGAAACCCTAATGAAAAACCTCATTCTCCGCCTCAAGCAACTGTGCATACACACCTGCATTCTCGTTCCGAAAAACAAGAATACCAAGATATAAAAGCAACCCCCAAAACATATACCAGTATCTGGCTCAAACCAGAGCCTGCCAGTATAATCCGTCCGGACTCCAAACGTGCACAAGTGCGTGGATGAGAACGAACCCTGTCGCAAAATCATGCGACCTCTACTCTGTTTTGCCCAGAGGCGAATACCCTCTGTGTGGGACTCTAAAGACTCGACACTACGCTGGCAGTGGGTTTAACCACAGACCGCAAGCGGCACTAGCTGTGCGTAACGGTCCCCAGGTAGATGTCGACAAGAAGGCTGACGAGGTGAAACCCCATCTGAACTCCTACTGAGTCTGAATGTGACATTCTCCGTACAGTCCGGTCTGTTCGTCTGATACATCGCATGGCGGGCCTAGGGGGCGGTAAAACGTCAGTCCCCCAATAGCGGTACAAGTCGTGTCGGAGTGAAGCCCAAAACACCCTGAGATAACACTGGAAACCTACCAGTATATCTCGCTTGCCCTGGCCAGGGACTACTCGTGTAATGGCTCTCCTAGACACAGCGCGATGTCAACCCCCAATACCGGGAGAGACGAATCCTGTCTAACCGTCACTGCCTCCAAGTGCTTCGGGACTGCACCCAACCACCACCTGTTTGCACGACTCCTTTGAGCCGTGGTAGGGTAGTGATCAAAGTGCAGTGGGAACACACTCGAGGCGAAGTGTCAGTGTCAAGTCAGCGGACTAAGCTGTACTCATGTCACCTGGGAACTGATAACTGACGATAGGTATAATACCAACCTGTCAGTTCCCGACGAGTCCTGTCCAGTGTACTCGTAACCCAACGAGCACCCGTATACTATCTCCAGTACGACGTACTGATGGCTGTGGGACAGACCATCTCCCACACTGGGATGAGAAGCGCATACGCTAGTCTACTCCGGAGTATCGATGCCCTGTCTCGATAGTCCTACGACTAGGGACCTGTATAAGGATGTGCCTATAGATTACCCAGCCCCCACTAGTGTGACTGCCATCACAACGCTGGTAATCAAGCAAAGATCCTAAGGGCTCCACTAATGCGTATAAGTGATATACTGAAATAAACACAAGTACACATTGAAGTAGAAACAAACCAAGTAGCATACTACTATATTGAGCAAGATTGTTTATACAAGGTGAATATCCCAAGCTTCCATCAAGTAATATACAAACTAGTATGATACAGTAATGGCCTCTAGGGCATATACACTAACAATCTCCCACTTGCACTAAGGCCATGTACTGGCGTATCGAAGACCTATCATCTCGATCAGCCGCTCGAACTGAGTCTGGGGTAGGGCCTTGGTGAATGGATCTGCAGTGTTCTCTTCTGAAGCAACCCTCCGAACCTCGATCTCCTTGCGATCCACGATCTCCCTGATCAGGTGATACCGCCTCAAGATGTGCCTGGATCTCTGATGGGACCTGGGTTCCTTTGCTAAAGCTATAGCCCCGTTGTTGTCGCAATACAGAGGTACTGGGTCAACAATGGACGGAACCACCTGAAGTTCTTTTAAGAACTTCCTTATCCAGACAGCTTCTTTTGCGGCATCAGATGCAGCGATGTATTCCGCTTCCATAGTCGAGTCTGCAACGGTTTCCTGTTTGGAACTCTTCCAACACACCGCCCCTCCATTGAGGGTAAAGACAAAACCCGACATGGACTTGGAATCATCCTTGTCACTCTAGAAGCTGGAGTCAGCAAAGGCCTCAATCTGGAGGTCTTTTCCGCCATACACCAAGAACATCTCCTTAGTCCTCCTCAGGTACTTGAGAATGTTCTTTACCGCTATCCAATGTTTCTCCCCAGGGTTTGACTGATACCGGCTTACTACACTCAGTGCATAAGCTACATCCGGTCTGGTACACAACATCGCATACATTATAGAGCCTACCGCAAAAGCGTAGGGTATAATAGACATGCGATCCCTCTCCAAATCAGTCTTGGGAGACATCTCTTTAGAGAGGGTGATCCCGTGACAAGCCGGTAGGTTACCGCGCTTGGAATCTTCCATACTGAATCTTTTCAGTACGGTGTCGATGTACCTGGACTGTGAAAGTCCTAATATCCTCTTGGATCTATCACGATGGATCCGGATCCCCAGGATGTAAGAGGCATCACCCAGGTCTTTCATGGAGAACCTGTGTGACAAGAAACCCTTGACAGATTGTAGCATAGGAATGTCATTTCTTATTAAGAGAATGTCATCCACGTATAAAACAAGGAATACTACAGTTCTCGCTACAAATCTACTATAGATGCATGGTTCATCTGGATTTTTGATAAAGTCAAATTCCTTGACCGTCTCATCAAAACAGATGTTCCAACTCCGCGATGCCTGCTTTAGTCCATAGATGGACTTAAGCAACTTGCACACCTTTCCGCTGCTCCCACTCTGAATGAAACCCTCTGGCTGATCCATATAGACACACTCCTCTAAACTTCCATTTAGAAAAGCGGTTTTTACGTCCATCTGCCAAATCTCATAATCGTGGAAGGCAGCAATGGCAAGAAGGATCCGAATGGATTTCAGCATAGCCACTGGAGAAAAGGTTTCGTCGTAGTCCAAGCCAGGTCTTTGACGGAAACCCTTTGCTACAAGTCTAGCTTTATAGGTCTCAACCTGTCCATCTACACCAATCTTCCTTTTGAAGATCCACTTGCATCCTACGGGTTTTACCCCGTCTGGAGCAATGTCCAACGTCCATACTTTGTTGGTGTACATGGACTCCATTTCGGTCCGCATTGCATCCAGCCATTTTACCGAGTCAATGCTCTGAACGGCCTGCTGGAAGCTAGTAGGCTCATCATAATCTATGATGCAATCCTCTCTATCCCCGTCTATGAGAAAACCGTAGTATCTCTCGGGCGGATGAGACTGCCTACTACTTCTGCGGAGCGGCGTAGGAATGTCCTGTTCTTTTGAACCCTCTGGTTCCACTAAGCTTTCAGTAATAGTCTGAGGTTCTGGAATTTCATCCAGTTCTACTGCGCTCCCACTTATCTGGTTTTCCAAAAACTCAGTTTCCAAGAAGTAGGCATGACGAGAAACAAGGACTTTTTGTTCCTCTTCACAGTAGAAGAAATATCCCTTGGAGTTCTTTGGATATCCCACGAACTTACACTGTACTGAACGCGCCTCGAGCTTGTCCGCATGCTGCTTTTTAACAAAAGCTGGACATCCCCAAGTCTTGATGTGACTGAGATGGGGTCTCTTCCCACACCACATCTCATATGGTGTAGTAGGCACAGTCTTAGTAGGAACTCGGTTCAAAAGGTACGCAGCTGATTCTAGTGCATACCCCCAGAATGATCGCGGTAACTCAGCGTTACTCATCATGGACCGTACCATATCCAATAGGGTCCGGTTCCGTCTCTCCGATACACCGTTATGTTGCGGGGTGTATGGAGGAGTAAGCTGAGAGAGAATCCCATTCTCTTTTAAATAATTCAGGAACTCGGCACTTAAGTATTCTCCACCTCGATCCGATCTTAGAATCTTGATACTTTTGCCGGTCTGTTTTTCTACTTCATTCTTAAATTCCTGGAATTTTTCAAAAGCTTCGGACTTATGTTTCATTAAGAAGACATAACCGTATCTTGAAAAATCATCCGTAAAAATAATGAAGTAAGAATAACCGCTTCGCGCATGTGTAGACATTGGACCGCACACGTCGCTGTGTACGAGTCCCAAGAGCTCGCTCGCTCTTACTCCGTGTCCAGTGAACGGAGTCTTTGTCATCTTTCCTTTGAGACAGGATTGACAAGTGGCATACGATTGATATTCGAACGGATCCAAATATCCTTCTGTATGTAACTTAGTCAACCTTCTCTCATTGATGTGACCCAGTCTACAATGCCATAAGAAAGTCTGATTAATATCTGGTGACTTTCTTTTGTGTGTATTCTGGATATTGAAAATCTGTGGTTGGTTTAATACGTATATACCATTGCTCAATGTACCTGACCCAATCAGAGCTTGATTAAGGTGAATGTTAACAACATTACTTACAAACGCAAATTCATAACCTTCTTTAGAAACCAAAGATACAGAAATGATATTACAAGTTGCGTTGGGTACAAAAAAGCAATTACGCAAAACCAAAACATGCCCATCTGACATTCCCAGGTGATAGTCCCCCACGGCTTTAGCATCCATGCTAGCTCCGTTCGCAACTCTGAGGGTCATGTCACCTGTCTTCAAAAACCTACGGTTTCTCAACGCCTGCAAAGAATTACAGATATGAGATCCTGATCCGGTATCCAATACCCAGGAAGTAGAGTTTATAGAAAGACAGTTTTCAATAACATACACACCTGAAGCTGAAGCCGCAACCTGCTTCAGTTCCTGTGTCCTGGCTTTCCAAGCCCTGCAATCTTTCTTCCAGTGTCCACTCTTGTGACAATAGAAGCATTCCTCTTTACCAACAAGCTTCCCCGCTATCTTTGTTGCCTTTTCCTTTCCCTTCGTACCCACTTTACTAACACCGCCTCTTGGTTTGGCGGGGGCTTTCTTCCTCTTTCCCTTGGCTTTCGCCTTGGACCTAGAGGAAGAAGATCCTCCTACAAACAAAGCGGGTGTATCCCTACCCTTCTGTAGGGTGCCCTCTGCGCTCCTCAGCAGGTTGAGGAGTTCTGAAAGTTCAACTTCCTTTTCTTGCAAGTTGAAATTCAGTATGAACTGGGCGTAAGTGGATGGAAGGGACTGGAGAATTATATCCGTATAGAGTTCACTATCCAACGTGGTCCCAAGTTCCGCGAGCTCCTCAGTGTAGCCAATCATCTTAAGCACGTGGTCCGCTACCGATGATCCGACGGCCAACTTTGTCGAAAATAACTTCTTCGACACTTCGTATCTTGCGATACGAGACTGCTCTCCATACAGTTCTTTTGTATGAAGAAATATGGATTCCAAATCCATATTCTCGTGCCTCCTCTGATGGTCGTTGTCCATCGAGGCAAGTACGAGGCATCTGGCCTTCGCGCTGTCAATCTCCCAAGTCTTACGGATTTCCTTATCCGCGACGCTGGAGGTGGGACCTGGGACGGGGGGAGCTTTGGTGGTAAGAAGATACCCCAGCTTGTCGTAAGAGATTGCCAATTTGACATTCCTGAGCCAATCTTTGTAGTTTGGCCCTGTCAATATGTTTTTATCTAGAAGTAACTTAAGTCCAGTCATTTCGATTTGGTCGCTGCAGGGGGAGAGAAGAAACACTTAGCACGATGCTCTTGCAAGTTTAGAATGGTTTTTAATTTGTCTAAACAGGATGGCTCCCACTGTCTCTCGAATCCCTCCTCAAACCACAAAGGAAGAATTAGCCGGGATCAATCCCACCGTACAATACTTGCTTAACCGTTCAGCCAGGCCAGTGTCGGTACTTCGAGGGAGGTTTTCCAACGCTTTCGCGAAGTTCCTTAATTTAAGAACCTCTTTTCCCTGGGGGCGTAGCCCCGCTAACACCTTTCTAGGCACCTACTAGGTTTATAGCATTGATCGTTTAGTGAGAAATTTCCCGAGGAGTAGCATATACTCACAGTAGGATCGGGATCCAAATATCATCGCGTGACGAAAATGAAGGAATCCTACCATAATCATCACACTCCAAATGGTATGCAAATCTAGCAAGTTTCAGTACTTATGAAACTCCCGATGTGGATTTTTGCCCCATGCTCTTATGACCTTGACTTTGGCCAACAAATCATAAGTCACATGTCAAGTTCTTCCCGTCGTTCTCCAGGTTAATTTGAATCCACCCGTACATACCCTTGACTTTGGCCAACAAGGCAGTACGACTGTTCCAAATCAACGCATCTATCTATGCTGCACATGAATATCCAATAGCTACCAATCACTATGCCTTGACTTTGGCCAACAAACACAGCTTGAATACTATTGACTATTTATATGAAACGACGGAGGGCTACGAATGGTTTTGGCGAAACCGTGAACGTAGTGAACTTGATATAATCGATGGAACAAGATAGCTTTTAGAAGGAGTGGCTCAAGCTCCGCATTTAAAAGTTAGTTTTGAAAAGAACCGAGTGGTTTTTCGAAAGTGTTCCATCGACTTAAACTTGGTTTATTATCTTGCATTAGTTCTTTTAATGCGTGATATTCTTGCATTAGTTCTTTTAATGCGTCCCATCATTTAATTCCTACCATTGCAGAAAACAACCAAAATATGACGTACGCTTATGCCATTCGCATTCGCCACGGGGTCCCGTCATCACTCGTTAGGTTACTTAACTAACGACAGAGCGGGGGCTGGGCTAGCGCGGCTGTAAAACATAAGCAACGCCTAAATAGAAAGCAATGATAGACATTACAGATCACAGATGAATATATTGGATATACTAGCAATCCGCAATCCTTTCGAGCCTGGAACGAAAAGCGGATAACACGGTCGCGGTGAATAGCCAAATACCCCACCCAAGACCCCTACGGGTGCGGCAAACTACCCGCCAAGTCTTCGGTAGTTTGTGCACCCCTCCATGGGTCTATCCTAGGAGCAAAAAACAGTAAAAAGAATTATACAATGACGGCTACAACCCCGACCCGGTTGTGCGGCCAAACAAATAATATAATTACATCAATTTACATTTACAAATGAATGAAAGAAAAACAAAAGCTCATCTCACATCCACCCCGGCTATTCACCCGCGACAGTCCAACACATTCATATACACATTCCAGCACATTACAGATCATGTATAACCCTGACTAATCGACTTATAGCGATTAGCCGACGTTCAATACATGCAAACATCACAGATATAACCAACATAGCCAAAGTGCAGTGAAGTTCGGAAAAAAATACGGAATTATAGGACCCCAAAAGTGAATTTCTGTTCTGGAAAATCTGGGTACATATAATATATCTTAAAAATCCCAAAACCAACACAGAAGAACACTGCACGAAAAACGATGCAGAGAAGATGCCAAACTGCGGCGGTTCCGCGGTCAGATGAAGAGGTGGGGCCGCGGAAGGGCGGCGGTTTTGATGAATCATGCTATCGTATTTCGTGGGTGTTCTTAGAAAACCCTGAGACGAATTTACAAGTATAAAGTTTTTCATTTTGAGCAGAAAAAATTTCAACAGAAACTTAGGGTTTTGTTTTTCCGGTTTTGCGATTTTTCGGTTCCGAACTTCGTTACACTTCACTACCAAGCTAGTTTAAGTTTAACCTGGCTCTGATACCACTGTAAGTCCATATTGCGACCCCCGGTGCTTACGGGGAGGCGGAAACGGTATAAAAAACGAATTTTTATCGCAAGAGGCAACATGGACTAAACTAGGTCGGGATCGTTGTCTAAACTAAAACTAGTGTTCTTGCTAAAGAGAGTTAGCTACTATGGAAGATGGTTATACCTAAACTTGAACTCCTTCTTCTTCAAACCTTGTAGAGGTTGATGGTTCTCTTTTCGTCGCCTTCTCCCGTCGAAGATGGATCCACCTCGAAGGTTCGACTTTGGGCTCTTCCTCGATCTTTGAGTGAACTAGGGTTTCCGGCTTGCTAAACCTTCATCCTAGAATGAGTAGAGAGTGATTAGGGTTTGCTTTTCTTTCTAAAGAGAATGAATCTCAACACATGAGAAGGTTTCTCTTTTCAAGAGGAAGAAGAAGATGAAATGAGGAGAGAGAGAGGTTATGATAGAATGAGCTCAATTATTTCTTTCTTGCAACCATATTGCAAAAGAAAAATATTATCTAAATGATAATAATTGAAAATGAGAATAGTTGATGGTAGTATTTGGAATGACCACAACCATGCTTCATTTAATAAAAAGTAAGCATGAATCAAGGAAGACTTTTTAAAGCATGATGGTAGTCAATGGTCAACAAGTCAACCAAGGTCAACAAGTCAACAAAAAATCAACCATAACATAATTCTCATTTAATTATTAATAGATAATATAAAAATCCATTAGGGTTTGGAAAATGAAGACTGTCAACTGTGCATACGCACCCGTTCCGAAACCCTAATGAAAAACCTCATTCTCCGCCTCAAGCAACTGTGCATACACACCTGCATTCTCGTTCCGAAAAACAAGAATACCAAGATATAAAAGCAACCCCCAAAACATATACCAGTATCTGGCTCAAACCAGAGCCTGCCAGTATAATCCGTCCGGACTCCAAACGTGCACAAGTGCGCGGATGAGAACGAACCCTGTCGCAAAATCATGCGACCTCTACTCTGTTTTGCCCAGAGGCGAATACCCTCTGTGTGGGACTCTAAAGACTCGACACTACGCTGGCAGTGGGTTTAACCACAGACCGCAAGCGGCACTAGCTGTGCGTAACGGTCCCCAGGTAGATGTCGACAAGAAGGCTGACGAGGTGAAACCCCATCTGAACTCCTACTGAGTCTGAATGTGACATTCTCCGTACAGTCCGGTCTGTTCGTCTGATACATCGCATGGCGGGCCTAGGGGGCGGTAAAACGTTAGTCCCCCAATAGCGGTACAAGTCGTGTCGGAGTGAAGCCCAAAACACCCTGAGATAACACTGGAAACCTACCAGTATATCTCGCTTGCCCTGGCCAGGGACTACTCGTGTAATGGCTCTCCTAGACACAGCGCGATGTCAACCCCCAATACCGGGAGAGACGAATCCTGTCTAACCGTCACTGCCTCCAAGTGCTTCGGGACTGCACCCAACCACCACCTGTTTGCACGACTCCTTTGAGCCGTGGTAGGGTAGTGATCAAAGTGCAGTGGGAACACACTCGAGGCGAAGTGTCAGTGTCAAGTCAGCGGACTAAGCTGTACTCATGTCACCTGGGAACTGATAACTGACGATAGGTATAATACCAACCTGTCAGTTCCCGACGAGTCCTGTCCAGTGTACTCGTAACCCAACGAGCACCCGTATACTATCTCCAGTACGACGTACTGATGGCTGTGGGACAGACCATCTCCCACACTGGGATGAGAAGCGCATACGCTAGTCTACTCCGGAGTATCGATGCCCTGTCTCGATAGTCCTACGACTAGGGACCTGTATAAGGATGTGCCTATAGATTACCCAGCCCCCACTAGTGTGACTGCCATCACAACGCTGGTAATCAAGCAAAGATCCTAAGGGCTCCACTAATGCGTATAAGTGATATACTGAAATAAACACAAGTACACATTGAAGTAGAAACAAACCAAGTAGCATACTACTATATTGAGCAAGATTGTTTATACAAGGTGAATATCCCAAGCTTCCATCAAGTAATATACAAACTAGTATGATACAGTAATGGCCTCTAGGGCATATACACTAACACTGTATGGTCCATTCACGTTGCTGAAGGGGGCTGCCTCACTTCAGGCTTTGGCGGGTAACTTGCCGCGCCCGTAGGGGTCTAGGATTTCATTGCACAGGCTATCCACACGACCAGGGGAACGTCGGGTTTCAGTAGCGGCTCTATGAAACCCGGGGATCCCAGATGTCTGTATTGTTCTGTGATTCTTATTACATTTCTGTGATGTTGCATTTTATCATGCCTTGAGCGATTATTATATATTGATATATATACTAGTAGATGTTGTATATGTTTTTCATCCGCGCTAGTCCAGTCCCCGCTCTGTCGTTAGTTAAGTAACCTAACGGGTGATGACGGGACCCAGTGGCGAATACGGATGGTATATACGTATATCATTATTTTCGTTCTTTATTGGTGTGATCAATTGATGGGACTGCGTTGATTCGGATCAATGCAAGCTAAACAAACCTATTCTGATATTGTTGGAACATTTTTTTTCCAAAAAGCTGTTATTGCAAGGACGTTCTCTTTTGTTTTGCACAGTGGTATTCGGTTATGAATATCCAGCACCTCAGTCGACGAGGCAAGGGCCGAGATCCCTTCACCGGGGGTGACCCCTTGGACAGAAGTTTGCGTCAGCGTAATAACTTCACTATAGCCGATTTCCTTTTGCTTTGCATCATGGTAATCATTTGGAATATCTTGCACCTCATTCTACGGGGAAAGAGCCGAGATCCCTTCACCGGGAGTGACCTCTTTACCAAAGGTTTTCGCCACTACATTTTTATAAAAAGTTATCCGGTTCTTTCAACGATATCAAGTTCATTACGTTAATGGTTTTTCGCCAAAAACCAGCCATAGCCCTCCGTCATTTCAGATTAGTATTGCTTAGTATTCGTGCTGCGTATGTCGTGCATTACCGAGGCGTAGTGTTCGGTAGCTATGTAATGCTTTTCTGTCGCATGGATTAGTGGATTGGTTGGGACAGTTGTACTGTTATGTTGGCATTGTCAAGGACTCGTACGGGTGGCTTTAATGCAATCAAGATAATGACGGGTTGAACTTGACTAGGACGCTTTGATATGTTGGCATTGTCAAGGTCACTTGGGTCCTAGGGGTAAAAATCATATCGGGAGTTTCTAAAGAAATTGAAACTTGCCAGGCATGCGCATACCTTCTGGAGTGTGATAACGTGAATGGATTCTGTCACGTTATCATGCGATGATAGTTGGATCCCGATTTCCACTGATGAGTTGGTTTACTCCTCGGGTGATCCTGACTAATTCTTCTTTCAGGTTTGGAGGAGAATTTGACGTTACAGTGGGAGGTTTGCTGATTAGATAAAGTGATAACCATTCTGATCTAGGTTAGAGTGCACGCTGAGTGTTTCTTTTCTCTCTCCCTTTGGCAGCGACCATGACCCGACCCTTAACTACGACTCAATGACCAAGTTAACCGAACCTTCTTAAAACACAGGCTTTTGGATTGTCAAAGTTGCATACCTCATTGCCACTCCTACTTTTACCCTTTTCTCCAGGACACCCCGTATTACTACGAACGTCCACTTCCATTGGATAAAACCATCGTATGGTTATATACGAACTCGAAGGAATTTATTCGAGGATGGTTTTCGGTTCTGGAGAAAACGAATAGGACTATTCAGTTGTCTTTTCCTTTTACCTTCTCTCAGGTTGTGAGTGCTCTTTGGATTAGGGGACAGTACACCTATTACGCAAATTGGATAGTCTTCTTCCAAACCATAGGAAGGTGCCGACCGGTAGGGAATGAAGAAAACGAATTAGCCTAACGATGGTGTGCAGAAGGTATTAAGTAAAGACAAATAAAGGGATTAGTATGAGGGCAAAGTAAACTGCGACTGCTATTCACGACCAAACCAAGTATTTCTTCGCCAATCCTACGTCACCTTTGTATTTCTCCAGGACACTCCGTATCACTATGAAGATCCACAGTTTATTGGATACTCCATCGTATGGTTATATACGAACTCGAAAGGAACTTGTTCCAGTTCGGGGATGGATTCTGGTTCAGGAGAAATAAGAATAAGGTTTATTCGGTTGTCTTTTATCTTCACCTTCTCTCAGGTTGCGAGTGCTCCTAGGATTAGGACAGCACACCCATTATGCTATTTGGATAGTCTTCTTCCAAACCATAGGCTGGTGCCGAAAGGTAGGGAAGGAAGAAAACCATTTAGCCTAAGAGGGTGTACAGAAGGTAACGACCAAAGACATATAAAGGGATTTGTAGAAGTGGCAAAGAAATATACAATTGCAGTTGTGAATCTGGATAATGGAAGAGGCATTACTAGGAATACCCGGAAACCCCTTCGAAACATTTTCAATGTTTCAGTTTCGCTGTGTAGTGTTAAAAGAAAACTGATTTCCCAATTTGACACTTGCTCCAGGGTATGTATTTACCTGGTATTATTCTCATATCTGTATGGTTTTACAGATGATGAGTGGGAGTAAGTCATTGGGAATTGGGTGATTATCCTCATTATATCAGGATTCGTTGTAATTGGTGATATTTGAGGAAATCACCTGGGTAGTTTCCCGGACGGCAAATATTTGGTTTTGAATATCCGTTGTTATGCACCAATTTCAAATTAATGTATCTGTACGTCTATTTTTATAGAGTGAGATATAGCCTTTTGAAATTATGTCGGTGACATTTACCTATATCAGTTGATGGTTAGGTAAGGAGCATTAAACAGCGGTGTAACTCTTCATAACCATAGTACAATTTTCAACCTACGACACACAGGAAATGAGTTATTAGACTCAAAGGACTTATACATAGTATTGTATGTTGTCCAGTGTCCATGAGGACAGAGGGGTTGGCTCTCGTACTATATTCTGTTTACTTGTGACTTCTCTAGTTCTTAGACATGTGTTTCGTAGAAATCCAAGGTCTAAGTTTTGAGAAGTTATAGGTATAAGAATAAAGTAGAAAACCAGGTATTGCAAGTATCGGGATTCTTCAAGATGATCAAGGATGTAGATACTTATGTATGGTATTCAGTTAATAGTAATGATTAAGAGAACTTGCTTCTCTTTCAGGTTACTCATAATTGGAAGTACTCCTAAGTTGAGTAATGCTGATCGGCCTCTCTCCATTTAGTTGACATGCACTGGAGAAAGCTGCATGATTTGAATCTGGTTCAATTAAATCAGTGCCTTTGTTTCTATATTGGATATAGAACAGTTCATATCTTAACGATGTTAAGGTACGGGGAGTTGTCCGGCTTATGCTTAAAACCAGACTCCGGATAACTCGATGCACGTTTCTGTAATGGCTGTTTGTGGGTTGACCCGGGCTATGACGAGGGTTAACTTTCTACTATCTGGAAGATCAATAGTGATATTGTTCTTGACTCGCCACAGTTTTAATAAAAATGGATTTTTTCAGAAAACAGTAGTGGGAGTATGGTAGAACTGGAAGTGATTCCAGAACCGCAAACGATTACTGAAAATTTGATAAGAACCTATAAGATTCAATTTGGTTTGAAATTCCATTGGCCACTCCGCAGATATGGTGGGTAACCTCAAGCATCCGAGAGGTACTTCGGTAGCCTCAAGGACGGTGACAGAGAGGTTCTTGTTTACCCAGACTTGCCATTGCTGTTGTTCCAAACTGTGAGACCCAACAGGAGGATGAGTATAGCGTCGTTCTGAATGGTCTTTAGAAGTGCACGTGTATATGACTCTGCCAGAAGGTTGTCGTAGTCAGTGGGAGCAGCGGATGCATTGGTGGACAAGTAGCTTATGTCTATTTATAGGCTAAAGTAGATATAATGGAGATAGATCATCTATTTCTGATGTGACAGTCGTAGGTTTGACTTCATCAGAATAGAGGATGGATCTATTAAGAAGGTAGTAGGGTGTGATGTCCTGGTATTAGGATGACATACACAGAGTAGGAAGTGAAATTCCTATACTACGATCGGTTATATTTTGGTTGTCACACAGTGGTTTCTCCACATAGGATATAGATGTTGTTTTTGCACTAGATGCAATAAGGTGATATTAATCCTATCCTGGAGAAACGTTCGGAAGCAGTTTTAGAACATAAGTTGATGTTCTAGGGATTTGATAAAGACAGCCTCCTTTTGGAGACGGTTATCATTCCAGGCTTCCAAGGTGACCTGGATGACAGAGTGGCTGTCAGAGTTATATTTTTCCTACTGACAAGGGACAGTAGTTTGGACAGGTGGTCCAGGTGGATACTAAGGGTGGCATGGCGCAGGATACTGATTATTTTCAGTTGATGATACGGTCTGAGAAGTTTGGATTTGGAGTTCATTGATGAACTAGGTCCCATCAGATATCCAGACACATTCAAAGACAGGTATTGCTCATTTCGGGAGATGGTTTTCTCCGCGAACTTGAGATAAAGAGAGACATAGAAAGAAACATCAGGGCGGATCCACTCACTGAGGCTATTCTTCGAACGCAATAGTTTCGCAAACGGGCTTTGTGAGACTGATTAGTAGAGGAGTTGGGTGTTCGGTATCACACGGGCTGTGAGTATGCGACATCGCAATAATTAGCCTTGAGTGCAAGTGGGAGATTGTTAGAGATAGTGCCCTCAGAGTCAATTATTGGATCACAGGCACGTGATTGCAATGATTGAGGGAGGACCTATACCGGTAGGACAGTCTTGCTCGAGATGATAGTATGCTATCTGGTTTATCTTTATCATCGTATACTGCTTTAGGTGACCTTACAGGTCACTATTGCACGTTGATAGAGCCCTTAGGATTCTTGCTTGACTGCCAACAGTATGATGGCGATCATATACGTGAGAGCTGGGGTCTATATGCACATCCTTAAATGGTCCCTAGTCGTGGGAGTTTCGAGACAGGGCATCGATACTCCAGAGTAGACTAGTGTATACAGTCGAGACCCCGACGAGGGGCGGTGGACGGTCTCACAAGCCACTGGTGTCAGATGGTTCACCTAAGATGTATACAGGTGCTCATTGGGTTATGAGTACACCGGACAGGACTCGCCGGGAACATGCTAGTTGGTATTATACCTGACGTCAGATAGAAGTTCCCTGGTGACATGTGTACAGGTTAGTTCATCGACCTGAGATCGTCATTTGTCTCGTGTGAGTTCCCACTATGCTTTGATTACTATCTTACCATGGCTCAAAGGAGTCGTGCAAACAGGTTTTAGTTGGGTACAGTCCCGAGCCACATGGAGGCAGTGAGCGGATCTGCAGGGGTTCGTCTCGCCCGGTATTGGGGGTGAGGTCGCGCTGTGTCTAGGAGATCCATTACACAAAGCCCTCGGCTGAGGCAGGAGATTTACTGGTAGGTATTCCAGTAGTATCTCAGGGTGTTCTGGGCTACACTCCGACACGACTTGTACCGCTTTTGGGGGTCTGACTTTTACCAACCCCCTAGGCTTCGCCATGCGATACTCATAGACGAACGGACCGGACTGTACAGATATTGTCTCTGACAGGCTCAATAGGGTGTCAGGATGAGTTCGCTCATCAACGACCCTTTTGGTCAATAACTGGTAGCCCGTTACGTAGGCTAATACCTCTGACGTGCTAGTGGTTAAATCCAAAACCAAAGTATTGACGAGTCTTTAGAGTCCCCCACAGACCGTTTTCTCTAGTTTCGGGCGAAATGCTGTAGAGGTCGTATGGAGATATGGCAGGGTTCGGTCAGATACGTGCGGTATTGCACGGATCATGATCGGACGGATAATACTAGCGGGCTTTGGTTTAAGCCGGATCCTAGTATTATACTGTGTAGATTTTGTCTCTTTGCATTTGTATTCAGTAGGAATACAAATGCGGGCATGTATATGCAGTCGCGGGGTTTTCCTGTAATTTATTACGGGATCAGTTTTCTGAAGTTGCCAGTTTGCATTCCGTTCCGGCCAGTTTTCCTTTGTTCCTTCACGGCCGGATTTTTCTGATGGAGGGGCTAATTTGCAAGTTTACAAATTAGCATTTGTGGAGGGGTTTCTTGCATTTGAGGGATTATGTTGTTTTAGCATCTTTTCTTTTTCCTTCATCATGTTTTGCATTAATGATGATGGGAGTGAGATGAGAGTTGATTTGGATTTTGATGTGAGGCTTGCTTTTGGGGTGTGGTCACCTTTTTTCCTCTCCTACACTCACCTCACTTGCTTGTTTTTTCCCACTCCCCATTTTCTTAGAGGCCGGCCACAATTTTGTGGGAGAAAGAGAGGATTTTTTTTGTGTGAGGGAAAAATTCATTCATCTCATTTTGCTTGCTTGCAAAATTTCTAACACCTCTCCAAAGTTTATTTTTCCTTCTACATCATATGGCAACTTCAACCCCAATAGAGAAAAAATGATTCTACACTAGCCTACAGTATTTCTTAGGCACGTCGGCTCGCCAACTTCGTACCCGAGTTGCCTCGGTCCAGAGGTGGGAGCCCGTAAAAGAACTCGGCAATGTGGTGCCCGTTCCGACGAGGTGATGAAGACCGGAGATTCCGTGAGGAGATCGGAGTGGAGGCCGAAGACCGAAGGACACGCATCGCTTGGTATAGCCTTCTATCCCATTCTCTAGTTAGCTAGCTTTAGGTTAATGGTTCGATCCGGGGTTTTAGGACGCGGTAGTGCCGGTTTTCAAGTCAAGAAAAAAATTTTATTTCCGCATTTTGGCCGAGGAAAGGCGGCCGGGGCGCTACCGTAGTCCTACAAGAGTCCCACACAGAGAGAATTATGGCAGGGTTCGATTATATTCGTGCACTTGTGCATGGATCATGATCGGACGAATAATACTAGTGGGCTTAGGTTTAAGCCGGATCCTAGTATTATATTGTTGGATTATTTTCGTCTCGTTGTATTCGTATTTAGTCGGAATACGGATGCGAGTATGCATATACAGATGAGGGGTATTCTTGTAATCCGTTACAAGATTGCTTTTGGGGATGCCATTTCCTTTTTCTTTTAAACATTTAGTTTAATGTTTAATATTGTGTGGAAAATGTGAGGTTAAGTTTTGTCATGGATTCATTCATGGTGCATGTGCACTTGGTGACATAGGGTAAGTTTTGTTTTTGCTAAGATATTTGTGTGCGAGATATTTGTTGGGGGTTGGCAGATCTTTTCTTCTGGGTTTTTCTTTCTTTAAGTGCTCACAAATATATAACACACAAAACACTAAGCAAAACCAACTCAAGAAAATGGCAGAGACTTTTTCATCACTTGCCATTTTTTCTTTTGCCAAGCTTTGCCTCACACTTTCTTCACCTCATGGCTTCTTTTTCAACCTCCACCCAATCCCTCTTATGAGTTGAGAATCCTTGGGTGTATTGAGACAAAATATCCACACATTCTCTCTACTTAATCTTGGCTATCTAGGTTAGCAAACTAGATACTCGAGTTGCTTCGGTTTTGAGGCGGAAGCCCGTATTACTAATTCTCGACGTGGATCTTCTTCGATGTGGGGAGACCGGAGATCAAACTCGATCAAGGAAGCCGTGAGGAGCTTGGGATAGAGGTTGAAGACCGAATGACACGGATCGATCGGTATAACCTCTATAAAGTCTTTTTATAGAACTAGTATAGGGTTAATGGTACGATCCGTCGATTAGGGTTCCGTTAGCGCTGGTTTCTAAAAGTTTTTGTTCCGTATTTGGCCACGGATTGATGGCCGGGCATTGCCGTAACCCTATATAATCAAGAAAAGAGGTGTTAGGGGTCTTTTTCGTTATGAAGCATTAAAAATCTATATCTATGATATTTTGCGACAATCGACACCCATCATCACCATCTTTATCATCTAAGATTTGGATACACCAAATTTCATGCGATTCCATAATTTTTTCACCATTGAATTTGCAATGTAAGAAGTTCTATTGTCGATAAACCGTTAATTTTGCATCCACTAAATCAACGGTGAAAAAATGGTAGAATCATATGAAGTTTGTTGTATCTAAATCTTAGATGATAGTTGGTATTATACTCATATAATCAATGTATGTATGCATGTGGATCTCTTCCACCCATATAATCAATGTATGTATGCATGCGGATCTCGTCCACCCATATAATCAATGTATGTATGCATGTAGATCTCGTCCATTTGTCAACCACTGACACAACACATCATGCATGTAAATATCATAAAAGCATATGTATGAAAGTATGAGGATATAAATTAACGTGTGTCCCTCGCGACACATCAAAATTATGGAACCTGAGTGTCCAACCCCGATCCTCGAAACATCATGAAACACGTGCCCAGCATCGGCACGTAAATCCTCATATCTCTCGGGCTCCGTCAGTCCGGATCGGCCTATATCATCTCTCGACTCCGGTCGGTATCCTCCGGATAGACGCCAGGTCAAACAATCACCGGTAGGTACTAGCCACCCTGCCAGGCTCATCGTCTACTCCACGAAAAACATTTCTCGCCCTGGGGAACCATACCGGGTGCACCATGAACCCGCAAACGGATCAGCCGCCTCCTCGAATCGGGTTTCACATATCACACGTCTCAGAACCGAGAAAACGCATGGTGTATGCATTGAAATATCATATCAAGAGAAATCGGGTTTTTAAAAAAATACATACTTTCTTTTGAAATAACCACGGTTCTCAAATCCAGAAATCTCATGAAAACAGCATATCTCAATGCGTATAATCGTAAAGCATGATGTATGCGACATATAACAGAAATGTAAGCATATCCGTATATCATGCAACATGGAATCAGTAATATGCACATGTCGAGGGAAAGCAGCCTTTTTAAATGAATCCAGTTTTAAAATATATCTTGCGGTTCCCAATTTCTCCCAAGTAAAATGCAACATCGTATAAGGTGCATATGTAACTATAGCAAGTAAACTATGCAAGGGGATCATATCATGATGCAGCAATCTTACTGCGTAGTGAAATGGCAATTATCGATGATGAAGTGTGTGAGACGACAAATCTGTGTAAGTGTAACATACGCATCATCGATAATGGTATAAGTGTACTAGCACAGGTATATGCAATGCACTGAAAATAGCATGAATGCAGCATAAGGTAAATCATCGGCTAAAAGCTATAAGGTATACGTATCTAACATGATCGAGTCTGTGAATCTATCAATCGGTATCCTGCCTCACAACATCACGTACGGTATAATCCATCGTACGGTATCCTCTAGTTAAAGGTACAGATCAATCGTCATAAAACTCATCACGTACGGCGGCACTAAAACATCGGGGATCCTATCACCCTATATGACAATGAGGGGTATAGACCTAACGTCTCGTACGACATATCACACATGATTCACAACATTTATATATATCTATATACCTACATCCTAGGTCGCATCAATAACAATCTCATATCGAGGGACCGGCAAAGGTATCAATCATTTCAATCGACTCGCATCCGTATACCAACATATCCATCAAGTCATCATATCACATCATATATCCTTTTCATCGCATTAAGTCAATATATATATACATTCTACCTTATACATCAAATGTCATGCTACTCTAAAACTCATACGTACTCAAGTGCAACTACATATCTATAAGTCGTGATTCACGTTCACGTTTCATATCTTATTTATGTGTCAAACCGAGACATCATTCCTTCCATATCATGTCACACTAAATCTTTAATCACATCCATTAGTTACCTAGAATAAGTTTCTTTAACCATGTCCTATATATCGGTTTCTATCAAATTGCGGGGGTGCTATACGCCATCCACCCGACCTCCCGCATAAATATAGATCTACTCACCTGATCTTCGCTTGCCGATGTCGCCACGCTCTTGCTTGTCGTTCAAGTCCACTCGTGGGTACCTACATATATACACACAAGATATCATAAACCGAAATCATGCATGAAAACCAAAATGACACAAGTATCGCTCATAGGTAAAAACATATGGTCTACTCTCGCAATTCAACCAAATAACACTCGATACAGACGTACAAACGTCAAGTAATCGAATACAATACAAAATATCAAAATTTGAATCCATAAACAACAAAAAAACCAAAGCAGCAACTCATGAAAATGTCCCCAGATTTTATTTGAGGTCAAAACAAGTTGTACAAACAGTACAGGGGTGATATATAGGGTATATGTGAGCTACTGAAGGAACCTGGACACCCAAATCCACTACATGGCCAGCAACACACCTAAGAATTCCGTCCTGCTCGGTTTTGTGGGGGTTGAATGTGTTCGTATTGGTAGGGTGGCCTCCTGATGGTCCATCTACGTCAATGGTACTGTTTGCTTTTCTAGTAAAAATCTCAGGTTAGCCCAGATTCCCTGCACCCTTAATTTCATCACAAAACCGACATGAAAAGTTTCTGGTTTTGGGTTTCAGGTTTTAGTTCAAGCATGGTCTGGGTTTCTAACACCATGGCGGGTTTTAAGGTTACTACTAACCTCACTTACACCTTCATAACTCAAGAATTCCACATTACCTCATCTAGGAATTTTCTAAGTTCACAAAACCTCGCTAAAATGATTCTAAACATGCATAGGTGATAAAGTAATTCAAATACAATCCTAATGGTGCAAAAATTACCTCATTTGGCAATTCAAGAAAATTTCTTGAGTTGCCCCAAGTTTCCAAAATCTTTGCTTTCTTGATCCAAAGTGACTGTAATGATCTTGTGCATGTTTTTAAAGAAGTGGGGATGAGGTTTTTGTGTGTTTTTGGGTGTGAAATGAGGTGTTTGAGGAGGGGGAAGAGGGGGTGCTGCCATGGATGAAGGAGGAGAGGGGAAAGGTGAATGAAATGAGTGAAGAAGAATGAGCCAAGTCCAAGGTTTGACCCCTCACCTCTCTCTCCTTTCTCTTTCTTGCCCATACCTCATTTTTCTAATCCATTTCCTTTTTCTTTTCATTTTCATTTCTCGTCTAATGTTTTCCCTTCTTTTTTCTTTTAAAAAAGAAAACCAAGCATGATAAAAGAAAAGCCATGTAGAAAATGTAACACAAGTGTAAAATAACATGGTGTATGTTATGTGCACAAATCCGGCTTAATGTGCGATTAGCGATATTTAATCGCGATTAGCGTTAAAACAGTGTATAATTAATCATAAAATTTATAATTTGCTTAATTCATTTAAAACACCCTCATTTCAGTAATTTCTACAATTTTCTAAATTTTCCCCAATTTATCGGTATTTAATTATACCGCACTAATAAAATATTCATAATGTTTATTATTTAATTATAAAAATTCCCAAAAATAATATTTTATTTTTCTGAAATGTTACAGTTTCCGTAATGGCAGTTTGTGGGTTATCCCGGGCTATGACGAGTGTTAACTTTCTACCATCTGGAAGATCAATAGTGATATTGTTCTTGACTCGCCACAGTTTTAGCAAAATGGATTTTTTCAGAAAGCAGTAGTGGGGGTATGGTAGAACTGGAAGTGATTCCAGAACCACAAATGATTACTGAAAATTTAATAGAACCTGAAGATTCAATCGGGTTTGACATTCCATTAGCCACACCGCATATATGGTGAGTAAGCTCAGGCACCCGAGAGGTACTTCGGTATCCTCAAAGACGGTAACAGAGAGGTTATTTTTTACCCAGACTTGCCATTGCTACTGTTCAAGACTATGAGACCCGGCATGAGGATGAATATAGCGTCGTTTTAAACTAGCTTTAGAAGTACACGTGTATATGACTCTGCCAGAGGGTTGTAGTCAGTGGGAGCAACGGAAGCATAGTGGACAAGTTGCTTATGTCTATTTATAGACTAAAGCTCGTATAGCGGAGATAGATCATATATTTTTGATGTGACAGTCATAGGTTTTGACTTCATCAGAATAGAAGATGGATCTGTTAAGAAGGTACTAGGGTGTGATGTCCTGGTATTTGGATGACATACACTTTATAGGAAGTGAAGTTGCTACACTACGATCGATTATATTGTAGTTGTCTCACAGTGGTTTCTCCACATAGGATATGGATATTATATAAGGCATTATGGTTACTAGATCTATGGTTTTAGATCTAGATTTGGGTAGTTTCCCAATCCGGTTATTTAGACAGTATTCTAAAGGTGTTTTAGAATGGACGACTCCTGGTATGGTGGTGTACCTACAGGTGATGGTGTCACCCTCTCTGAAGGTGTCTTAAAGACTAAAGGGAGAGAGATGTGCATGATTGGTATATCACTTGTTTAGGCAATTGAATCAATCAAGAGTTGTCAAGTACCACGCCAGATGTTGTTTTTCCACTAGCTGCAATAAGTTTATACCAATCCAAATTCAAGAGAAACGTTCGGAAGCGGTTTTTGTACATAAGTGGATGTTCTAGGGATTTGGTAGCGGCAGCCTCCTTCGGGAGACGGTTATCATTCCAGTCTTCCAAGATGACATAGATGACAGAGTGACTGTCAAAGTTATAGTTTTTCCTCTTGACGAGGGGGCAGTAGTCTGGACAGGTGGTCCAAGCGGATACTGAGGGAGGCATGGCGCAGGATACTGATTAAATTCAGTTGACGATACAGTCTAAGAAGTTTGCTGGATTTGAAGTTCATTTCTGAACAGGGTCCCATCAGATATCCAGACATATTTTAAGACTGCTATTGCTCATTTCGGGAGATGGTTTTCTCCGTGAACTTGAGATAAAGAGAGACATAGAAAGAAACATTGTAGCAGATCCACACACTGAGGCTATTTCTCGAACGCAATAGTTTTACAAACGAGCTTTGTGAAACTGATTAGTAGATAAGTTGGGTGTTCGGTATCACACGGGCTGTGAGTATGCGATACCGCAATAATTAGCCTTAAATGCAAGTGGGAGATTGCTGGCTATAGTACCATCAAGTCAATTATTGGATCGCAGGCACGTGATTGCAATGATTGAGGGAAGACCTATATCGGTAGAACAGTCTTACTTGAGATGATAGTATGCTATCTGGTTTGTCTTTATCATCGTGTACATACTTCAGGTGACATTACAGATCACTGTTACATGTTGAGAGAGTGTTAGTTATATGTATGCCCTAGAGGCCATTACTGTACATACGATGTATATTGTAGTGGATGCTAGGACATATATAGGGAGGACTTTCTTGCTCGACATGATAGTATGCTATCTGGTTGTACTTTATCTTAACATGTACTCTGATTGTCTCTATGTTACATGTTGATAAAGCCCTTAGGATATGTACTCGACTACTGGGACTATGAAGAGATCATACTAGAGGGGCCACGGTAGTCGGCGAGTACATCCTATAACTGTTCCTAGTCGAGGGTGTATCGAGACAGGGCATCGATGCACCAGAGTAGACTAGCGTATACGCATCTTGACCCATATGATGGGCGATGGATGATCCCATATCCATCGGTGTTTGACATCAAGGATGGTGTACGGGTGCTCAGTGGAGACTGGGTACACTGGACGGACTCGTCGAGAACTCCCAGATGGTATTATACCATACGTCAGATGGCAGTTCTCCGGTGACACTAGTACAGAGTAGTCTGTTGACCCGAGATCGTCATAGAGTCTTGTGTGATTCCCACCGTGCTTTGATTTCCATCATACCACGTCCAAGAGGGCGTGCAAAAGGGTAGCTTTTGGGTACAGTCCCGAATCACATAGAGGCAATGAGCGATAGGAGGGGATTCGTCTCTCCCGGTATAGGGAGTTGATGTTGTGCTGTGTTCGATTGGCTATAACCGGAAATACCTGGCCAGGGTTGCTGAGATTTACTGGTAAGTGTTATCAGTAGTTTCTCGAACTGTTATAGACCTCATATCGACACGACTTATCGAGCTACTGGGGTCTGACGTTTACCACCCCGAGGCGAGATATGCAACATATCAGACGACGAGACCGAACTGTACGGGAGTGTTACTGTTTGGATTCACAGGAGAATGTACAGGCTTGCTTGTTGATCTTCTGAGCGCTCAATACCTGGGTAGCTGTTACGTTTAGCTGACCGCTTGCAGCTTGTGGGTGTTAGATATGATCATCACCTACTGCCGGCGTATTGACGATTCTTTAGAGTCCTACACAGAGGTTTCTTGACTCAGGCAAAACGGAGTAGGGGCACATATGTGATATGTGCGGGACCGAGGACAATGCGATATGTGATACCGTATTCTATTCTCGCGATATTTGATATCAGCCGGGTCATCGGATCAAGTGTTGATTCGATGAATCGGTACGGATAAATATTAGTCGGTTATATGCGATATAGCCGGATTGTCGGATCAAGTGTTGATTCGATAATTTAATGTATAATAATATATATGATATATTAAATTACATTAACTAATATTAGCTCACTAAAAGATTCTTTTTCTCACTCGGGTAATACATTGATATATATGCGATATATGTTAATTGTATTATTTTATTTGGTTACAATAAATATTATATATGTGATATATAATATTGTAACATGATATGATAAATAATGCAACATGTTTAGTAGAGATTAAACAAGATTAGGGTTTGATTTGGGTTAATGGTTTCTAGATGATTCTAGAAGGTTTTTGTTTTGTCATGATAAAGATATTTTCAAGTGAGTCATGCTTTAACCCAACCCAAACCCTAACCCTAGTTAATTCTCAACAATGGTTAAGTGAACCATGGTTGCATAATTGATCATTATCTCCTTTTCCTATTCATCACAAAAGGATTAACAAATATTGTTCATCTTCTTCCTTCATTCTTTCATGGAAAAAAAGCTTTCTTGATTTTTCCAAGTGATGAATAATTGTGAGAAAATGATAAATAAATAGAGCAAAAATCCTACTTCATCATCCTCATCTTCCCTTGCCATTTAGATGAGGGTGTTCACATCATTTCATGAGTGTTAGCTTGTGTTAAAGAAACTTCAAGGTAGATCATCTTAGTATCGAAGATCGGAAGCAAAGGTTGCATCTTTCTCTTCGTGGAACCTCTCGAGAGTCCGGATCCCGATGATCACAGCGATGGGACCACAACACGGAGCATATGAAGTGAAGGACCGGATCTACAAAGGTTGTAATCCCTCTCACTTAGTGTTAAAGTATTTAGCATGCTAGTTTTCGCCTAATCTCTAGTTTAAAGTTCCGTATTCGGGTTGTTCGGCACGGCTAAATTTTTATTCGGGCATGGTTGATTCCTCGTAGACCCTTGTGCGTGTGCCTAGTAACCCTACAGTGGTATCAGAGCCAAGCTAGAGCTTTAGACGAAGTCTAGACGAAATTTAAAGTCCGATCGAAACCCGAAACCCCGATAAAACCCGCTCTCTGGACTTTTTCTAAAAACTGGGATTTTTCCAAATTAAAAATGCTTAAAAAAATCAGCAGGGAAATACAAGAGTTACTGTGAAACACGTGCGCCTGATTCCACTGAATCGCGGCGGATCCGCGGCACATGCATGGCATGTGCGGCGGTTCCGCGGCACTTTACTCACTTCACTGTTTGAAATTTGCACAGCAATTCTTGTCTTTTAGTGCTGTATTTTCTGGGAATTTTTAATATTTATTCAACTGTTGAATTTTCTGGGTTGTATTGGGGATTCGATGATTCGATCGGGAACTTTAACTGCGTCTTTTGTGTTTTGTCCGGATAACTTTTAGAAACTGTTAAAAAGTTTGAACGGATATCAATAACTCACTTTTTCCCCTGTCGGAAATTTTTTCAAAAGTTGGATTTTTTCTCGTGTTTAAGAATGTTCTAAGTCGTGCATGTAACTCGGTGGACCCTCTAGAAGACAACAAACCTTAACTCGATTATGTGACCGTCTTGAACTACCCTTTGAACTTTTGGGTTTGGGGCAGTACGGCGTGCCACATGTGAGGCGTTGGCTTGACACTTCTACGGCTGGACCATTGGTACTGTGGCATGTAATGGATGTTTTTAAACTGATTTCAAGTGTTGAGATATATTGGGGAAATCTTGGGTGCTTGATGATTCGATCGGAAAGTTTAACTTTTTCTATTTATCTGGAATGTGATACAATATTTGGAATCCACAGGCAGTTATGAGATAACTAATTTGAATATTATAAACATAGCAGTTTAGTCTCAGATGATCGGTTGCCACGGAATTTTGATGTGATCAAAAGTCCGTCGCAATCACGTAGCATACGCGGATACTCGCCGGGTAAACTTAATAGACAGCTACGCCCCATAGCGCCGACCAAGTGACTGTAGGAGAACCCCGTCGCCGAAAGCATCCGTTCGGGTGCTCGCGGCAGCGGTGTTCCGTCTTAGTGCACTTCGTCGACGGCATCTGGGGGTGCGGCCGTCTACTAAAGTTTGCCACGAGCATTCGATCAGGACGTCGGGAATCTTGTTGAATTGTCCGACTTGATATTGAAAAGAGTTTTCGATAATGAGACTAAAATGCGGGGTTTATAATTGTTAGGCACGTGATGTCTAAGGAATTCATTTGGTTAGGCATACGATGTCTAAGGAAGTTGCGGATTCCAAATGTTGTAGTTTTACACTTTCTTTTCTGTGACCGTAAGCGTAGTATGTGGTGTATCGCCGGCTTCGTTGCAATACATCAACGACAATCGGGATACGCATACTTGCTTACGTTGATGATATGAGATATTATGTGTTGCTGTGATATGTTATATTGGATCGTCGCGTTTTGAATAGCCGGGGGTTTTATGTGAGATGAGAGTTTTTTTCTTTTTCATTCATGTAAAATTCATTTGTATGTAATATTCTTTTATTGGGGCACTTCCAGGTAGCGGAAGATGTCACCGTTGTATATTATTTACTTTTCCGCATTAGGTGACCCAAGGCGGGGAGCACAAGTAACCGGGTTCTAGGGTCCAGTGGGAGACCATCTCGAGGAGTCGAGACCGGGTCTCCTAACCCTAGAATTGGCAGTGTTACTTGCCGCTCTCGTAGGGGTCTAGGTATGTGGGTTTGGCTATTCATCGCGACCGTGGAATCCGTGTTTTATACTGGCTCGTATTGAAAACACGGACGTCCTAGTATATCCAATATTTCATATATGTTCTTCTGCTGCAATGTTCTGTGATGAGATCATATTACTGCCTGTGACGAATGTTTATATTATATATATGAGATATATGTTATATTGCAGATTTCGTTTCAAAAGAGATGCTTGTGAAGCATAATAAAATGGGACTTCATTAATATGATTAATGAAATAAAAGAAACCTAAGATGTTGTAGAAACTTGTTTATAAAAACTGGTAGCTCTAGTTCTTGCTTTGCATAGCGGTGTTCCTTGTAGAACATCCAGCACCTTATTCGATAAGGAAAGGACCGAGATCCCTTCACCGGGAGTGACTCCTTTAGCAATAACTGGCAGATGCTACAAACTCGGTTTGTCTTTTGATTGCTTATATAGTTCTTACTTTGCATAGTGATATTTTTGAAATATCCTGCACCTTATTCGATGAGGAAAGGGCCGACGATCCCTTCACCGGGAGTGACCCCTTTAGCAAAACTAGAAAAGCCTCAAAAACACTCCATTTAAAATCACTCGATTCTACAACGATATTAAGTTCATTACGCAATAGGTTTTCTTAAAAACCTGTCGTAATCCTCCGTCATTTTAGGAAGTAGAGTACTTAGTATTCGTGCTGTGTTTGTTGACCATAGTTAAGGCACAGTGTACGGTAGCTAAGTGATGTCTTCCTATATAGCATATGATGCGATTAGTTAGGACAGTCATATGACTTTGTTGACCTTAGTTAAGGGTCATGTGGGTGGGTCTAATTAATCAAGAAATGACGGGTAGAACTTGACTAGTGCTTATGATTTGTTGACCATAGTTAAGGTCATAAGTCACTAGGGGTAAAATATTATTGGGAATTTCAAGTGTTGAAATTTGCAATGAGATTGCATACCTTCTATTAGATAGTTGGATCCCGATACCCGCTGCGAGTAAGAGTTACTCCTGGGAGAGTTTTACACATTACAATTAGCCGATCAAGTAGGTGTCTAGAAAGGTGTCAACGGGGTTACGCCTCTGGGAAAACGAGGTTTACTTTAATTAGTTTCGTGCGAAAGCACGGGGGACCTCCCTCAAAGTACCGACACTGGCCTGGCTGAAAGATTGACGGACTTGTAGCGTGTGATTAATCCTGGCTAGTCTTTCCTTTTAGGGTTTGAAGGAAGATTTGATTAAAACAGTGGGAGACATCCTGATTAGATATATTAGATAACCAATCTAATCTTGCAAGAGCATACGCTGAGTGTTTTCTTCTCTCTCTCTCCAGATAGCGACCATATCATGCCTTAATCAAGATAATAAAACGGATATATTGACCGAACACACTTGTTATACTGAGCTGGGGAACGTTGGTCCTGCTCCAACTTATAATTGTTATAAAACAGAGCAGGAAATTGGGGAATACCAGATTTCCCGTGCCGCCCAAACGAAGAAAGTGCATGTTGATGGATCATCTTCAGGTGTGTTCATTACACAGAACTGTTTCTCAGTATCCTTTACGTCCTGGGTATGTGATACCGGATCAGGATCCCGTATATGTAATCTGTTACATGGGCTACAGATAGGTAGAGAACTGAGGACGGGTGATAAGTTTCATGAGACAGAAAACGGTGCAAGTGTTGCAGCCAAGTCTGTTGGTCACTGTCACCCTGTATTACCGGAATACATTGATTCTGAACAAATGTTATTAGATACCGAACCTGATATACAAAATCATATCAGTCTCTTTATTTGTAAAGAAAGGATATAATTTTGTATTATTGGATAATGTTTTGAACATTTCCTATATCAAGAGTTGATCGGTTCAGGCACGTTATCTAAAAGCATTGTCGTTCTAAATCAAACAACAGTTCTTAGTATACGGAACACACACAAGAGGAAGAGTTCAGATATGAACGAATCCTTCTTGAGGTATTGTAGACTAGGTCATATTAATGCGACCCGACTAGCTGAAGTTACATATAGATGCATATTTAAATTAGTTTGAATTTACATCTTATGAAACTTGCCAGTCATGTCACAAAGATAAGATGACCACAGCTCTGTTTATTGGAAACAGAGAAAGAGTTAGTGAACTTTTGGGATTGATACATGTTGATGTATGAAAGGTCCCCTGTCTACACATGCCAAGACTGGTTCTTTGTACTTCATTACATTCTCTGATAATCTCTCAAGATTCAGACATATGTTCCTGTTGAAGCACACGTCCGAAGCTTTTGAGATATTCACAGAATCTAAGTTAGAAGTAGAGAACCAAAAACGGGTATAAGTATTATGTCCTTTGATAAGATCAAGGAGGAGAATACTTAAGCACGGGATTCCTGGACTATTCTAAAGGAGAATGAGATTCTCTCTCAGCATTACTCCTCTGAATACACCACAGCACGTCGGTGTATCGGGGCGGAGCAAAAGCACCCTATGCGATATGGTGTGCTCTATGATGAGTACTACTGAGTTTCCTATTTCCTTTAGGGAGTTATGCACTTGTGAAGTTGCATACCTATTGAATAGGGTTCAAATCAAATCAGTTGCCTACCACTTCATATGTGATATGGAAAGGGAAGAGCCCATATCTTAAGTTTGTTAAGATTTGGGGTTGTCCGGCCTATGTCTAAAAGCAAAATCCGGACAAGCTCGAGGCAAGGTCTGTTATGTATAACTGGAATGGTTCCAGCTATACAAACTGCAGCTGATGATTTGGTAGAACCAAAGGATTCAATTGCTTCCAACGAACCTCAGCCTCTCCGCCGATCTAGTAGGGTTCCTCACCCACCTGAGAGATACTTCGGTTTCTCTATGACAGTGGGAGCGAGGATTGCGTCATGAGATGATGACCCAACTAGTTTCGAGCTGGCCATCAGGAGTGGGACTCTATAAGAATGGCTGGATGCTTATCGATCTGAGATGGAATCCTTATACACCAACAAAGTATGGACTTTGGTTGCTTTATCTGAAGGGTTAAATCCCCATCAGGAGCAAGTATATCTTGAGAAGATTACTTGGTGTACATGGAAAAGTTGAGACTTTCAAAGCTATGCTTAGGTCCATCCAGATCCTACTTGCCACGGCTACATACCATGACTACGATATCTGGTGGTTGGGTGTCATGACTGCTTTTCTAAGTGATGTTTTAGAAGAGAACGTCTATAAGTACACAGTCAGAGGGTTTCGTAGACAGTGGAAGCAGCGGAAACGTGTGCAAGATGTTTTATATGATAAAACAGGCATCGCGGAGTTGGAACATCTGTTTTGATGTGGTAGTCAAAGAGTTTGACTTCATCAAAATGGTAGATGAACCTTGTATATACGAAAAGGTAGTAGAGAGTATGGTGGTGATCCTCGTAGAGTACGTGGATGACATACTCTTGATAGGTAAGGAGTTTCCTATGCTACGCTCGGTCAATCTCCGCTTATCACAACGATTCTCCATATAGGATCAAAGTGATACCTCCTAAATCCTGGGTTTTTGGATCTATGAGATAGATCTAATTGGATGTTAGGACACTCACTGGTTGTAGTGAGATTGTATCAATCGATCCTAGGGAGAATCACTGGAAAGGTTCCAGGGTGATAAGGACGACTGAATGTCAGTCGCGGGCATTGTCTTTACCCTCAGTGGAGGGACGGTGTGTTGGAAGAGTTCCAAGCTAGATACCGTGACTTACTAGATGATTAAAGGCAAGATACATCGTTACCAAGGATGCTACCAAAGAGACAGTCTGGATATATAAGTTCATGAAATGAACTTCGTTCCTACCATTGTGTGACAATGGAGTTGTGGCTTTAGCCAAGGAACTACCGTCCCATCAGAAATCCAGATATAATTCTTAGGCAGTATCACCTGATCATGGAGATGGTTGATCTCCAGGGAGATCGAGGTTAGGAGAGTAGACACAGAGGACAATAGCTCGGATCCACTCACGAAGGCCTTTTTCCCAGTAGAGACTTTTATGGGATGGTTGAGTATGAGATACATCAACCGCAGCTAATTGTTGGGTATGCGATACCATAACAGATGGCCCTAGTGCAAATGGGAGATTGTTAGTTATATGTATGCCCTAGAGGCCATTACTGTACATACGATGTATATTGTAGTGGATGCTAGGACATATATAGGGAGGACTTTCTTGCTCGACATGATAGTATGCTATATGGTTGTACTTTATCTTAACATGTACTCTGATTGTCTCTATGTTACATGTTGATAAATCCCTTAGGATATGTACTCGACTACTGGGACTATGATGATATCATACTAGTGGGGCCACGGTAGTCGGCGAGTACATCCTATAACTGTTCCTAGTCGAGGGTGTATCGAGACAGGGCATCGATGCACCAGAGTAGACTAGCGTATACGCATCTTGACCCATATGATGGGCGATGGATGATCCCATATCCATCGGTGTTTGACATCAAGGATGGTGTACGGGTGCTCAGTGGAGACTGGGTACACTGGACGGACTCGCCGAGAACTCCCAGCTGGTATTATACCATACGTCAGATGGCAGTTCTCCGGTGACACTGGTACAGAGTAGTCTGTTGACCCGAGATCGTCATAGAGTCTTGTGTGATTCCCGCTGTGCTTTGATTTCCATCATACCACGTCCAAGAGGGCTGCAAAAGGGTGGCTTTTGGGTACAGTCCCGAATCACATGGAGGCAATGAGCGATAGGAGGGGATTCGTCTCTCCCGGTATAGGGAGTTGATGTTGTGCTGTGTTCGATTGGCTATAACCGGAAATCCCTGGCCAGGGTTGCTGAGATTTACTGGTAAGTGTTATCAGTAGTTTCTCGAACTGTTATAGACCTCATATCGACACGACTTATCGAGCTACTGGGGTCTGACGTTTACCACCCCTAGACGAGATATGCAACATATCAGACGACGAGACCGGACTGTACGGGAGTGTTACTGTTTGGATTCACAGGAGAATGTACAGGCTTGCTTGTTGATCTTCTGAGCGCTCAATACCTGGGTAGCTGTTACGTTTAGCTGACCGCTTGCAGCTTGTGGGTGTTTGATATGATCATCACCTACTGCCGGCGTATTGACGATTCTTTAGAGTCCTACACAGAGGTTTCTTGACTCAGGCAAAACGGAGTAGGGGCACATATGTGATATGTGCGGGACCGAGGATAATGCGATATGTGATACCGTATTCTATTCTCGCGATATTTGATATCAGCCGGGTCATCGGATCAAGTGTTGATTCGATGAATCGGTACGGATAAATATTAGTCGGTTATATGCGATATAGCCGGATTGTCGGATCAAGTATTGATTCGATAATTTAATGTATAATAATATATATGATATATTAAATTACATTAACTAATATTAGCTAACTAAAAGATTCTTTTTCTCACTCGGGTAATACATTGATATATATGCGATATATGTTAATTGTATTATTTTATTTGGTTACAATAAATATTATATATGTGATATATAATATTGTAACATGATATGATAAATAATGCAACATGTTTAGTAGAGATTAAACAAGATTAGGGTTTGATTTGGGTTAATGGATTCTAGATGATTCTAGAAGGTTTTTGTTTTGTCATGATAAAGATATTTTCAAGTGAGTCATGCTTTAACCCAACCCAAACCCTAACCCTAGTTAATTCTCTACAATGGTTAAGTGAACCATGGTTGCATAATTGATCATTATCTCCTTTTCCTATTCATCACAAAAGGATTAACAAATATTGTTCATCTTCTTCCTTCATTCTTTCATGGAAAAAAAGCTTTCTTGATTTTTCCAAGTGATGAATAATTGTGAGAAAAAGATAAATAAATAGAGCAAAAATCCTACTTCTTCATCCTCATCTTCCCTTGCCATTTAGATGAGGGTGCTCACATCATTTCATGAGTGTTAGCTTGTGTTAAAGAAACTTCAAGGTAGATCATCTTAGTATCGAAGATCGGAAGCAAAGGTTGCATCTTTCTTTTCGTGGAACCTCTCGAGAGTCCGGATCCCGATGATCACAGCGAAGGGACCACAACACGGAGCATATGAAGTGAAGGACCGGATCTACAAAGGTTGTAATCCCTCTCACTTAGTGTTAAAGTGTTTAGCATGCTGGTTTTCGCCTAATCTCTAGCTTAAAGTTCCGTATTCGGGTTGTTCGGCACGGCTAAATTTTTATTCGGGCATGGTTGATGCCTCGTAGACCCTTGTGCGCATGCCTAGTAACCCTACAGAGAGCCCATAGGATTCTTGCTTGAATACCAGCAGTATGATGGTGATCATATATGTGAGAGTTGGGTGGTCTATAAGCACATCCTTAAAGGGTCCTAGTCGTTGGAGTTTCGAGTCTGGGCATCGATACTCTAAGAGTAGACTAGTGTATACGGATCGAGACCCCGACGAGGGGCGGTGGCCGGTCTCACAAGCCATTGGTGTCAGTTGGTTCACCTATGATGTATACAGGTACTCATTGGGTTATGAGTACACTGGAAGGACTCGCCGGGAACATGCTAGTTGGTATTATACCTATTGTCAGATAGCAGTTCCCTGGTGATATTTGTACAGGTTAGTCTATCGACCTGAGATCGTCATTTGTCTCGTGTGAGTTCCCACCGTGCTTTGATTACTACCCTACCAGGATCAAAGGAGTCATGCAAACAGGTTATAGTTGGGTACAGTTCCGAGCCACATGGAGGCAGTGAGCGGATCGTCAGGGGATTCATCTCTCTCGGTATTGGGGGTTGATGTTGCATTGTGCACGGGTGGCCATCACCAGAAATCCTCGGCCGGGGTTGACGAGAATTACCGATCTAGGATCGGTAGTTTCTCAGTTTGTGATAGGTTTCATGCCGACACTAAATGTCAAGTTATTTGGGGTCTGACTTTATCCACTCCCTAGACTCGATATGCGATACTCATAGACGAACGTACCGGACTGTAAGAATATTGTCACTGTCAGGCTGAGTAAGGGTTTCAGGATGAGTTTGCTCGTCGTCATCCCTTTCGTTCAATACCTGGGTAGCCGTTACGGACAGCTAGTGCCGTTGACATGCTTGTGGTTAAACACACTGTCAGCGTATCGACGAGACTTTTGAGTCCCACACAGAGGATTTTCCTGATTCGGGCGAAACGTTATAGAGGTCGTATGGTTTTATGGCAGGGTTCGATTATATTCGTGCACTTGTGCACGGATCATGATCAGACGAATAATACTAGTGGGCTTAGGTTTAAGCCGGATCCTAGTATTATATTGTTGGATTATTTTCGTCTTGTTATATTCGTATTCAGTCGGAATACGGATGCGGGTATGCATATACAGATGAGGGGTATTCTTGTAATCCGTTACAAGATTACTTTTGGGGATGCCATTTCCTTTTTCTTTTAAACATTTAGTTTAATGTTTAATATTGTGTGGAAAATGTGAGGTTAAGTTTTGTCATGGATTCATTCATGGTGCATGTGCACTTGGTGACATAAGGTAAGTTTTGTTTTTGCTAAGATATTTGTGTGTGAGATATTTGTTGGGGGTTGGCAGATCTTTTCTTCGGGGTTTTTCTTTCTTTAAGTGCTCACAAATATATCACACACAAAACACTAAGCAAAACCAACTCAAGAAAATGGCAGACTTTTTCATCACTTGCCATTTTTTCTTTTACCAAGCTTTGCCTCACACTTTCTTCACCTCATGGCTTCTTCTTCAACCTCCATCCAATCCCTCTCTTGAGTTGAGAATCCTTGGGTGTATTGAGACAAAGTATTCACACATTCTCTCTACTTAATCTTGGCTATCTAGGTTAGCAAACTAGATACCCGATTTGCTTCGGTTTTGAGGCGGGAGCCCGTATTACTAATTCTCGACGTGGATCTTCTTCGATGTGGGGAGACCGGAGATCAACCTCGATCAAGGAAGCCGCGAGGAGCTTGGGATAGAGGTTGAAGACCGAAGGACACGGATCGATCGGTAAAACCTCTATAAACTCTTTTTATAGAACTAGTATATGGTTAATGGTATGATCCGTCGATTAGGGTATCGTTAGCGCTGGTTTCTAAAACTTTTTGTTCCGCGTTTGGCCACGGATTGATGGCCGGGCATTGCCGTAACCCTACATAATCAAGAAAAGAGGTGTTAGGGGTCTTTTTCGTTATGAAGCATTAAAAATCTATATCTATGATATTTTGCGACGATCGACACCCATCATCACCATCTTTATCATCTAAGATTTCGATACACCAAATTTCATGCGATTCTATAATTTTTTCACCATTGAATTTGCAATGTAAGAAGTTCTATTGTCGATAAACCGTTAATTTTGCATCCACTAAATCAACGGTGAAAAAATGGTAGAATCATATGAAGTTTGATGTATCTAAATCTTAGATGATAGTTGGTATTATACCCATATAATCAATGTATGTATGCATGTGGATCTCGTCCACCCATATAATCAATGTATGTATGCATGTAGATCTCGTCCATTTGTCAACCACTAACACAACACATCATGCATGTAAATATCATAAAAGCATATGCATGAAAGTATGAGGATATAAATCAACGTGTGTCCCTCACGACACATCAAAATCATGGAACCTGAGTGTCCAACATTGACACTCGAAACATCATGAAACCCGTGCCTAGCATCGGCACGTAAATACTCATATCTCTCGGGCTCCGTCAGTCTGGATCAGCCCATATCATCTCTCGACTCTGGTCGGTATCCTCCAGATAGACGCCAGGTCAAACAATCACTGGTAGGTACTAGCCACCCTGCCAGGCTCATCGACTACTCCACAAAAAACATTTCTCGCCCCGGGGAACTATACCGGGTCCACCATGAACCCGCAAACGGATCAACCGCCTCCTCGAATCGGGTTTCACATATCACAAGTCTCAGAACCGAGAAAACGCATGGTGTACGCATTGAAATATCATATCAACAGAAACCGTGTTTTTAAAACAATACATACTTTCTTTTGAAATAACCATGGTTCTCAAATCCAGAAATCTCATGAAAACAGCATATCTCAATGCGTATAATCGTAAAGCATGATGTATGCAACATATAACAGAAATGTATGCATATCCGTATATCATGCAACATGGAATCATTAATATGCACATGTCGAGGGAAAGCGGCCTTTTTAAATGAATCCAATTTTAAAATATATCTTGCGGTTCCTAATTTCTCCCAAGTAAAATGCAACATCGTATAAGGTGCATATGTAACTATAGCAAGTAAACTATGCAAGGGGATCATATCATGATGCAGCAATCCTACTGCGTAGTGACATGGTAATTATCGATGATGAAGTGTGTGAGCCGACAAATCTGTGTAAGTGTAACATACGCATCATCGATAATGGTGTAAGTGTACTAGCACAGGTATATGCAATGCACTGAAAATAGCATGAATGCAGCATAAGGTAAATCATCGGCTAAAAGCTATAAGGTATACGTATCTAACATGATCAAGTCTGTGAATCTACCAATCGACATCCTGCCTCACAACATCACGTACGGTATAATCCATCGTACGGTATCCTCTAGTCAAGGGTACGGATCAATCGTCATAAAACTCATCACATACGAAAAATCATCGTACGGCGGCACTAAAACATCGGGGATCCTATCATCCTATATGACAATGAGGGGTACGGACCTAACGTCTCGTATGACATATCACTAATGATTCACAACATTTATATATATCTATATACCTACATCCCATGTCGCATCCATAACAATCTCATATCGAGGGACTGGCAAAGGTATCAACCATTTCAATCGACTCGCATCCGTATACCAACATATCCATTTCATCATATCACATCATATATCCTTTTCATCGCATTAAGTCAATATATATATACATTCTACCTTATATATCAAATGTCATGCTACTCTAAAACTCATACGTACTCTAGTACAACTGCATATCTATAAGTCGTGATTCACGTTCATATTTCATATCTTATTTATGTGTCAAACCGAGACATCATTCCTTCCATATCTTGTGACACTAAACCTTTAATCACATCCATTAGTTTTTCTAGAATAAGTTTCTTTAACCATGTCCTATATATCGGTTTCCATCTGTAGGGTTGCTAGGCATGCGCACAAGGGTCTATGAGGCATCAACCATGCCCGATTTAAAATTTAGCCGTGCCGAACAACCCAAAGACGGATCTTTAAACTAGAGATTAGGCGAAAACAAGCATATTAAACACTTTAACACTAATTGAGAGGGATACAACCTTTGTAGATCCGGTCCTTCACTTCTAAAGCTCCGTGTTGAGGTCCCTTCGCTGCGATCATCGTGTTCTGGACTCTCGAGAGGGTCCACGAAGAGAAAGATGCAAGCTTGCTTCCGATCTTCGATAACATAGACGATCTACCTTGATGTTTCATTAACACAAGCTCTCACTCACTAAATGAAGTGAACACCCTCATCTAAATGGCAAGGGTAGATGAGGATGATGAAGTAGGATTTTTTCTCTCATTTCTAATCTTTTTCTCACACATAAACATCACTTAAAAAAGCTAGAAAGCTTTTTCCATGAAGAAAGAAGGAAGAAGAAGATGAATAATATTAGAATCCTTTTGTGATGAATAATGAAAGTTATGATAACGTTAGAAATGCAACCATGGTTCAAGTAACCATTGTAGAGATTTTACTAGGGTTTGGGTTGAGTTAAAGAAATATCTTGCAAAATATCTTTTCCAAAACAAAAAAATGAAAGTTTCTAGAAACTTCTAGAAATGATTAACCCAAATCAAACCCTAACCATGTTTAATCTCCACTAAACATGTTGCATTAATAATCATATCATGTTACAATATTATATATCACATATATAATATTTATTGTAACAAAATAATACAATTAACATATATCGCATATATATCAATGTATTACCCGAGTGAGAAAAAGAATCTTTTAGTGAGCTAATATTAGTTAATGTAATTTAATATATCATATATATTATTATACATTAAAATATCGAATCAACACTTGATCCGACAATCCGGCTATATCGCATACAACCGACCAATATCTCATTTTACCGATTCATCGAATCAACACTTGATCCGATGACCCGGCTGATATCAAATATCGCGAGAATAGAATACGGTATCACATATCTCATTATCCTCAGTCCTGCATATATCACATATGTGTCCCTACTCCATTTTGCCTGAGTCAAGAAACCTCTGTGTAAGACTCTAAAGAATCGTCAATACGCCGGCAGTAGGTGATGATCATATCAAACACCCACAAGCTGCAAGCGGTCAGCTAAACGTAACAGCCACCCAAGTATTGAGCGCTCAGAAGATCAACAAGCAAGCCTGTACATTCTCCTGTGAATCCAATCAGTAACACTCCCATACAGTCCGGTCTCGTCGTCTGATATGTCGCATATCTCGCCTAGGGGTGGTAAACGTCAGACCCCAGTAGCTTGATAAGTCGTGTCGATATGAAGTCTATAACACTTCAAGAAACTACTGATAACAGTTACCAGTAAATCTCAGCAACCCTGGCCAGGGATTTCCAGTTATAGCCAATCGAACACAGCACAACATCAACTCCCTATACCGGGAGAGATGAATCCCCTCCTATCGCTCATTGCCTCTATGTGATTCGGGACTGTACCCAAAAGCCACCTTTTTGCACGCCCTCTTAGACGTGGTATGATGGAAATCAAAGCACAGTGGGAATCACACAAGACTCTATAACGATCTCGGGTCAACAGACTACTCTGTACCAGTGTCACCGGAGAACTGCCATCTGACGTGAGGTATAATACCATCTGGGAGTTCTCGGCGAGTCCGTCCAGTATACCCAGTCTCTACTGAGCACCAATACACCATCCCTGATGTCAAACACCGATGGATATGGGATCATCCATCGCCCATCATATGGGTCAAGATGCGTATACGCTAGTCTACTCTGGTGTATCGATGCTCTGTCTCGATACACCCTCGACTTGGAACGGTTATAGGATGTACTCGTCGACTACCGTGGCCCCACTAGTATGATCTCATCATAGTCCCAGTAGTCAAGTACATATCCTAAGGGCTTTATCAACATGTAACATAGAGACAATCAGAGTACATGTTAAGATAAAGTACAACCAGATAGCATACTATCATGTCGAGCAAGAAAGTCCTCCCTATATATGTCCAAGCATCCATTACAATATACATCATATGTACAGTAATGGCCTCTAGGGCATACATATAACTAACAATCTCCCACTTGCACTGAGGCCAATTGTTGTAGTATCTCATACCCAACAATTAGCTGTGGTTGAAGTATCTCATACTCAACCATCCCATAAAAGTCTCTACTGGGAAAAAGGCCTTTGTGAGTGGATCCGCGCTGTTGTCCTCTGTGTCTACTCTCCTAACTTCAATCTTCCTGGAGATCAACCATCTCCATGATCAGGTGATACTTCCTAAGAATTATATCTGGATTTCTGATAGGACGGTAGTTCCTTGGCTAAAGCCACAACTCCATTGTCACACAATGGTAGGAATGAAGTTCATCTTATGAACTAAAATATATCCAGACTGCCTCTTTGGTAGCATCTTTGGTAACGATGTATCTTGCCTTTAATCGTCTAGTATGTCACGGTATCTAGCTTGGAACTTTTCCAACATACCGTCCCTCCACTGAAGGTAAAGACAATACCTGCAACTGACATTCAGTCTTCCTTATCACCCTGGAATCTTTCCAGTGATTCTCCCCAGGATCGATTGATACCATCTCACTACAACTAGTGAGAATCCTAACATCCAATTAGATCTATCTCATAGATCCAAAACCCAGGATTTAGGAGGTATCACTTTGATCCTATCTGGAGAATCCTTGTGATAAGCAGAGATTAACCGAGCGTAGCATAGGAAACTCTTTCCCTATCAAGAGTATGTCATCCACATACTCTACGAGGATCACCACCATACTCCCTACTACCATTTTGTATATACAAGGTTCATCTACCATTTTGATGAAGTCAAACTCTTTGACTACCACATCAAAACAGACGTTCCAACTCCGCGATGCCTGCTTTATCACATAAAACATCTTGCACACGTTTCCGCTGCTCCCACTGTCTACGAAGCCCTCTGGCTGTGTACTTATAGACGCTCTCTTTTAAAACATCATTTAGAAAAGCAGTCATGACACCCAACCACCAGATATCGTAGTCATGGTATGTAGCCGTGGCAAGAAGGATCTGGATGGACTTAAGCATAGCTTTGAAAGTCTCAACTTTTCCATGTACACTAAGTAATCTTCTCAAGATATACTTGCTCCTGATGGGGATTTAACCCTTCAGATAAAGAAACCAAAGTCCATACTTGGTTGGTGTATAAGGATTCCATCTCAGATCGCTAAGCATCCAGCCATTCTTACAGAGTCTCACTCCTGATGGCCTGCTCGAAACTAGTTGGGTCATCGTCTCATGATGCAATCCTTGCTCCCACTGTCATAGAGAAACCAAAGTATCTCTCAGGTGAGTGAGGAATCCTACAAGATCGGTGGAGAGTCTGAGGTTCATTGGAAACTATTGAATCCTTTGGTTCTACCAAATCATCTGCTGTAGTTTGTATAGCTGGAACTCTTTCCAGTTTTACAGAACTGACTTTGCCTCGAGCTTGTCCGGATTATGCTTTTTAGACATAGGCCGGACAACCCTAAATCTTAACAAACTTAAGATATGGGCTCTTCCCTTTCCATATCACATATGAAGTGGTAGGTAACTGATTTGATTTGAACCCTATTCAATAAGTATGCAACTTCTCAAGTGCATAACTCCTAAAAAGAAATAGGAAACTCAGTAGTACTCATCATAGAGCACACCATATCACATAGGGTGCTTTTGCTTCACCCCGATATACCATCGTGCTATGGTGTATACGGAGGAGTAATGATTAGTGAGAATCTCATTCTCCTTTAGAATAGTCCAGGATCTTCGTGCTCAAGTATTCTCCTCCTTGATCTCATCAAAGGACATAATACTTATACCCGTTTTTGGTTCTCTACTTCTAACTTATATTCTGTGATTATCTCAAAAGTTTCAGACTTGTGTTTCAACAGGAACATATGTCTGAATCTTGAGAGATCATCAGTGAATATAATGAAGTACAAAGAACCGGTCCTGGCATGTATAGACAGGGGACTTTCATACATCAGCATGTATCAATCCCAAGAGTTCACTAACTCTTTCTCTGTTTCCAATAAACAGAGCTGTGGTCATCTTATCTCTGTGACATGACCGGCAAGTTTCACAAGATGTAAATTCAAACTAATTTAAATATGCATCTATATGTAACTTCAGCTAGTCGGGTCGCATTGATATGACCTAGTTTACAATGCCTCAAGAAGGATTCGTTCATTTCTGAACTTTTCCTCTTGTGTGTGTTCTGTATGTGAAGAACTGTGGTTTGATTTAGAACGTCTATGCTTTTAGATAACATGCCTGAACCGATCAACTCTTGATATAGGAAATGTTCAAAACATTATCCAACAATACAAAATTATATCCTTTCTTTACTAATAAAGAAACTGATATGATTTTGTATATCAGGTTCGGTATCTAATAACATTCGTTCAGAATCAATGTATTTTGGTAATACAGGGTGATAGTGACCAACAGACTTGGCTGCAACACTTGCACCGTTTCTATCTCATGAAACTTATCCCCCGTTCTCAGTTCCCTACATATCTGTAGCCCATGTAACAAATTACATATGTGGGATCCTGATCCGGTATCACATACCCAGGACCTAAAGGATACTGAGAAACAGTTCTGTGTAATGAACACACCTGAAGATGATGCATCAACATGCACTTTCTTCGTTTGGGCGGCATGGGAATTCTGGTAAAACCCAATTTCCTGCTCTGTCTTATAACAATTATAAGTTGGAGCGGGACCAACGTTCCTTAGCGCAGTATAACAAGCGGGTTTGGTTAATACATTCGTATTATTATCTTGATTAAGGTGTGACATAGTCGTAACCAGGAGAGAGAGAAGAAAACACTCAGCGTGCGCTTTTACAAGATTAGATTGGTTATCAATTTATCTAATCAGGATGTCTCCTACTGTTTTAGTCAAATCTTCTTTCAAACCGTAAAAGGAAAGACTAGCCGGGATTAATTACACCCTACAAGTTCATCAATCTTTTAGCCAGGCCAGTGCCGGTACTTTGAGGGAGGTTCCCCGTGCTTTCGCACGGACCTAATTAAAGTAAACCTCGTTTTCCCAGGGGGCGTAACCCCGTTAACACCTTTCTAGACATCTACTTGATCGGCTAATTGTAATGTGTAAAACTCTCCCAGGAGTAACTCTTACTCTCAGCTGGTATCGGGATCTAACTATCTCATAGAAGGTATGCAATCTCATTGCAAATTTCAACACTTGAAATTCCCAATAATATTTTGCCCCAAGTGTCCTAGGACCTTGACAGAGGTCAACAAACCATAGGTTGCTAGTCAAGTTCAACCCGTCATTTCCTGATTGAAGTAAACCCATCCACACGACCCTTGACAGAGGTCAACAAGGTTGCACGACTACCCTAAATCAATCCCATCATATGTTTATACATATAAGCACTAATTAGCTACCGCACACTACACCTTGACAGAGGTCAACAAACGTAGTATGAATACTAACTATTACTTATCTGAAACGATGGAGGGATACGACAGGTTTTTAAGAAAACCCTTTGCGTAATGAACTTGATATCGTTGTAGAATCGAGTGATTTTAAATGGAGTGTTTTTAAGACCTTTTCTAGTTTTGCTAAAGAGGTGACTCCCGGTGAAGGGATCGTCGGCTCTTTCCTCATCGAATAAGGTGCAGGATATTTCATAAATATCACTATGCAAAGAAAGAACTATAGAAGCATTCAAAAGACAAACCGAGTTTGAAGCATCTGCTAGTTTCACTAAAGAGGTCACTCCCGGTGAAGGGATCTCGGCTCTTTCCTTATCGAATAAGGTGCTGGATGTTCTACAAGGAACACCGCTATGCAAAACAAGAACTGGAGCTACCAGTTTTTAAACAAGTTTCTACAACATATTTAGGTTTCTTTTATTTCATTAATCTCATTAATGAAGTCCCATTTTAATATGCTTCACAAGCAACACATATGAAACGAAATCTGCAATATAACATATATCTCATATATATAATATAAACATTCGTCTCAGGCAGTAATATGATCTCATCACAGAACATTGCAGCAGAAGAACATATATGAAATATGGGATATACTAGGACGTTCGTGTTTTTAATACGAGCCTGTATAAAACACAGATTCCACGGTCGCGATGAATAGCCAAACCCACATCCCTAGACCCCTACGAGAGCGGCAAGCAACACTGCCAATTCTAGGGTTAGGAGACCCGGTCTCGACTCCTCGAGATGGTCTCCCACTGGACCTTAGAACCCGGTTACTTGTGCTCCTCGCCTTGGGTCTACCTAATGCGGAAAAGTAAATAATATACAATGGTGACATCATCCTCATCCCGGAAGTGCCCCAATAAAAGAATATTACATACAATGAATTTTACATGAATGAAAAAGAAAAACTCTCATCTCACATAAAAAAATCCCCCGGCTATTCAGAACGCGACGATCCAATATAACATATCACAGAAACACATAATATCTCATATCATCAACGTACGCAAGTATGCGTATCCCGATTGTCGTTGATGTATAGCAACGAAGCCGACGATACACCACATACTACGCTTACGGTCACAGAAAAGAAAGTGTAAAACTATAACAGTTGGAATCCGTAACCATCTTAGACATCGCATGCCTAACCAAATGAATTCCTTAGACATCTGTAACGTTTTAAAAATAATTAAATAAATAATTAAATAAATAAAATCGTTTAAATGAATCTTATGATTTTCGGTAAAGTAAAACGTATTTTTCGTAAAACTAAACCGTAATTATTTTTCACTATAAATTTAAAAAATGCCTATTTTAATTATGTTATTACTAGTAAATGGTGTTTATTTAGTCACTTATAAATTTTTAGTTTAATTAAATATTTTTCCTAAATTAATTATTTTAAATATTAACATGAGCTTTATTTATACACTAAATTAGTGTAAATTACAAATTTGAATGGGTTTAATTTGCAAATATGAACCATTGCATATTAGAATCTAGTGTGTATCATGCAAAATTTATTTACAAATTTTTCCATGATTCTAGACATTTCTTTGGTTTATTTAGATTAGAAATGAAAGAAATTAAATAAAATCATAAAAAGACATAAAGAGGTGATATTTTTGGGGGAAGTTTCTACACCATTCTCACTCTTTTCTTTCTCTCCCTCTCCTCCATGGTGTAGCCGGCCTACTCCCAATGGCTGCCCTAAAAATCCACCCACTTCACTTTGCATAAAAAATCAACAAAATTCCATTAAAAATTCCAAAATAAATCTCAAAATCTATATTCTATCTTTATCCAATATTCTTTAACCTATTTGGCATGGATCTTGGAGATGGGAACCATTATTTTGGAGGCTTATTTTCATGTTTGGATTTCATGTGTGGATGTATAAATTTTATTCTTTTGATTTATTGTTATTAGATGTTTCATTTAAGCATGTTTAGATTTAATAAATTAATTCTATTCACAAGTTTTAAAATTCAAGTTAGGGTTTGTAAAATCAAGTTATGGTTTTATTAATTAATTAGGGTTATAATAACTAGTTTAACACTTTTAGAAATGGAAAATCATGCATGGTTGATATATTGTAAATTTTTGATCCAAAATTGTTTAATTTAATCAATTTTGCAAACTAGATTTCTATATATTGTATATATTGGTGAGATAAAATTCCAATTAATATTTGTAACACTAGATTGTGGTTTTAATGAGGATATTAACTTGTTAATGGAATGAAAGACTTAATTTGGTTACTAGTTTGTATTGATAATTGAAAAATTGTGAGAAAAATGCTATTTTTGCTAAGTAGAATTTGGAAATTCTTAAATAAATGAAATTTAAAATATAATTTATGGTTTCATTATATCATTATCATCATGAATTGTAGTTTAATGCATTAATTCATGCAAAATCCAGTTTAGATGTAATATTGTGACATTTAGCTTGCAAGGTTTTAAAATTGGTTTATTTGCAAACTAGAATTTTCCAATTAATACAATTGGGGCGTTAAAAATATAGTAATGGGTTGTATAATCTAGTTATGACATTATTTTGATTTTAATGTCAATTTTTGAAGTAAAACGGTAAATTGGCGTTTTCGGGCTTTTCGAAATCGGACGATTTGATTGATTTTTAGGGTTTCGATGGATTAAATCATGCTTTATATTATAAGTAATGAGTTTTTAAACTACAAGTTGTTGTTGATGTTCATCTCGATCAATCGGCGTTTGTACGCCGACATCGAGCGATATTTGGTTCTTTTGGATGAGCGGGACATAGGTTTTAACCTATGCGCGTTCCGTGCATCGTTTTGACTTATGTCCGTGATTCAGTTTACGATACTATATATGTTGCGTATAGGTACCCCTCACGTGGACTGCGGGCGATGAAGAAGAGGATGGCGACACCGTCTTGGGCAAATGAGGACCAGGTGAGTAGATGTATATCTACGGGGGGAAGTCGGGTGGATGGCGTTTAGCACCCCCGCAAATGTAGAATAGGGATAGTACTTATTGTCATTAGGAAGCCAGACGTGACCTTAGATTCTTGATCAGTAGGACCCTAGGTTGGACTAGACTGATTAGAAAGACCATACCAGAGGATGAATACCTTGGAAGAGGTTCGTATGTTTCAGGTAGATACACACACACGCACACACTGAGACTCGACGTGGTGTATACGTGTATGTGTACATATATATAGGACTAGGTGTAGGTATATATATATACACAATACATATATGTGATACAAGGATGTGATATGATACACGGGGTTGAAACAATATAATTGGGCTGATGCCGTGATTCTTGGCTATACAGTCGTGTTATGCGGTTAGCGGATCATTAGAAAATGAGAAAATGGATTTGTATACATGAACAATAATAAAGGGTGGTGATGATATTGAAGTACATGCGACTCTAAAATAGAACCCGGACCGTAACTTGTGCCTGAAATTCTGATATGATATAGGTGTAACTTGATTTCGATATCATATATATATGACTTGATTACGATATCATATAGGTGTGACTTGATTACGATATGATCTAAGTGTGACTTAATCATAATATGATACATATGACATGATATTTCTGAGGATAAATTAACGTTGTATATTTATACTGGCAATGATATATGATTGATGTATGCGATTACAGTATAACACCTTGATCTTGACATGTGTTGATGATGATGTTATACGAATGATGAGACACGTAGGTGATACTTGACCCGTACCCCGATATTCGGATGCCGTATGATGGATTTTACTGTACGAGGCATAGATATGATGATTGATCCGCACTCTTGATTCGACGACGCCGTACTATGTACGTGACGCTATTGAGGCTGGATCGCCGACTATTAGAGATATGGACTCAGACTTTAGGTGTACTATTATTTCTTATTGACTAGTTTCTTAGGTTTAGTTCCTTAGGAGGTTAGATGGACACTAGTTTAGGCTCGAGTCATATAGTTGTAGTTATACTTGTATATCACAGATGAGTGGTTATTACACATCCGTCTTCACATTCATACCGTAATCATAATATTGCATGTTCATACATATGTTTTTGTAATCAGTATAAAACTCTGCCTGTTAGGACTCCAGCACCATTACCGATGATGCGCATATTCCACGCACACTTATTTGCCGGCTCATACACATCATCATCGGTAATTGCTATGTCACGTACACTTTAGATCATATTATCTTTTACTGATAGAATCAGCTAACAGCTGGATCGATATTACATTGTGATTACTCTCTGGTGTTAGTATAGACATGGTATTTATTACTTAGACATTTCATGCATCCGCATTTTCATGTTATCATGCAGTATTATGGGGCATATGCCGACACTTATCATATACTTACTCATGATTTTGGGATTTTGGATTTCTATGAGATTTCTGGATTTTTGGGGAAAACCGCAAGAATATATAAAAACTTCTCTCTCTCTCTCTCCTCCACTCTATTTTAAAACATAAGATGCGGTTTTCTCGTGATGTATGTGTCGTCCACCATGAGATTTCATGTTTTCTGTTGGATTTCGAGACCCGATTCGTGGAGTGGATGAACCGTCTCGGGTACATGGTAGGCCCGGTATGGTACCCCGGGGCAAGAAGATCGAGTTGTAGACGATGAGCCTGGCAGGGGAGGATTATCTACCGGTGATGTCTGGCGCGGCCGATATCCGGAGGATACCGACCGTTGTCGTGAGATTTGATGATATGGGCCGATCCGGACTGACGGAGCCCGAGATATTGAGACTATAAGATATTGAGATTATGAGGTATTGAGACTTGAGATTTACATGTTTTGTGTCGATACTTGACACGGATTTCCATGGATTTCATCGTTGATATTTCAGATTTCTATACAATTTTACTATGATAAAAGCTAAAGATTTCTTATACAGATATATCTAGATTTCAAGATTGGTTATTGTACATTCATGGTGCATGCATACTCATTCACATGGCTTAGTACTATATGAGGCACTGATACGAACACGGAGCATTTGCACTTACACGTAGCTTATTATCCTGTCTTTACTTGATGATTAGTAGTATATTAGTGTATTATTATGGCCTAGGATAGCGTCGTGCATTTCGATTTCTTTTCGCAGATATCTTCTACTCACGAGTTGGCAACTCACCCCGTTGTGCCAAATTTTATTACAGGTTCGATGTACAGGGTTCCTTGGCAGTTTGCTGGCACATCATTTCATTCCAGGTGATTTGCACGGTAGGTTGGTTCACTTGTATCTGGACCGCCATTGTACTTTTATTATTTCATTTGTATCTAGAAAGCTCCATCAACCAAACATGTATTACTTGATAGTTTACTGGACCATTTATTTGTTTCGACCATAGAGTCGCGCTTGTATTAATATGATATCTGGTGGTTTTGTTTTCTTTTGAGTTTTGAGCCTCGCCCTTTGGCGTTGTATACTATTGTGCATTGGTATGGTTGTTTCCTCCTGTTGGCGTAGAGCTAGCTCCCGCTTAGGGATGCCTTTGTATTGTTATATGTATTTATACTTGTTTGTACACGTTTGGGGCCAGTTTTTACAAAGGAGACTCTGCCGAAATTTTTGAGAAAATTTGATGATGCTTTTAAACTTGTTTTCTTCATGTTTTTCTTTACTTCTTCATCTTTTATGGTTTAGATTTCTGGGCTTCGGCTTACTTAGATTACGTTGCGCCTCTAGACGTTTCATAATCTAGGTGCCGGTCACGTTTCGTACTTTCGGGTCGTGACAAAGTTGGTATCAGAGCGCTAGGTTTAACCTTTGTATATGTCTAGGGTGACCCTTGGTTGATGGATAGGCGACTTAGGTAGAGTGACGTACCGTGGGTATGATCCGCGGCATACTTACGATACGCTATTCTTTTTAAGTAGCCTTAGGATGTATATTTGTTTGCAACGCATTTCATTCGTTCCTTTGATATATCTTTGTCGATATCGGAGGGTGGTTTCTGTTACCACGGGCGCACGGGCAGAGGGAGCTGCGGCTTGAATGCGATAACCATTAGGGTATTGGTTATTCTTGAGGATTGAAGTATTGTTTAGCGTGCGGACGAAGGGTATTTACATGGTGTCCAGGCGAAGTTAAAGGGTTCGAACGATTATCAGAAAAACCATTTTCCTAAGTTTAAGGTATTCGGAAGAACATGCAGGTATTTCGATGGACCCTTTAGAAGAATGAAACCCTAACTCGACATAATGACCACGAGAACGCCCTTGAACCTTAGGGTTTACGGCAGTTCCGCGGTGCCATTAGTGAGGCTTGGGTTTGCCCTTCTACGGTTGGACCATCGATGCTGGGGTATGTACCGGATATTTTTAAACTGTACTTGAGTGTTGAGCTCTCGGGGAATTATGGGATTTTGATGAATCGATCGAAAAGTTTAATGTAGACCGGATATCAGGTGAAGGGATCGACTACGTGGGAGACTCTAGAGATGAGTATAGCCGTTAGTAGCGCAGTCAGCACACCTATGAAGAGACGAGTTCGAAGCAGTCGACATCAGAGGAAAGAGGCGCACATTGACGATAGTGTTTACGATTGTGATTAGTGTTTACGATTGTGATTTGGTGATTTGAATTTCATATTTTCGTTGATCGGATTTTGGTATTTTGAGGACTTTGTTCCACGATTGGCATTTCTTATGTGTACCTTCATTACATTCTATTTGTGTTTCATATATCAGTTGTATTGATGTTGTTTAGTACATACCCAGTGCACTTGATTTGGTTTTAATACATTTTGAGATTTTGATTTGATTTCGTGCATATGGTTACACATGATTTTGACATATGCTTCGACCTAGTTTTCATGCACTTTCGTACTGTAATTTCGATTTTGATATTCGGTGTATGTTTTCGTGCACCATGTGCACCTGATTGAGATTCTTGCGCACTTGATGCGATTTTGTGCACACCAGATGCACTAAATCGGGGTTTTGTACAGATTAGATGCACCTGATATTGAGTCGTGCACGCCCGTTGCACTTGACAGATGTTTTTTGTGCACACCTGTTGCACTTCATTTTGTTTTGTGTGTATTCGTGGTATCTGTATTTGGTTCCGATTTTAGTGCGCACCGGACGCACATGATATTTTTATGATGTGACTGTGATTGATTTCAGTTTGAGCAGTATGTTTTTATAATCATTACTATTTGATTTAGTAACCAGGCGGGACGTGTATGTTAAATAAAAGATATATATATAGCTATTTTTTTTAAAAATAAACGTCCGCTACTTATGCCGTGACACGTGCATCACACGGCGATTTTCAAAAGGGGTTCTTGCATGCTTCTTTATCCAGATATTTGGACGGTTTTACTATGATGCGCACTATACATAAGTTATAGATTGATGTATAATATGTTGGTTTTTCATATTGGGTTTGGATATTTTATTTTCACCATAACTCCGATGATTGTGTTATGTTTGACGGAGTTTTGATTTGAGTTATGTACTTGTTTTTCATGCGCTTGTATGGTGCTAAAAACGTGCTTTATGTATTGATGATTTCAGAGCCCAGACGATTTGAGTGTTTTGCTGAATATTTTAGTAATTGGGGGAGAGTTTTAATTTAAATTCGGGGACTGAATTTCTTAAAGGATGGAAGATTGTAACGTTTTAAAAATAATTAAATAAATAATTAAATAAATAAAATCGTATAAATGAATCTTATGATTTTCGGTAAAGTAAAACGTATTTTTCGTAAAACTAAACCGTAATTATTTTTCACTATAAATTTAAAAAAATTCCTATTTTAATTATGTTATTACGAGTAAATGGTGTTTATTTAGTCACTTATAAATTTTTAGTTTAATTAAATATTTTTCCTAAATTAATTATTTTAAATATTAACATAAGCTTTATTTTTACACTAAATTAGTGTAAATTACAAATTTGAATGGGTTTAATTTGCGAAAATGAACCATTGCATATTAGAATCTAGTGTGTATCATGCAAAATTTATTTACAAATTTTTCCATGATTCTAGACATTTCTTTGGTTTATTTAGATTAGAAATGAAAGAAATTAAATAAAATCATGAAAAGACATAAAGATGTGATATTTTGGGGGGAAGTTTCTACACCATTCTCACTCTTTTCTTTCTCTCCCTCTCCTCCATGGTGTGGCCGGCCTACGCCCCATGGCTGCCCCAAAAATCCACCCACTTTACATTGCATAAAAAATCAACAAAATTCCATCAAAAATTCCAAAATAAATCTCAAAATCCATATTCTATGTTTATCCAATATTCTTTAACCTATTTGGCATGGATCTTGGAGATGGAAACCATTATTTTGGAGGCTTATTTTCATGGTTGGATTTCATGTGTGGAGGTATAAATTTTATTCTTTTGATTTATTGTTATTAGATGTTTCATTTAAGCATGTTTAGATTTAATAAATTAATTCAATTCACAAGTTTTAAAATTCAAGTTAGGGTCTGTAAAATCAAGTTATGGTTTTATTAATTAATTAGGGTTATAATAACTAGTTTAACACTTTTAGAAATGGAAAATCATGCATGGTTGATATATTGTAAATTGTTGATCCAAAATTGTTTAATTTAATCAATTTTGCAAACTAGATTTCTATATATTGTATATATTGGTGAGATAAAATTTCAATTAATATTTGTAACACTAGATTGTGGTTTTAATGAGGATATTAAGTTGTTAATGGAATGAAAGACTTAATTTGGTTACTAGTTTTTATTGATAATTGAAAAATTGTGAGAAAAATGCTATTTTTGCAAACTAGAATTTGGAAATTCTTAAATAAATAAAATTTAAAATATAATTTACGGTTTCATTATATCATTATCATCATGAATTTTAGTTTAATGCATTAATTCATGCAAAATCCAGTTTAGATGTGATATTGTGACATTTTGCTTGCAAGGTTTTAAAATTGGATTATTTGCAAACTAGAATTTTCCAATTAATACAATTGGGGCGTTAAAAATATAGTAATGGGTTGTATAATCTAATTATGCTTTTTAATGAGTTTTATGACCATTAGTTTGATTTTAATGTCATGTTTTGAAGTAAAACGGTAAATTGGCGTTTTCGGGCTTTTCGAAATCGGACGATTTGATTGATTTTTAGGGTTTCGATGGATTAAATCATACTTTATATTATAAGTAATGAGTTTTTAAACTACAAGTTGTTGTTGATGTTCATCTCGATCAATCGGCGTTTGTACGCCGACATCGAGCGATATTTGGTTCTTTTGCATGAGCGGGACATAGGTTTAACCTATGCACGTTCCGTGCGTCGTTTTGACTTTTGTCCGTGATTCAGTTTACGATACTATATATGTTTGCGTATAGGTACCCCTCACGTGGACTGCGGGCGATGAAGAAGAGGATGGCGACACCGTCTTGGGCAGACGAGGACCAGGTGAGTAATGTATATCTACGGGGGGAAGTCGGGTGGATGGCATTTAGCACCCCCGCAAACGTAGAATAAGGATAGTACTTATTGTCATTAGGAAGCCAGACGTGACCTTAGATTCTTGATCAGTAGGACCCTAGTAATGACCCTAGGTTGGACTAGACTGATTAGAAAGACCATACCAGAGGATGAATACCTTGGAAGAGATTCGTAGGTTTCAGGTAGATACACATACACGTACACACTGAGACTCGACGTGGTGTATATGTGTATGTGTGTGTATATATAGGACTAGGTGTAGGTATATATATACACAATACGTATATGTGATACAAGGATGTGATATGATACACATGGATGAAACAATATAATTGGGCTGATGCCGTGATTCTTGGCTATACAGTCGTGTTATGCGGTTAGCGTATCATTAGAAAATGAGATAATGGATTTGTATACATGAACAATAATAAAGGGTGGTGATGATATTGAAGTACATGGGACTCTAAAATAGAACCCGGACCGTAACCTGTGCCTGAAATTCTGATATGATATAGGTGTGACTTGATTTCAATATCATATATATGTGACTTGATTGCGGTATCATATAGGTGTGACTTGATTACGATATGATCTAAGTGTGACTTAAGCAAAATGTGATACATATGACATGATATTTCTGAGGATAAATTAACGATGTATATTTATACTGGCAATGATATATGATTGATGTATGCGATTACAGTATAGCACCTTGATCTTGACATGTGTTGATGATGATGTTATATGAATGATGAGACACGTAGGTGATACTTGACCCGCACCCGATATTGGGATGCCGTACGATGGATTTTACCGTACGAGCCATAGATATGATGATTGATCCGCACTCTTGATTCGAGGACGCCGTACTACGTACGTGACACTATTGAGGCTGGAACGCCGACTATTAGAGATATGGACTCAGACTTTAGGTGTACTCTTATTTTTTATTGACTAGTTTCTTAGGTTTAGTTCCTTAGGAGGTTAGATGGACACTAGTTTAGGCATGACTCATATAGTTGTAGTTATACTTGTATATCACAGATGAGTAGTTATTACACATCCGTCTTTACATTCATACCATAATCATAATGTTGCATGTTCATAGATATGTTTTTATAATCAGTATAAAACTCTGACTGTTAGGACACCAGCACCATTACCGATGATGCGCATATTTCACGCACACTTATTTGCCGTCTCACACATATCATCATCGGTAATTGCTATGTCACGTACACTTTAGATCATAATATCTTTTATTGATAGAATCAGCTAACAGCTGGATCGATATTACATTGTGATTACTCTCTGGTGTTAGTATAGACATGGTATTTATTACTTAGACATTTCATGCATCCGCATTTTCATGTTTGTTGGATATAGTGCCCTCAGAGTCAATTATTGGATCACAGGCACGTGATTGCAATGATTGAGGGAGGACCAATGCCGGTAGGACAGTCTTACTCGAGATGATAGTATGATATCTTGTTTATCTTTATCATCGTGTACTGCTTTAGGTGACATGACAGGTCGCTATTACACGTTGATAGAGCCCCTAGGATTCTTGCTTGACTACCAGCAATATGAGGGCGATCATATACGTGAGAGCTGGTAGTCTATAAGCACCTCCTTAAAAGGTCCCTAGTCGTAGGAGTTTCGAGATAGGGCATCGATACTCCAGAGTAGACTAGTGTATACAGTCGAGACCCCGACGAGGGGCGGTGGCCGGTCTCACAAGCCACTGGTGTCAGTTGGTTCACCTAAGATGTATACAGGTGCTCATTGGGTTATGTGTACACCGGACAGGACTCGCCGGGAACCTGCTATTTGGGATTATACCAGACGTCAGATAGCTGTTCCCTGGTGACATGTGTACAGGTTAGTTCATCGACCTGAGGATCGTCATTTGTCTCGTGTGAGTTCCCACTGTACTTTGATTACTACCCTACCATGCTCAATGGAGAACGTGCAAACAGGTTTTAGTTGGGTACAGTCCCGAGCCACATAGAGGCAGTGAGCTGATCTTCAGGGGTTCGTCTCTCCCGGTATTGGGGGTGAGGTCGCGCTGTGTCTAGGAGAGCCAGAACATGAAAAGTCCTTAGCCAAGGCAGGAGATTTACTGGTAGGTATTCTAGTAGTATCTCAGGGTGTTCTGGACTACACTCCGACACGACTTTTACCGCTTTTGGGGGACTGACTTTTACCAACCCCTAGGCCCGCCATGCGATGCTCATAGACGAACGGACCGGACTGTACGGATATTGTCACTGACAGGCTTAGTAGGGTGTCAGGATGAGTTCGCTCATCGACGTCCCTTTTAGTCAATAGCTGGTAGCCCGTCACGTATGGCTAATACCTCTGACGTGCTAGTGGTTAAATCCACAGCCATAGTTTTGACGAGTCTTTAGAGTCCACCACACACAGTTACTCAAGTTTCGGGCGAAACGCTGTAGAGGCCGTATGGAGATATGGCAGGGTTCGATCAGATACGTGCGACATTGCACGGATCAGGATCGGGCGGTTAATACTAGCAGGCTTTGGTTTAAGCCGGATCCTAGTATTGTACAGTGTAGATTTTGTCTCATTGCATTTGTATTTCGGTCGGAATACAAATGCGGGTGTGTATACACAGTAGCGGGGTTTTCCTGTAATTTATTACGGGATCGGTTTTTTGAGTTGCTTGTTTGGTTTCCGTTTTGGCCATATTTCTTTGTATCTTTCATTGGCCGAAGTTTGGTGGAGGAGGGCTTATTTGCAATTGTGCAAATAAGCATTGTGGGAGGTGGTTTTTGCATATTGATGCTTCATGATAGCTCTTGTTTGACCTTGACCCATTGACTGTTTCTTGAGTTCATCATGGCATGACTTTTGTGATGGTGATGGGTGATGATGAGGTTGGCGGAGTGTTGTTTTTGATTGGTGATGATTTCTTCTCATAATCATGCATCATTCCCTCTTGCATTATTGGTTCCACTCACTCACTCCCTTTTCTCTCTCTCTATTGCCTTGGCCGGCCACAATTCTTAGGGGGCTGTCCAAAAATATTTGGGTGGGTTTTTATTCATTTGGCTTTGCAAAATTCCCACAAGTTCCATCTCCAAACTACATCACATTCCTCCACCACTATGGCAACCTCCATAAACCCCAAAATGAGACATAGCACTACACTATATTCTACAGTAAATCTTGGGCACGTCGACTCGCCAACTTCGTGCCCGAGTTGCCTCGGCCCAGAGGTGGGAGCCCGTAAAAGAACCCGGCGATGTGGTGCCCTTCCGGCGACTTGGTGGAGATCGGACATTCCGCGGGAGATCGGGACGACAACGAGAAGACCGGAGGACACGGATCGCTCGGTATATCTCTCTTCCCATCTTGTAATTTGCTAGTAGTTAGGTTAATGGCCCGATCCGGGTATTTAGTGCACGGTGGTGCCGGTTTGAAAATTTAAAGTAAATCACCGCTTCCGCATTTTGGCCTCGGGATGGAGGCCGGGGCGCCGCCGTGCACTTACAGTGGTATCAGAGCCTCGCCATTAACCTAGTCTAGCTTTGTCTGATGTGTTTACATCTTCGATCGAATAAAATTCCAAAACTGCGTTATTTCTCATGCATCAGTTCTCTGTTAAAATTTTTTGGGCTCCAAAATTTTTTCAGTGTGTTGCAGAAGTATGTACATGGAATTTGAAGAATACTGTAAAAATTCGATGCACTGATTCCCTAGAACGACTGCGGAACCGCGGCCAAACCCCTGCTTGGGCCGCAGTTCCGCGGCAATAAGAGGGAATCGTTGCACCAATTTTTTACAGAGGCCTTCTGGGTTGAAAATATGGGTTTTGGTATACTTTGTTTGGGCCCAGAATTTCTTTAAGTGGTACAGTAAAGCTTGGGGCCCACTTGGTAAAATTTGATCGATCGGATATTTTAAACACATTAGTTCACAGTATTTACATTATATCTGCGACCGTGAATGTCACTTGATCGGTAAATCCTGTCTGACTGCTATAGCCCGGTTAGACAGATTTGCGAACGTGACATTCACGTTGATGTTCTGTGTATTGCTGTGATGTTGCGGATTGGTCGTGGGGGATAGCCAGGATGCAATGTTAGTACAGTTTTGTTGTATTATGTACATTTGATATTGCGGGGCGAGCTTCCGACATGTGGACTGCCGTCACTGCCTGTTTGTATTATTATTTTGGGGCACGACCAGGTTGCGGTCGATGTACCCGTTGTATGTATATTTTACTTTCTGTACTAGGATTACCCCAAGGTGGGGTGCATGGATAGCCGGGTTCTAGAGGGCAACGGGCCCACATCTCATGGTATTGAGACGGAGGGGGCTTCACTCTAGAATTGGCGGGCTATTCGCCGCACTCATAGGGGGTACAGGTTGACCCAGGAGGGGTGCCCAAGTTACCGGATTCCATGAAGTGCTGGGTGGTCCATTCACGTTGCTGAAGGGGGCTGCCTCGCTTCAGGTTTTGGCGGGTGACTTGCCGCGCCCGTAGTGGTCTAGGATTTTCATTGCACAGGCTATCCACACGACCAGGGAAACGTCGGGTTTCAGCGGCTCTGTGAAACCCGGGGATCCCAGATATCTGTATTGTTCTGTGATGCTGTACATTTCTATGATGTTGCATTTTATCACGCCTTGAGCAAAATATTATATATTGATATATATACTAGTAGATGTTGTATATGTTTTGCATCCGCGCTAGTCCAGTCCCCGCTCTGTCGTTAGTTTGCTAACCTAACGGGTAATGACGGGACCCAATGGCGAATGCGGATGGCATATACGTACATCAGTATATTTTCGTTCTTTGTGGTGTGATCAATTGATGGGACTGCATTGATTCGGATCAATGCAAGTTAAAAACAAACCTAATTTGATGTTGTTGGAACTTTTTCAAAAAGCTGTTATTGCAAGGACGTTCACTTTTTTTTTGCATCGTGGTATTCAGTTGGAATATCCTGCTCCTCAGTCGACGAGGCAAGGGCCGAGATCCCTTTACCGGGAGTGACCCTTTGGACAGAAGTTTTCGTCAGGGCAATAACTTTACTATAGCCGATTACTTTTGCTTTGCATCATGGTATTCAGTTGGAATATCCTGCACCTCATTCTACGGGGAAAGAGCCGAGATCCCTTCACCGGGAGTGACCTCTTTAGCATTGGTTTTCGCTACTATATTTTTATAAAGCTATCCGTTCCTTCAACGATATCAAGTTCATTACGTTAAAGGTTTTCTCCAGAAACCATTCGTAGCCCTCCGTCGTTTCATATGGATAGTCAATATTATTCAAGCTGTGTTTGTTGGCCATAGTCAAGGCACAGTGTTTGGTAGCTATTGGGTGTTCATATGTAGCATAGATAGATGCGTTGGTTTGGGACAGTCGTATAGCCTTGTTGGCCCTAGTCAAGGGCTTGTACGGGTGGGTTCAAATCAACCTGGACAATGACGGGTAGAACTTGACATGTGACTTATGATTTGTTGGCCATAGTCAAGGTCATAAGAGCATGGGGCAAAAATCACATCGGGAGTTTCAAAAGAAACTGAAACTTGCCAGATATGCGCATACCTTCTGGAGTGTGATGACGTGAGCGGATTCCGTCACGTTATCATGCGATGATAGTTGGATCCCGATTCCCACTGATGAGTTGGTTTACTCCTCGGGTCATCCCGACTAATTCTTCTTTCAGGTTTGGAGAAGAATTTGAGGTTACAGTGGGAGGTTTCCTGATTCGATAAATTGGTAACCATTCTGATCTAGGTTAGAGTGCACGCTGAGTGTTTCTTTTCTCTCTCTCTCTGGCAGCGACCATTGACCCGACCTTAGACTATGACTCAGTGACCAAGTTGACCGAACTTTCTTAAACACTGGCTTTTGGATTGTCAGGGTTGCAAACCTCATTGCCACTCCTACTTTTACCCTTTTCTCCAGGACACCCCGTATTACTACGAACGTCCACTTCCATTGGACAAAACCATCGTATGGTTATATACGAACTCGAAGGAATTTATTCGAGGATGGTTTCCAGTTTTGGAGAAAATGGATAGGATTATTCAGTTGTCTTTTCCTTTTACCTTCTCTCAAGTTGTGAGTACTCCTTGGTTTAGGAGATAGTACACCTATTATGCAAATTGGATAGTCTTCTTCCAAACCATAGGCAGGTGCCGACCGGTAGGGAATGAAGAAAACCAATTAGCATAACGATGGTGTACAGAAGGTATTATGTAAAGACAAAGAAAGGGATTAGTAAGAGGGCAAAGTAAATTGCGACTGATATTCACGACCAAACCAAGTATTTAATTACCACTCCCACTTCACCTTTGTATTTCTCCAGGACACTCCGTATCACTACGAAGATCCACAGTTTATTGGATACTCCATCGTATGGTTATATACGAACTTGAAAGGAACTTGTTCCAGTTCGGGGATGGATTCTGGTTCAGGAGAAATATGAATAAGGTTTATTCGGTTGTATTTTATCTTCACCTTCTCTCTCATTGCGAGTGTTCCTAGGATTAGGACAGTACACCCATTATGCTTATTGGATAGTCTTCTTCCAAACCATAGGCTGGTGCCGAACGGTAGGGAAGGAAGAAAACCATTTGGCCTAAAGGGGTGTACAGAAGGTAATGACTAAAGACATATGAAGGGATTTGGAGAGGTGGCAAAGAAATATACAGTTACAGTTGTGAATATGGATAATGGAAGAGACATTACTAGGAATACCCGGATACCCCTACGATACATTTCAATGTTTCAGTTTCACTGTGTACTGTTAAAAGAAAACTGATTTCCCAATTAGACACTTGCTCCAGGATTTGTATTTACCAGGTATGATTCTCACATCTGTATGGTTTTACAGATGATGAATGAGAGTAAGTTATTGGGAATTAGGTGATCGTCCTCATTATATCGGAATTCGTTGTAATTGGTGATATTTGAGGAAATCGCCTGTGTTGTTTGCCGGACGGCGAATATTTGGTTTTGAATATCCGTTATAATGCACCAATTTCAAATTGATATATCTGTACGTCTATTTTTATAGAGTGAGATATACCTTTTTGAAATTATGTCGATGACATTTACCTATATCAGTTGATGGTTAGGTAAGGAGCATTAAACAGCGGTGTAATTCTTCTTAACCATAAGTACAGTTTTCAACCTACAACACACAGGGAGTGAGTTTTTAGACTCAAGGGACTTGTACAGAATATTGTATACTGTCCACTGTCCATGAGGACAGAGGGTTTGGTTCTCGTACTATATTCAGTTTACTTATGACTTCTCTAGTTTTTAGACAGGTGTTTCGTGGAAACACAGGGTCCGAATTTTGAGAAGTTATAGGTATATGAGTAAAGTAGAGAACCAGGTGTTGCAAGTATTGGGATTCTTCAAGGAGATCGAAAATGTAGATACTTGTGTACGGTATTCAGGTGATAGTAATGATTAAGAGAACTTGCTTCTCTTTCAGGTTACTCATAATTGGAAGTATTCCTAAGTTGAGTAACGCTGATCGGCCTCTTACCATTTAGTTGACATGCACTGGAGACAGCTGCATCATTTGAATCTGGTTAAATTAAATCAGTGCCTCTGGTCCTATATTGGATATAGAACAGTTCGTATCTTAACGATGTTAAGGTACGGGGAGTTGTCTGGCTTATGCTTAAAACCAGACTGTGGATAACTCAAGGCACGTTTCTGTAATGGCTGTTTGTGGGTTGACCCAGGCTATGACGAGGGTTGACTTTCTTCCATCTGGAAGATCAATAAGTGATATCGTTCTTGACTCGCCACAGTTTTAATAAAAATGGATTTTTTCAGAAAACAGTAGTGGGAGTATGGTAGAACTGGAAGTGATTCCAGAACCGCAAATGATTACTGAAAATTTGATAAGAACCTAAAGATTCAATCTGTATTGACATTCCATTGGCCACTCCGCAGATATGGTGGGTAACCTTAGGCACCCGAGAGGTACTCCGGTAGCCTCAAGGACGGTGGCAGGGAGGTTCTTGTTTACCCAGATTTGCCATTGCTGTTGTTCCAGACTGTGAGACCCGGCAGGAGGATGAGTATAGCGCCGTTCTAAACTAGTTTTAGAAGTACACGTGTATATGACTCTGCCAGAGGGTTGTCGTGGTCAGTGGGAGCTGCGGAAGCATTGGTGGACAAGTAGCTTATGTCTATTTATAGACTAAAGCAGATATAGCGGAGATAGATCATCTATTTCTGACATGACAGTTATAGGTTTGACTTCATCAGAATAGGGGATGGATCTGTTAAGAAGGTAGTAGGGTGTGATGTCCTGGTATTTTGATTACATACACAGAGTATGAAGTGATATTCTTATACTACGATCGGTTATACTTTGGTCGTCACACAGTGGTTTCTCCACATAGGACTTGGACATTATATCAGAATTACTGGTTACTAGATCTATGGTCTTAGATATAGATTTAGGTGGTTTCCCAATTAAGGGTACTTAGACAGCATTCTAAGAGTATTTAGAATGGACGACTCCTGGCACGGTAGTGTACCTGCAGGTGATGGAGTCACCCTCTCTGAAGGTGTCTTACAGACTAAAGGGGAGAGGGATGTGCATGATTGGCAGATCACTTGCTTAGGCAATTGAGTCAATCATAAGATGTCAAGTACCACAACAGATGTTGTTCTTGCAGTAGATACAATAAGTTGATATTGAACCAATTCTGGAGAAACAATCGGAAGCAGTTTTAGAACATAAGTGGATGTTCTAGGGATATGATAACGACAGCCTCATTCGGGAGACAGTTATCATTCCAGGCTTCCTAGGTGACCTGGACGACAAGGAGGTTGTCAGTGTTTTAGTTTTCCCTCTGACGATGGGCGGTATTATGGACAGGTGGTCCAGGAGGATACCGAGGGAAGCATTGCCCAGGATACTGATTAAGTTCAGTTGATCATACAGTCTAAGAAGTTTGGATTTGGAGTTCGTTTATGAGCTAGGTCCCATCAGACATCCAGACACATTCTAAGACAAGTATTGCTCATTTCAGGAGATGGCATTCTCTGCGAACTTGAGATATAGAGTGACATAGAAAGAAACATCAAAGCGGATCCACTCACTGAGGCTAATCCTAGAACGCAATAGTTTCGCAAATGAGCTTTGTGAGACTGACTAGTAGAGGAGTTGGGTGTTCGGTATCACACGGGCTGTGAGTATGCGACATCGCAATAATTAGCCTTGAGTGCAAGTGGGAGATTGTTGGATATAGTGCCCTCAGAGTAAATTATTGGATCACAGGCACATGATTGCAATGATTGAGGGAGGACCTATGCCGGTAGGACAGTCTTACTCGAGATGATAGTATGCTATCTGGTTTATCTTTATCATCGTGTACTGCTTTAGGTGACCTGAAAGGTCGCTATTACACGTTGATAGAGCCCCTAGGATTCTTGCTTGACTACCAGCAATATGAGGGCGATCATATACGTGAGAGCTGGTAGTCTATAAGCACCTCCTTAAAAGGTTCCTAGTCGTGGGAGTTTCGAGACAGGGTATCGATACTCCAGAGTAGACTAGTGTATACAGTCGAGACCCCGACGAGGGGCGGTGGCCGGTCTTACAAGCCACTGGTGTTAGTTGGTTCACCTAAGATGTATACAGGTGCTCATTGGGTTATGAGTACACCGGACAGGACTCGTCGGGAACCTGCTAGTTAGGATTATACCAGACGTCAGATAGCAGTTCCCTGGTGACATGTGTACAGGTTAGTTCATCGACCTGAGGATCGTCATTTGTCTCGTGTGAGTTCCCACTGTACTTTGATTACTACCCTACCACGCTCAAAGGAGACGTGCAAACAGGTTTTAGTTGGGTACAGGCCCGAGCCACATGGAGGCAGTGAGCGGATCTTCAGGGGTTTGTCTCTCCCGGTATTGGGGGTGAGGTCGCGCTGTGTCTAGGAGAGCCAGAACATGAAAAGTCCTTGGCCAAGGCAGGAGATTTACTGGTAGGTATTCCAGTAGTATCTCAGGGTGTTCTAGGCTACACTCTAACACGACTTGTACCGCTTTTGGGGGTCTGATTTTTACCAACCCCCTAGGCCCGCCATGCGATGCTCATAGACGAACGGACCGGACTGTACGGATATTGTCACTGACAGGCTCAGTAGGGTGTCAGGATGAGTTCGCTCATCCACGTCCCTTTTGGTCAATAGCTGGTAGCCCGTCACGTATGGCTAATACCTTTGACGTGCTAGTGGTTAAATCCATAGCCATAGTATTGACGAGTCTTTAGAGTCCACCACACACAGTTACTCAAGTTTCGGGCGAAACGATGTAGAAGCCGTATGGAGATATGGCAGGGTTCGATTAGATACGTGCGGCATTGCACGGATTAGGATCGGGCGGTTAATATTAGCAGGCTATGGTTTAAGCCGGATCCTAGTATTGTATAGTGTAGATTTTGTCTCATTGCATTTGTATTTCGGTCGGAATACAAATGCGGGTTGTATACACAGTAGCGGGGTTTTCCTGTAATTTATTACGCGATCAGTTTTTGGAGTTGCTAGTTTGCTTTCCATTTCGGCCATATTTCTTTGTATCTTTCATTGGCCGAAGTTTGGTGGAGGAGGGCTTATTTGCAATTGTGCAAATAAGCTTTGTGGGAGGTGGTTTTTGCATATTGATGCTTCACGATAGCTCTTGTTTGACCTTGACCCATTGACTCTTTCTTGAGTTCATCATGGCATGACTTTTGTGATGGTGATGGGTGATGATGAGGTTGGTGGAGTGTTGTTTTTGATTGGTGATGATTTCTTCTCATAATCATGCATCATTCCCTCTTGCATTATTGGTTCCACTCACTCACTCCCTTTTCTCTCTCTCTCTATTGCCTTGGCCGGCCACAATTCTTAGGGGGCTGTCCAAAAATATTTGGGTTGGTTTTTGTTCATTTGGCTTTGCAAAATTCCCACAAGTTCCATCTCCAAACTACATCTCAGTCCTCCACCACTATGGCAACCTCCATAAACCCCAAAATGAGACATAGCACTACACTATATTCTACAGCAAATCTTGGGCATGTCGACTCGCCAACTTCGTGCCCGAGTTGCCTCGGCCCAGAGGCGGGAGCCCGTAAAAGAACCCGGCGATGTGGTGCCCTTCCGGCGACGTGGTGGAGACCGGACATTCCGCGGGAGATCGGGACGACGACGAGAAGACCGGAGGACACGGATCGCTCGGTATATCTCTCTTCCTATCTTGTAGTTTGCTAGTAGTTAGGTTAATGGCCCGATCCGGGTATTTAGTGCGCGGTGGTGCCGGTTTGAAAATTTAAAGTAAATCACCGCTTCCGCATTTTGGCCTCGGGATGGAGGCCGGGGCGCCGCCGTGCACTTACAATGTTATCATGCAGTATTATGGGGCATATGCCGACACTTATCATATACTTACTCATGATTTTGGGATTTTGGATTTCTATGAGATTTCTGGATTTTTGGGGAAAACCGCAAGAATATATAAAAACTTCTCTCTCTCTCCTCCTCTCTTTTTTAAAACATAAGATGCAGTTTTCTCGTGATGTATGTGTCGTCCACCATGAGATTTCATGTTTTCTGTTGGATTTCGAGACCCGATTCAAGGAGTGGATGAACCGTCTCGGGTACATGGTGGGCCCGGTATGGTACCCCGGGCCAAGAAGATCGAGTTGTAGACGATGAGCCTGGCAGGGAAGGACTACCTACCGGTGATGTCTGGCGCGGAGGATATCCGGAGGATACCGACCGTTGTCATTAGATTTGATGATATGGGCCGCTCCGGACTGACGGAGCCCGAGATATTGAGACTATGAGACATTGAGATTTTAAGGTATTGAGACTTGAGATTTACATGTTTTGTGTCAATACTTGACACGGATTTCCATGGATTTCATCGTTGATATTTCAGATTTCTATACAATTTTACTATGATAAAAGCTAAAGATTTCTTATACAGATATATCTAGATTTCAGGATTGGTTATTTTACATTCATGGTGCATGCATACTCATTCACATGGCTTAGTACTATATGAGGCACTGACACGAACACGGAGTATTTGCACTTACACATAGCTTATTATCCTGTCTTTACTTGATGATTAGTAGTATATTAGTGTATTATTCTGACCTAGGATAGCGTCGTGCATTTCAATTTCTTTTCGCAGATATCTTCTACTCACGAGTTGACAACTCACCCCCGTTGTGCCAAATTTTATTACAGGTTCGATGTACAGCGTTCCTTGGCAGTTTGCTGGCACATCATATGATTCCGGGTGATTTGCACGGTAGGTTGGTTCACTTGTATCTGGACCGCCATTGTACTTTTATTATTTCATTTATATCTAGAAAGCTCCATCAACTAAACATGTATTACTTGATAGTTTACTGGACCATTTATTTGTTTCGACCTTAGAGTCGCGCTTGTATTAATATGATATCAGGTGGTTTTGTTTTCTTTTGAGTTTTGAGCCTCGCCCTTTGGCGTTGTATACTATTGTGCATTGGTGTGGTTGTTTCCGCCTGTTGGCGTAGAGCTAGCTCCCGCTTATGGATGCCTTTGTATTGTTATATGTATTTATACTTGTTTGTACCCGTTTGAGGCCAGTTTTTACAAAGGAGACTCTGCTGAAATTTTTGAGAAAATTTGATGATGCTTTTAAACTTGTTTTCTTCATGTCTTCCTTTACTTCTTCATCTTTTATGGTTTAGATTTCTGGGCTTCGGCTTACTTAGATTACGTTGCGCCTCTAGACGTTTCGTAATCTAAGTGCCGGTCACGTTCCGTACTTTCGGGTCGTGACAACATCGCAAGCCTAACAATTATAAACCCCGCATTTTAGTCTCAGTATCGAAAACTCTTTTCAATATCAAGTCGGGCAATTCAACAAGATTCCCGACATCCTGATCGAATGCTCGTCGGAAACTTTAGTAGACGGCCGCACCCCCGGATACCGTCGACGAAGTGCACTAAGCCGGAACACCGCTGCCGCGAGCACCCGAACGGATGCTTTTGGCGACGGGGCTCTCCTACAGTCACTTGGTCGGGGCTATGGGGCGTGGCTATTTATTAAATTTTCCCGGCGAGTATCCGTGTACGCTACGTGATTGCAACGGACTTTTGATCACATCAAAATTCCGTGGCAACCGATCATCTAAGACTGAACTGCTAGATTTATAACATTCAAATTAGTTATCCCATAACTACTTATGGATTCCAAATAATTATCACATTCCAGACAAATAGACAGTGTTAAACTTTTCGATCGAATAATCAAACACCCAAGTTTTCCCAAATAGCTCAACACTTGAGCGGAGTTCAAAAAATATCCATCACATGCCACAGTACCAATGGTCCAGCCGTTGAAGGGTCAAGCCAACGCCTCACATGTGGCAACGCCGTATTCCCCCAAACCCTAAAGTTCAGAGGCAGTTCAAGACGGTCACATAATCGAGTTAAGGTTTGTTGTCTTCTAGAGGGTCCACCGCGTTACTTGCATGACTTTACAAAAGTTTCAAACTCGAGGAAAAATCCAACTTTCGAAAAAATTTCCGACAGGGGAAAAAGTGAGTTATTGATATCCGTTTGAACTTTTTAACAGTTTCTAAAATTATCCGGAAAAACTTAAATGAAGTTAAATTATCCAATCGAATCAACGAGTCCCCAATACAACCCAGAAAACTCAACACTTGAGCAAATTAAAAATTTCCCAGAAATATCAGGAATCACCTACGGAGGTAATTGTAGAAAAACGAGTCCCTAATCTCCACATACGGCCGCGGAACCGCCGCTAAAACCAGGGTACGGCCGCGGTTCCGCGGCGCTACAGTGGAGTTAGGAAGTCGTATTCGACAGTTATTCTTAGATTTCCCTGCTCTATTTTCTGAGCATTTTTAATACTAAAAATTCAACAGATTTAAAAAATATCCAGAGAAGGGTATAATGGGGGTTTTCCGGGTTCGATCGGACTTTAAACTTCGTTTAGACTTTGTCTAAAGCTCTAGCATGGCTCTAATACCACTGTAGGGTTGCTAGGCATGCGCACAAGGGTCTACGAGGCATCAACCATGCCCGATTTAAAATTTAGCCGTGCCGAGCAACCCAAAGCCGGATCTTTAAACTAGAGATTAGTCGAAAACAAGCATGTTAAACACTTTAACACTAAGTGAGATGGATTACAACCTTTGTAGATCCGGTCCTTCACTTCTAAAGCTCCGTGTTGAGGTCCCTTCGCCGCGATCATCGTGTTCCGGACTCTCGAGAGGCTCCATGAAGAGAAAGATGCATGCTTGCTTTCGATCTTCGATAACATAGATGATCTACCTTGAAGTTTCATTATCACAAGCTCTCACTCACTGAATGAAGTGAACACCCTCATCTAAATGGCAAGGGTAGATAAGGATGATGAAGTAGGATTTTTGTTCTCATTTATAATCTTTTTCTCACACATATTAGAAAAAGCTAGAAAGCTTTTTCCATGAAGAAAGAAGGAAGAAGAAGATGAATAATATTATAATCCTTTTGTGATGAATAATGAAAGTTATGATAAGTTTAGAAATGCAACCATGGTTCAAGTAACCATTGTAGAAATTTTACTAGGGTTAAGGGTTTGGGTTGAGTTAAAGAAATATCTTGCAAAATATCTTTTCCAAAACAAAAAAATGAAAGCTTCTAGAAACTTCTGGAAATGATTAACCCAAATAAAACCCTAACCATGTTTAATCTCCACTAAACATGTTGCATTAATAATCATATCATGTTACAATATTATATATCACATATATAATATTTATTGTAAAAAAATAATACAATTAACATATATAGCATATATAGCAATGTATTACCCGAGTGAGAAAAAGAATCTTTTAATGAGCTAATATTAGTTAATATAATTTAATATATCATATATATTATTATACATTAAATTATCGAATCAACACTTGATCCGACAATCCGGCTATATCGCATACAACCGACCAATATCTCATTTTACCGATTCATCGAATCAACACTTGATCCGATGACCCGGCTGATATCAAATATCGCGAGAATAGAATACGGTATCACATATCGCATTATCCTCGGTCCTGCACATATCACATATGTTCCCTTACTCCGTTTTGCCTGAGTCAAGAAACCTCTGTGTAGGACTCTAAAGAATCGTCAATACGCCGGCAGTAGGTGATGATCATATAAAACACCCACAAGCTGCAAGCGGTCAGCTAAACGTAACAGCCACACAGTTATTGAGCGCTCAGAAGATCAACAAGCAAGCCTGTACATTCTCCTGTGAATCCAATCAGTAACACTCCCGTACAGTCCGGTCTTGTCGTCTGATATGTCGCATATCTCGCCTAGGGGTGGTAAACGTCAGACCCCAGTAGCTTGATAAATCGTGTCGATATGAGGTCTATAACAGTTCGAGAAACTACTGATAACACTTACCAGTAACTCTCAGCAACCCTGGCCAGGGATTTCCAGTTATAGCCAATCGAACACAGCGCAACATCAACTCCCTATACCGGGGGAGACGAATCCCCTCCTATCGCTCATTGCCTCCATGTGATTCGGGACTGTACCAAAAAGCCATCTTTTTGAATGTCCTCTTAGACGTGGTATGATGGAAATCAAAGCACAGTGGGAATCACACAAGACTCTATGACGATCTCGAGTCAACAGACTACTCTGTACCAGTGTCACCGGAGAACTGCCATCTGACGTGAGGTATAATACCATCTGGGAGTTCTCAGCGAGTCCGTCCAGTGTACCTAGTCTTTACTGAGCACCCGTACACCATCCTTGATGTCAAAAACCGATGGATATGGGATCATCCATCGCCCATCATATGGGTCAAGATGCGTATACGCTAGTCTACTCTTGTGTATCGATGTCCTGTCTCGATACACCCTTGACTAGGAACAGTTATAGGATGTACTCGTCGACTACCGTAGCCCCACTAGTATGATCTCATCATTGTCCCAGTAGTCGAGTACATATCATAAGGGCTTTATCAACATGTAACATAGAGACAATCAGAGTACATGTTAAGATAAAGTACAACCCGATATCATACTATCATGTCGAGCAAGAATGTCCTCCCTATATATGTCCAAGCATCTATTACAATATACATCATATGTATAGTAATGGCCTCTAGGGCATACATATAACTAACACCATCAAATTATGGGGGTGCTATACGCCATCCACCCGACTTCCCCCGTAGATATAGATCTACTAACCCGATCTTCACTTGCCGATGTCGCCACGCGTTTGCTTGTCGTTCAAGTCCACTCGAGGGTACTTACATATATAAACAAAAGATATCGTAAAACGAAATCAGGTACGAAAACCAAAACGACACAAGTATCTCTCATAGGTAAAAACCTGTGGTCTACTTTCGCAATTCAACCAAATAATACTCAATACAGACGTACAAACGTCAAGTAACCGAATACAATACCAGTTATCAAAACTTGAATTCATAGACAACAAAAAAACTAAAGCAAAAGCTCATGAAAATGGCCCCAGATTTTATTTTAGGTCAAAACAACTTGCACAAACAGTACAGGGGTGATATATAGGGTATACGTGAGCTACTGAAGGAACCTGGACACCCAACTCCACTACATGGCCAGCCACACACCTCAGAATTCCGGCCTGCTCGGTTTTGTGGGGGCAGAATGTGTTCGTATTGGTAGGGTGGCCTCCTAATGGTCCATCTAGGTCAATGGTACTGTTTGCTTTTCTAGTAAAAATCGCAGGTTAGCCCAGATTCCCTGCACCCTTAATTTCATCACAAAACCAACATGAAAAGTTTATGTTTTTGGGTTTCAGGTTTTACTTCAAGCATGGTCTGGGTTTCTAACACCATGGGGTTTTTTAAGGTCACTACTAACCTCACTTACACCTTCATAACTCAAGAATTTCACATAACCTCTTCTAGGAATTTTCTAAGTTCACAAAACCTCGCTAAAACGATTCTAAACATGCATAGGTGATAAAGTAATTCAAATACAATCCTAATGGTGCAGAAATTATCTCATTTGGCAATTCAAGAAAATTTCTTGAGTTGCCCCAAGTCTCCAAAATCCTTGCTTTCTTGGTCCAAAGTTTCTGTAATGATCTTGTGCATGTTTTTAAAGAAGTGGGGATGAGGTTTTTGTGTGTTTTTGGGTGTGAAATGAGGTGTTTGAGGAGGGGGAAGAAGGAGTGCTGCATTGGATGAAGGAGGAGAGGGGAAAGGTGAATGAAATGAGTGAAGAAGAATGAGCCAAGTCCAAGGTTTGACCCCTCACCTCTCCCTCCTTTCTTTCCTCACCTCTCTCTCCTTTCTCTCTATTACCCATACCTCATTTTTCGAATCCATTTCCTTTTTCTTTTCATTTTCTTTTCTCTTCTAATCTTTTCTCTTCTCTTTTCTTTTAAAAAAGTAAACCAAGCATGATAAAAGAAAAGCCATGTAGAAAATGTAACACAAGTGTAAAATAACATGGTGCATGTCATGTGCACAAATCGGGCTTAATGCGCGATTAGCGATATTTAGTCGCGATTAGCGTTAAAATAGTGTATAATTAATCATAAAAATTTATAATTTACTTAATTCATTTAAAACACCCTCATTTCAATAATTTCTACAATTTTCCAAATTTTCCTCAATTTATCGGTATTTAACTATACCGCACTAATAAAATATTCATAATGTTTATTATTTAATTATAAAATTTCCCAACAATAATATTTTATTTTTCTGAAATGTTACAGTTTCCGTAATGGCAGTTTGTGGGTTATCCCGGGCTATGACGTGGATTAACTTTCTACCTTCTGGAAGATCAATAGTGATATTGTTCTTGACTCGCCACAGTTTTAGCAAAATGGATTTTTTCAGAAAACAGTAGTGGGAGTATGGTAGAACTGGAAGTGATTCCAGAACCACAAACGATTATTGAAAATTTAATAGAACCTGAAGATTCAATCGGGTTTGACATTCCATTAGCCACTCCGCAGATATGGTGAGTAACCTCAGGCACCCGAGAGGTACTTCGGTATCCTCAAAGACGGTAACATGGAGGTTCTTTTTTACCCAGACTTGCCATTACTGCTGTTCAAGACTATGAGACCCGGCATAAGGATGAATATAGAGTCGTTTTAAACTAGCTTTAGAAGTACACGTGTATATGACTCTGCCAGAGGTTTGTTGTAGTCAGCAGGAGCAGCGGAAGCATAGTGGACAAGTTGCTTATGTCTATTTATAGACTATAGCAGGTATAGCGGGGATAGATCATCTATTTTTGATGTGACAGTCATAGGTTTTGACTTCATCAGAATAGGAGATGGATCTGTTAAGAAGGTAGTAGGGTGTGATGTCCTGGTATTTGGATGACATGCACTTTGTAGGAAGTGAAATTCCTACACTACGATCGATTATATTGTGGTTGTAACACAGTGGTTTCTCCACATAGGATATGGATATTATATAAGGCATTCTGGTTACTAGATCTATGGTTTTAGATCTAGATTTGGGTAGTTTCCCAATCCGGGTACTTAGACAGTATTCTAAAGGTGTTTTAGAATGGATGACTCCTGGCATGGTGGTGTACCTACAGGTGATGGAGTCACCTTTTCTGAAGGTGTCTTAAAGACTAAAGGGGGGGGAGATGTGCATGAATGGTATATCACTTGTTTAGGCAATTGAATCAATCATGAGATGTCAAGTACCACGCCAGATATTGTTTTTGCACTGGCTGTAATAAGTTTATATTAATCTAAATTCTAGAGAAACGTTCGGAAGCGGTTTTTGAACATAAGTGGATGTTCTAGGGATTTGGTAGCGGCAGCCTCCTTCGGGAGACGGTTATCATTCCAGGCTTCCAAGGTGACATGGATGACAGAGTGACTGTCAGAGTTATAGTTTTCCCTCTTGACGAGAGGCAGTAGTCTGGACAGGTGGTCCAAGCGGATACTGAGGGAGGCATGGCGCAGGATACTGATTAAATTCAGTTGACGATAAAGTTTAAGAAGGTTGCTGGATTTGAAGTTCATTTGTTAACTGGGTCCCATCAGATATCCAGAAATATTTTAAGACAGGTATTGCTCATTTCGAGAGATGGCATTCTCCGCGAACTTGAGATAAATAGAGACATAGAAAGAAAATTGTAGCGGATCCACTCACTGAGGCTATTTCTCGAACGCAATAGTTTTACAAACGAGCTTTGTGAAACTGATTAGTAGGGAAGTTGGGTGTTCGGTATCACACGGGCTGTGAGTATGCGATACTGCAATAATTAGCCTTAAGTGCAAGTGGGAGATTGTTGGCTATAGTGCCCTCAAGTCAATTATTGGATCGCAAGCACATGATTGCAATGATTGAGGGAGGACCTATATCGGTAGAACGGTCTTACTCGAAATGAAAGTATGCTATCTGGTTTGTCTTTATCATCGTGTACATGCTTCAGGTGACATTACAGATCACTATTACTTCTTGAGAGAGCCCATAGGATTCTTGCTTGACTACCAGCAGTATGATGGTGATCATATATGTGAAAGTTGGGTGGTCTATAAGCACATCCTTAAAGTATCACTAGTCGTGGGAGTTTCAAGACTGGGCATCGATACTCCAAGAGTAGACTAGTGTATACGGATCGAGACCCCGATGAAGGGCGGTGGCCGGTCTCACAAGCCATTAGTGTTAGTTGGTTCACCTATGATGTATACAGGTACTCATTGGGTTATGAGTACACCGGACGGACTCGCCGGGAACATGCTAGTTGGTATTATACCTATTGTCAGATAGCAGTTCCCTGGTGACATGTGTACAGGTTAGTCTATCGACCTGAGATCGTCATTTTTCTCGTGTGAGTTCCCACCGTGCTTTGATTACTACTCCACCATTGCTCAAAAGAGTCGTGTAAACAGGTTTTAGTTGGGTACAGTCCCGAGCCACATGGAGGTAGTGAGCGGATCGTTAGAGGATTCATCTATCTCGGTATTGGGGGTTGATGTTGCGTTGTGCACGGCTGGCCATCACCAGAAATCCTCGGCCGGGGTAGACGAGAATTACCGATCTTGGATCGGTAGTTTCTCAGTTAGTGATAGGTTTCATGCAGACATTAAATGTCAAGTTATTTGGGGTCTGACTTTATCCACCCCCTAGACTTGATATGCGATACTCATAGACGAACGGACCGGACTGTACAGATATTGTCACTGTCAGGCTCAGTAGGGTTTCAGGATGAGTTTGCTCGTCGTCCCCCCTTTCGTTCAATACCTGGGTAGCCATTACGTACAACTAGTTCCACTGACGTGCTTGTGGTTAAACCCACTTCCACCGTATTGATGAGTGTTTAGAGTCCCACACAGAGGGTTTCTCTGATTCGGGGGAAACGTTATAGAGGTCGTATGGTTTTATGGCAGGGTTCGATTATATTCGTGCACTTGTGCACGGATCATAATCGGACGAATAATACTAGTGGGCTTTGGTTTAAGCCTGATCCTAGTATTATATTGTTGGATTATTTTCGTCTCGTTGTATTGGTATTCAGTCGGAATACGGATGCTGGTATGCATATACATATGAGGGGTATTCTTGTAATCCGTTACAAGATTACTTTTGGGGATGCCATTTCCTTTTTCTTTTAAACTTTTAGTTTAATGTTTAATATTGTGTGGAAAATGTGAGGTTAAGTTTTGTCATGGATTCATTCATGGTGCATGTGCACTTGGTGACATAGGGTAATTTTTGTTTTTGCTAAGATATTTGTGTGTGAGATATTTTTTGGGGGTTGGCCGATCTTTTCTTAGGGTTTTTTCTTTCTTTAATTGCTCACAAATATATCACACACAAAACACTAAGCAAAACCAACTCAAGAAAATGGCAGAGACTTTTTCTTCACTTGCCATTTTTTCTTTTGCCAAGCTTTGCCTCACACTTTCTTCACCTCATGGCTTCTTCTTCAACCTCCATCCAATCCATCTCATGAGTTGAGAATCCTTGGGTGTATTGAGTCAAAGTATTCACACATTCTCTCTACTTCATCTTGGCTATCTAGGTTACAAAACTTGATACCCGAGTTGCTTCGGTTTTGAGGCGGAAGCCCGTATTACTAATCCTCGACGTGGATCTTCTTCGATGTGGGGAGACCAGAGATCAAACTTGATCTAGGAAGCCGCGAGGAGCTTGGGATAGAGGTTGAAGACCGAAGGACACGGATCGATCGGTATAACCTCTATAAACTCTTTTTATAGAACTTGTATAGGGTTAATGGTATGATCCGTCGATTAGGGTTCCGTTAGCGCTGGTTTATAAATGTTTTTGTTCCGTGTTTGGCCACGGATTGATGCCCAGGGCACTGCCGTAACCCAACATAATCAAGGAAAGAGGCGTTAGGGGTCTTTTTCGTTAGGAAGCATTAAAAATCTATATCCACGATATTTTACGACGATCGACACCCATCATCACCATCTTTATCATCTAAGATTTGGATACACCAAATTTCATGCGATTCTATAATTTTTTCACCATTGAATTTGCAATGTAAGAAGTTCTATTGTTGATAAACCGTTAATTTTGCATCCACTAAATCAATGGTGAAAAAATGGTAGAATCATATGAAGTTTGGTGTATCCAAATTTTAGATGATAAAGATGGAGATCATTGGCGATCGTCGAAAAAATTCATGGAGAGTGTATTTTTTCGATCCATCTTGCAACCGTGATATCTATACCTTAGAAGCATCTAAATAATCTAAATTTTTACACAGGTATGTTGATTAGTACAAGTAGAAGAAGATGTATGGAGCCGATGGTCATTTTGATTGATGGTTGATGGCCGGATTTTTCCATCTTACTTTAAGACTCTATCTCACCATCTCACCATATAAAATAAGATGGCCAAATTTAACCGCTGGATGGACGATCAGATTTTTGCACCATGTTTCATATGTCAAATTATGTATGTGTATAAGAATGTAGACGATTTAGAGGCTTGTAAGTCATGTATCAAGGGTATCCAATGTATGCAATTTTTACGATACTTTAAAAACCATCCATTTTGCGACCGTGATATTTATATCATAGAAGCGTCTAAATTTTTGTACAGGTATGTTGATTGACAGGTAAAACAAGATGTATGGAGACGATCGTTATTTTGATTAATGGTTGATGGTCGGATTTTTCCAGCTCACTTTAAGATCTCATCTCACCTTCTCACCATATCATTACCCTATATATAGGATAACGATGTGGTGAGATAAAATGAAATGGCTAAATTTGACTTTTGGATCAACGATCATATTTTGCACCATGTTTTACATGTCAAATATGTATGTGTATTGTTGGATATAGTGCCCTCAAGGCAATTATTGTGATCGTAAGTAGGCGATTATGATAATTGAGGGAGGACCTCTACAGGTATAACAGTCTTACACGAGATGATAGTATGCTATCTGGTTTGTCTTCATCATTGATGAAGCCCGTGGGATTGTTGCTTGACAACTAACATTATAATGGCGATCATATATGTGGGAGCTGGGTTGTCCATAAGCACATCCTTAAATGTCTCTAGTCATGCGAGTATCGAGACTATGTATCGATATTCCGGAGTAGACTAGTGTATACGTTTCTAGACACCGACGAGGGGCGGTGGCCGGTCTCACAAGCCATTGGTGTTGTGTCACCTATGATAGTATATAGGTGCTCAATGGAGGTGAGTACACCGTACGGACTCACCGAGAACTTATAAATGATATTATATCTATCGTCAGATGGAAGTTCTCAGGTGGCATGAGTACATGTTAGTCTTTTGACCTGAGATCGTCATTTGTCTCATGTGAGTTCCCACTGTATTTTGATTACTACCCTACCACGGCTCAAAGGAGTCATGCAAATATGTTTTAGTTGGGTACAGTCCCGAGCCACATGGAGGCAGTGGTCGATTGTCAGGGATTCGTCTCTCATGGTGTTAGGAGTCAATGACGCGCTGTGTTTAGTTGGCTATCACCAGAAATTCGTGGCTACGATTAATGAGATTTACTGATACTTGATCAGTAGTATCTATATTGGTGATGAGCTTGACTCAGACACGACTTATTGGGTTAGTAGGGATCTGACGTTAACCACCCCCTAGACCTGATATGCGATACTCTTTGACGAAGAGACCGGACTGTACGGAGATTGCTACTGTTGGGTTACGGAAACGCCCCGGCCATCAATCCGTGACCAAATGTGGAACAAAAATTTATAAAACTTGGCGCTACCACAACCAATTACCCGGATCTACCCATAAGCCCTAGATAACAAAACATGCAAAGGAGTTAGAATGGTTATACTGAATAGATCCGTGTCCTTCGGTCTTCAACCATCATCCCAAGCTCCTAGGGGCTTCCTTGATCAAGCTTGATCTCCGGTTTCCCTCCATCGAAGATGATCCACCCAAGAGTCTATGCAACGAGCTCCAATCTTATATCCGAGGAAACTAGAGTACCTAGATCGCTACTCTAGATACCGTAGATGAAGTAGAGTGTGATGAAGGATTAATTTGTCTTAAGGCACCCAAGGATTTTCAACTCATGAGAGGGTTTGGATGGAGCTAGAGGAAGAAGAAGATGCCATGAGGATGTGAGTGTTGTAGGAGAGAGAAAAATAATGGCTTCAATGATTTTTGTGTGTTGTGAGAATTAATAAATGGAGCCATCCAAAAATATCTAGAGTCAACTAAAATATCTCAAGTCAACAAAATTCTCACAACAAACAAAAACCCTAAGCATGCTTAGAATAGTAACCATGGGTCACTAATAAGCCATGTCACCAAAAATGCAATAAACACCTCATCCTACACCTCAATAACCTTTTAATCTAAAAAGGCCTAAACCATAATGAGGTGTAATCTTCTAAAAGTAATCTTATGAGAAATTATAAGGATACCCCTCATCTCTATATACATACCCGCATCCGTATTCCGAAGAATACGAATACAATGAGACAAAAATAATCCAACAATATAATATTAGGATCCGGCTTAAACCAAATCCCACTAGTATTATCCGTCCAAATATCATCCATGCACAAGTACACGTATGTGATCAAACCCTGCCGTAAAACCATACGGTCTCTACATCGTTTCGTTCGAAGCAGGGAAACCCTCTGTGTGGGACTCTAAAGACTCGTCAATACGCTGGTAGTGGGTTTAACCACAAGCACGTCAGCGGCACTAGTTGTACGTAACGGTTACCCAGGTATTGAGCGAAAGGGAGGCCGACGAGCAAACTCATCATGAAACCCCTACTGAGCCTGACAGTGACAATATCCGTATAGTCCGGTCCGTTCGTCTATGAGTACCGCATATCGAGTCTAAGGGGTGGATAAAGTCAGACCCCTAATAACACGACATTTAGCGTCGGTATGAAGCCCATCACCACCTGAAAAACTACCGATCCTAGATCATTAATTCTCGACTACCTTGGCCAAGGATTTCTGGTGATGGCCACTTGTGCACAATCGCGACATCAACCCCTAATACTGGGAGAGATGAATCCCCCTACGATCCGCTCACCGCCTCCTTGTGGTTCAGGACTGTACCCAACTAAAACCTGCTTGCACGAATCCTTTGAGCCGTGGTATGGTAGTTATCAAAGCACAATGAGAACTCACACGAGACAAATAACGATCTCAGGTCGATAGACTTGTAGGGTTCCTAGGCACACTAATGAGGTCTCACAAGGCATCAACCATGCCAATTTCAAATTTTACAAGTGCCGAGAAAGCCTAATACGGATCGTTAACTAGAATTTTAGGTGAAACAATGAAACTAGTTAACAACTTAACTAAGTGAACGGAAATACAACCTTTGTAGATCCGGTCCTCCACCTCCATAGCTCCGCAATAAAGTCTCCTCGCTGTCCAAATCAAGTCCCGGGCTCTAGCGTCGGCTTCATCGGAAAAATGGGCGGGCTAGGTCATCGACTACGATGCCGAAGATGATCTACGTCGAGGCATCACAAGATCAAGCTCCCACTTCACCAAGTCATGAAACTTATGAAGGAAACACCCTATACAACTTGGCAAGAGATAGAGGATGAAGAAATAGGAAGTGGGTTCACTTTGGAATTGGATTTCTCATATGATTTCATCACTTGCCATTGATGAGGCAAGCTTTTCTTTCTTTCTCATGAAGAAGAAGATAATTATCATAAGAATAATGAGAAAAATAGAAAAAAGATTATTCTTATCATAACTATAACCATGGTTAAGTGTAGAGAGAGAACTATGGTTAAATGAAATGGTTAGAGTTAAGGATGAGACAAAATGGTCACTTTAGTCAAAGCTTCATGAAGCATCATGAACAAACAAAGAAAGCCACCATTTTTCTCATTATCATTTCCATAATAAATAAATAAATAAATAGATATGAAAATTAAAACCCTAACCATTTAAATAACCATGGTTTAATCTTTACACAAACTCAAGTAGTCATGTATCATCAAACATGATACATACAAGTGCACAAAACTATATCACATATACAATGTGAACTTCAAGTGAGAAAATCCATTTAAAGTGAACAAATATTAGTTAATGCAAAATAATATATCAAATATATAATTATACATTAAATCGTTAAATCAACACTTGATTTAACGATCGGGTCATATCGTATATGACCGACTAATATCCAATGTATCGGCTTATCGAATCAATCCTTGATTCGATAACTAGGTTATATCGCATACAACCATTCGATACATTCATCGCGAGAATATAATACGGTATCACATATACGAATTATTCTCGGTCCCGCACATATCTCATATGCGCTCCTATTTCGTTTCGCTTGAGCCAGGAAACCTCTGTGTAGGACTCTAAAGACTCGTCAATACGCCGGCAGCAGATGATGATCATATCAAGCACCCACAAGCCGCAAGCGGTCTGCTAAATGTAACGGCCACCCGGGTATTGAGCGATCAGAAGATCGACGAGCAAGCCCGCTCACACTCCTGTGAATCCAACCAGTAACACTTACCGTACAGTCCGGTCTCGTCGTCTGATATGTCGCATATCTCGCCTAGGGGTGGTAAACGTCAGACCCCATTAGCTCGATAAGTCGTGTCGATATGAGGTCTATAACAGTTCGAGAAACTACAGGTAACACTTACCAGTAAATCTCAGCAACCCTGGCCAGGGATTTCCGGTTATAGCCAATCGAACACAGCGCAACATCAACTCCCTATACCGGAAGAGATGAATCCCCTCCTATCGCTCATTGCCTCCATGTGACTCGGGACTGTACCCAAAAACCACCGTTTTGCATGCCTTCTTGGACGTGGTAAGGTAGAAATCAAAGCACAGTGGGAACCACACAAGACTCTATGACGATCTCAGGTCAACAGACTACTCTGTACCAGTGTCACCATAGAACTGCCATCTGACGTAAGGTATAATACCATCTGGGAGTTCTCGGCGAGTCCGTCCAGTGTACCCAGTCTCCACTGAGCACCCGTATATCATCTCTGATGTCAAGCACCAATGGATATGGGATCATCCATCGCCCATCTGTATGGGTCGAGAAGGTATACGCTAGTCTACTCTGGTATATCGATGCCCCGTCTCGATACACCCACGACTAGGGACCTTGAAGGATGTACTTATGGACTACCATGTCCCCACTAGTATGATCCGCATCATAGTCCAAGTAGTCAAGTACACATCCTAAGGGCTTTACCAACATGTAACAGAGAGACAAACAGTATACACGTTAAGGTAAAGATCAACCAGATAGCATACTATCATGTCGAGCAAGAAAGTCCTCCCTATATATGTCTAAGCATCCACTACAATATACATCCTATGTATAGCAATGGCCTCTAGGGCATACATATAACTAACAATCTCCCACTTGCACTAGGGCCATCTGATAGCAGTGGTTGTAGTATCTCATACTCAACCATCCCATAAAAGTCTCTCTCTGGGAAAAGGCCTTTGTGAGTGGATCCGCCGTGTTGTCCTCTGAGTCTACTCTCCTAACCTCGATCACCCTGGAGATCAACCATCTCCATGATAAGGTGACACTACCTTAGAATATGTCTGGATCACTGATGGGACCGGCGTTCTTTGGCATAAGCCACAACTCCATTGTCTCACAATGGTTGGAACGTAGTTCATCTCATGAACCAATATACACCCAAACATCCTCTTTGGTAGCATCTTAAGTAGCGATGTTTCCTGCCTTTATCGTCTAGTATGCCACGGTATCTAGCTTGGAACTCTTCCAACATACCGTCCCTTTACTGAGGGTAAAGACAATGCCTGTGACTGACATTTAGTCGTCCTTATCATCCTGGAACCCTTTCAGTGATTCTCCCCAGGATCAACTGATACCATCTCACTACAACTAGTGAGTCTCCTAACATCCAATTAGATCTATCTCATAGATCCAAAATCCAGGATTTAGGAGGTATCACTTTGATCCTATATGGAGAATCATTGTGATAAGCGGAGATTGATCGAGCGTAGCTTAGGAAACTCCTTCCCTATCAAGAGTATGTTATCCACGTACTCTACGAGGATCGTCACCATACTCCCTACTACCTTTTGGTTTATACAAGGATCATCTACCATTTTGATGATGTCAAACTGTTTGACTACTGATTTGTCTAAAAATTGTGTTTACCGTAATCAGAAACGGCGTCGCTTTGCAGCTAGCCGGTGAGTATGGGTCGATCCGCAGAGATGTGTAATTTCTTGTTTTTGTGTTATAACGAGTTGATTCAGATTGTTGTTTGGTTTTTGTCGATTGATTTAAAAACTAATTTATGTGATATGAAAGAACTCGTTAGGGTTAGGTCAAAGGTAGGGTTGATGAGATCAATATTTTCACCCCTTTCAATGCCGTTTGATTAAAGCTTGTTTAGAAAATAACAACAATTATTAGCAAAGGGGATTAGAATGATCGGGAAGAAACAAAGTTTCTTCCTCTAGATCCTTGTCCGTCCTTTCCTATTAATTGCTGCAATCTTCATGGACGTCATGTATCTCCGGCCTTTTAGACTACGGTTCACCGTTACCTCGTAGGTAGGGTGCCGTAGGGGGCGGATCATACATGCGTGCATGAAGGTTTCGTTTTGAAAATATGTTGGCATTGAAGGAGGTGAGAGATATCCATCTCTCACTCCCTCCCTTGTTCCTAACCCTAACGAGCGAGGATTTTACTCGCTCATTAGGGAATTATTAAAAAGTGACATTTTTGTTGTTTATGTTTTAAAGTGTTACTCTTAAGACAGATTAAAATTAGCTGAACTAGTGAACTACAGCAAATAAATGGATAACTAGGGCAAGTAATGATATTAAACTAAGGCAGGAATTAAATAAATCAAAAACTTACAAGAAAAGTTGATGCTCTAAATCTCCCAACAAGTCTGAACTTTTATTGATTGAAAAGAGACATACATTTTACAGATTTTGAGTACAATTTATAAGCAACCAGTGAAGCTAGGGTTACAGACTCTCGTAGACATGAAATTACAGATTTGCCCCCTAAAAATCCCAACACCCGCACCGTCGCACCGACACAAGAAGTCGGTGTCGACACGGGCACCATACGGCCGCGGAACCGCGGCAATGATAGGCCTTTGGCCGCGGTTCCGCGGCCCTTTGGTGGCTTCATGCCACCATCTTCTGTGGTCTTCATTCTGGGTTCTTGGGCTTATTTGTTCTTCACTATTTTTCTCTGTTTGACTTCTTGGTCTTTTCCAGATCTTCAATGACAGCTTGTAAAGGGCTTTTGACCGTTCACTTTCGTCTTTTGGACCTTGCACTGTTCTTCATCTCGGCTTGAGTAAGATCTGTCTGCTTGTTGGTCAAAAGTCTCTTTTCTGTAGCATCTCTCGTCTTTTTCACTGTATTTGTTCCAAGAGCCTGTATCCTGTATCATGCAACAAACGAGCGTCAAAAGTACATGTTTACTTATAAAATGCATAAAAGTGGGGCGTATGAATTGCAATATTATGATATGAACAAATACCCCCAAACTTATCTTTTGCTCGTCCTCGAGCAATCTTATTAATTTATTCTAAGCTAGCCGCACTTTCGCAGGGAAACGCGATTGCACTGAGCACGTGCAACAAGCTGTTAAACCTCTAGGTGTCCCTAGTAGGAGAAGTGTTGTCTCCTGAGAGTTTTCAGCGGATTACACCCACAAAATCCTATCAACTTGGTTTTTCGACTTTTGTTTTCCAATTAGGTTTTCTAACAAGGAATTCTATTATCGTCGCCCCGCAAATTATCCACCCATATTCTTCACACTTCCTTATTATGTAACTTAAGATTGTACATGTTCTATAGAATTACTTAGAATTCAGCATTTCTTAAGTTTTTCTTCTAGAGTTTCATCTCCACTTAGGAATTTCTATCAACTCTATTAAAGATACAAGTTTTATTTTTCATTCCTTTCTCTTATCTAAACTCTAATCATATATCCCCACGTGTGTGTAATTTTTTACCCCTACACTCGGAAATTCAAATTAAGCAATCGTACTCTCGTCCATTGTCCAAAGCACTTAACTTTCGCTTACACATCCTTCATGCGACCGTTAATACTTCTTGAGGTACCAACAGCCGATTACAAGATGCGTTAGCCCTTTAAAGCGTATTTCCTAGTTTTGCAACACCCAAGGCTTTTAGCAGTGACTCCCAAACCAGTTGGTCTAAGGCACTAGGTGATGAGGCAGCCTCGCTAATTAATTTTCTAGCCCTAAGTAATCACAAAAACCAGTGTCCATTTTTTTTTCACCCCTTTTTTTTTCTTTTTATTTTCATTGTGCTAAGGACTTTAGACAAGAGTACTTCAAGGTCTCTTCTACTAATCCAAGTTTCAAGGTGCGTGATTGTGCATTTTGTAGGGTACATGTTTTCAGAATTTCAACTCAAGCTAGGAATTATCTTTCGAACTTATACTTTAATAAGAACATTAATACTCTTCCCTCGTTTTGGCTTAACCCACGAAGTGAACCCAAAATTTGCCTATTCCTAAATAACCTACAAAGACATACACTTTCTACCGTTAAACTTTAAGCACGGTTATTTTTAGGGTTTTTAATTTACTAAGTCTAAGATCTAGTTTTTCCTAGCTAGTTAACCTCTTTATCAACTCAAGTCAATTAACCAAAATTGAATACAATAATTTTTATAATTTTTGCAATTTTCTCAATTTTTATGGGTTTTTTCAGTTTTCTATTTTTTTATTTTTCAAATTTTCAAATTTTTATGAATTTTTTATATAAAGATGCAATGCAGAAATTAAATATGCAAGAGGGAAAGAAAATATATACAATATGCAATGCAAAAGATAACTATATACATTACCCTCTCCCCCAAACTTGAGCAAAGCAGTGCCCTCACTGTCCGGCCCCACGTCGCGCTCTTGAGCGTGAACGTGATCTTTCCCCTCTAGCCAAAAGTGTTTGGATCCCCCTCTCAATTTCCGTCAACCGACGGTCGTGCTCTCGTGCAGTTGCCCGAAACTCATCCCTCAAAGAGTCTATTCTTCTCACTGTTCTTCGCATCAATCGCGCATGCTCCTGCGGAGTTAGTTCTTCCCCGCTCGAAGTCGAGCTCCAGCTAGGGATGTGTGCAGGTACATTTTCTGCCGGTTCAGTTCGTGTCCAAATATTCGTGAGTCTAGAGTAGGACGACGAGACGCCCTCTAAAAGTGGTCGAACCGGGACACCGTCTATCATATATGAGTCAAATTCCTCGGCTGGGAGGAAATAACGGCAGAGTTGGGTAACGAGCATGGGACATGGGTATACGGTACCTCGTTTCCCCGTACCAATGGATTGGAGCAAAACCGTGCACATGTCGAACCTAGGATTTTTCATCATCAGAGTGTGGACGACATGTAACGAAGGGGTGAAAAAGGTCGTGTTGTGGGAACTTCCAAAAATATTGTTTTGTGCCCACCGGCACACAGTTAAAACGTTCGCGTAAAGGGTCCATGCTTGGATGCCCTTACGTGGTTCCCGTGCACAATCATTCCCCATTAAAGGCATATAATCTTCAAAGCGCAGTGGGTGTTCATGTGCAGGTACACGTGGTATGAGTGTAACCTCGTGTATCATGTCCCTATCGATGTGAATTTCCCGATTTCCCCAATTCAGTTTAATGTAACCTAAGTTGTCAAGGCTATTATCTTCCATGGATTCGTAAAATAGGGCAACTAGGTTAGGTAGAGCAAACGCAGATGCATGATTATAGAGGAGGAAATTCCAGCCCCTTTGTGCGATTTCGTGTGGGAAATATCTACCGTAAATCTCGTGTGCGAAAACAGGGGAAAAATCCCTTTCATACTGCATTTTATGTGCCATTTAGATGTTTACAGTAAAATGATATGCAGTAATAGAGATGATTTAGACAGAGTTACCTCCCCTGAAAATTTCAGGGGGTGAAGAGACCAGAAGGCGGCGGTTGCACGGCGGGAGGCGGCAACGGCGGCGGAAACGCGGCGGCTTGGTGGAGTTGATGCGAGATTTTTCTGGAGAGGGTAGGGGGCGGCGGCTAGGGTTTGATGAGAGGAAAATTTTTAGGGTTATGAACACAGGGGGTCGGGTTCCTTTAAATAGGGGATGGGAGGGTGATTTGCTTAAAACACCCTCTAAAAAGAGGGTTTTATTTGAAAAAACAGCTCTTAATCTGCAAATTTGCAATTAGGTCCAAAAAATTATTAATTTTTTATATTTTTATATTTTTTATTTTTTATTTTTTTAATAATATTTTACAAATAATAAACACACCCCGAAACTTATTTGAAATAGTATCTTCGGGAAACGAAGTTTGGGGGTGAAAGTGGAGGAATATCACTCAGTGTAGATCGGCTCCTGCAAAAGGAGGAGCTCCTCCGAAGGATCCGCTGTGAAGAACGGTTTCAGTCGATGCCCATTTACCTTGAATAAGGTACCATCTTCAGGGTTCTCAAGATCAACCGCACCGTGCGGATAAACGGTGCGGATTACAAAAGGTCCTCTCCATCTGGACCGGAGCTTACCGGGATGAAAATGCAACCGAGTGTCATAAAGTAGAACCTGTTGACCAGGTTCAAAAGTTTTTCGCAAAAGGTGTTTATCATGGAACACCTTAGCTCGGTTTTTAGCAGTTATGGCATTATCATATGCCTCATCCCTTAGCTCCTCCAGTTCATTCAATTGCAGCTTTCTGTTGCTGCCCGCATCTCCTAAAGACAAATTCAGCTCTTTGATAGCCCAAAATGCTTTATGCTCGATCTCCACTGGGAGGTGGCAAGCCTTCCCGTACACAAGCCGGTATGGAGACATACCAAGATCGGTCTTATATGCAGTACGGAAAGCCCATAGTGCATCTATCAGTTTAGGTGACCAATCCTTACGGTTTTTGGAAACCGTTTTCTCCAAGATTTGCTTTATTTGCCGATTTGAAACCTCGGCTTGCCCACATGTTTGGGGGTGATACGGCGTTGACAATTTGTGGGTGATAGAGTATTTCCGCATCAAGGACTCGAAAGTCCTATTGCAGAAGTGAGGACCATTATCACTTATTATCGCCCGAGGGTGCCCAAATCGAGAAAATATGTGTTCTTTAAGAAACCAAACGACAACTTTATTATCGTTCGTTTGGCTGGGCACTGCCTCGACCCACTTAGAAACATAGTCAACCGCCAAAAGAATATACACATTTCCAAAAGAGTTAGGAAATGGACCTATGAAGTCTATACCCCAAACATCAAAAATGTCCACAACCAGAATGGGTTGGAGTGGCATTTCGTTTCTCCGCGAAATCCGGCCCAAGTGTTGGCACCGGGAGCAAGTTTTGCAGTTTTCAAATGCATTCTTGAAGAGTCGTGGCCAATAGAAACCACACTGCAAAACTTTTTCGGCTGTCTTCTTTGGGCCAAAGTGCCCGCCACATGCTTGATCGTGGCAAAAAGACAGCACGCTCTTGACCTCACTCTCGGGCACACACCGACGAATGATTTGGTCGGAACAGTATTTAAAAAGATAGGGCTCATCCCAGTAAAAATGCTTTACTTGGGACAAAAATCGAAGCTTATCCTGTTTCGACCAATCAATAGGTATCAGGCCGGTGGCTAAGTAGTTCACGATATCGGCGAACCATGGTTCGCACGACACGGTCAAGAGTTGCTACTCGGGAAAAACGTCAGTGATTGGAAGATCGAGCGTGGGCGAAGAAGGAAGTCGTGATAAGTGATCAGCTACTACGTTTTCACATCCCTTTTTGTCCTTAATGACAAGTTCAAACTCTTGCAATAAAAGGATCCAACGTATTAGCCTTGACTTAGCATCCTTCTTCGCAAAAAGGTGGCGAAGAGCCGAATGATCAGTATAAACAACGACTGGAGAGCCGATTAAATAAGGCCGAAATTTTTCGAGTGCAAACACAACAGCTAAAAATTCTTTCTCTGTTGTTGTGTGGTTACGTTGGGCCTCATTTAGTGTTCGGCTAGCATAATAAATCACGTGCGGCATCTTATTAATGTGTTGTCCAAGAACAGCGCCAATAGCAAAGTCTGATGCGTCGCACATGATTTCAAAAGGGTGCGTCCAGTCGGGAGATCAGAGGATGGGCTCAGTGATGAGTGAATGTTTTAAAGACTCGAATGCTTCAATGCATGTGGAGTCGAAAGCGAAAGTTGTGTCCATAGCCAGTAATAGAGTCAAGGGTCTAGCAATCTTGCTAAAGTCCTTGATAAACCGTCTGTAGAAACCGGCGTGGCCAAGGAAGGCTCTAATATCTTTGACGCATTTTGGGGGAGGTAGGTTAGAAATCACTTCGATTTTAGCCCTGTCAACCTCGATGCCGTTTTGCGAGATGACATGTCCTAAGACAATGCCCTCTCGCACCATGAAATGGCACTTCTCCCAATTCAATGTTAGGTTCTTATCCCTGCAGCGGGTAAGAACAGCGTCAAGATGGCGTAAACACTCATCGAAGGAGTCGCCAAAGATGGAGAAATCATCCATAAAGATCTCCAAGAACTTTTCAACCATGTCTGAAAAGATCCCCATCATACACCGCTGAAATGTCGTGGGTGCGTTGCATAACCCAAAGGGCATACGACGGTAGGCAAACGTGCCAAAGGGACAAGTGAATGTTGTCTTGTCTTGGTCCTCTTTGGCGATGGGGACTTGATTTTAACCGAAATAGCCATCGAGAAAGCAATAGAACTCGTGCCCTGCCAATCGCTCGAGCATTTGGTCAATGAAAGGTAAAGGAAAGTGGTCCTTTCTTGTTGCGGCATTTAGTTTCCTATAGTCTATGCAGACTCGCCACCCAGTTTGGGTGCGAGTGGGAATCAACTCATTTGCCTCATTGGTTATGACCGTAATGCCCGATTTCTTTGGCACGACATGGATTGGGCTAACCCATTGGCTATCCGAGATAGGGTAAATGATACCGCTATCCAGACACATGACAATTTCCTTCTTAACAGCCTCTTTCATGATGGGGTTGAGGCGCCTTTGTGGATCCCGTGCTGGCTTGGCATCATCCATTAAGTGTATATGATGTTCGACTATGAGGGGACTAATCCCCTTAATGTCCGCCATAGATCAGCTGAAAGCTTGCCGATTATTATGTAAGACCATCAAAAGTGCCTTCTCTTGCTCAAGAGCTAGAGAAGCTGATACAATGACAGGTAAGGTCTAATTATCACCTAGATAAGCATATTTTAGGTGCGTCGGCAAAAGCTTTAATTCGAGTTTAGGAGGTGAAACAATAGATGGTAACAATAGGGTAGTTGTTTCAAACTCGAATGATTCCATCAAAGGTTCGAACCGAGTGTACGCAACAGTGTCGGATGGTTCAACTAACTCATCCGAAAAAGCAAAAGACTCCAATTCAGGTGATGAGTCTTCAAAGTCATCAACAAAGGTAAAGCACTCAAAATCATTATCCGTTGTGAAGGCTGCGTCGGATTCTAGGAGGAACGCACTAGTGGCGTTAACATTGCCGTGATCGAAAAAAAAATTCTCGAATTCACAGTCCTCCTCCGCGATCTCATTGATCGAGCAAACATCGAGTACGCTAGCAATAGGCTCAGCCGGCTGACTTCCCAACTTGAAAATATTGAGCTCAATTATCATATTGCCGAAAGATAGGTTCATTGAACCGTTACGACAATTAATCACTGCGTTGGAAGTTGCCAAAAATGGTCGACCTAGTATTACCGGAATTTGCTTCCGGGGGTTAGCAACAGGTTGTGTATCCATCACAATAAAGTCAACGGGGAAAATGAAATCCTCTACTCTAATTAACATATCCTCCAGCTCTCCCTTAGGATGGGTTATTGACCGGTCGGCCATTTGGAGAGTACAGTGAGTGGGCTTAAGCTCTCCAACGCCCAATTGCTCGTACACAGAATAGGGTAGCAAATTGACACTCGCACCAAGATCTAATAGTGCTCTATTGATGTTCTTGTCCCCAATTGTTATCGAAATGGTAGGACACCCGGGGTCCTTTTGTTTTGGGGGAAGGGAATTTACAAGAGCATCACTAATAGCACTAGCCACAAAAACTTTCTTTGGCACTTGCGACTTCCTCTTTTTGGTGCACAAGTCCTTTAAAATTTTGGCATATGAAGGAACTTGCTGAATTGCATCCAAAAGAGGGATATTTATGCTAACCTGTTTGAACAACTCAACAATCTTCTTCATTTGAGGAGTTGGTTTATTGTATCTCAATCGATTAGGAAAAGGAACATTTTGAAAGGTGGTTGAGTCCAATTTTTGCGGATCAGATTGTCGAGTTGGAACGGCACCCCGTGTAGATGTGTTCGTGTTGTGAGAAATGGGTCCGTTCAAGCTAGAAGAGATAGAGCCATGTGAAGGGTGCAGAATAGGCTCTAAAGAAGAAGAAGATGAAGGTGAAGAAGATGAAGAAGCCCCACCGGCAGGGGTGTCATTGTTCATGCCCACATTTTTCTGCAACACTTTTCCCGATCTCAACGTGGTCACGGCATTTACGTTATGATTTTGCTGTTGAAATGCAGCATGTGCGTGACCTGGGTTGGGCAGTGGTTGAGACGGGAGTTTTTCTTTTTCGCGCTCGCTCAAAGCTGTATTGAGTTGTGCAATTTGTGCCTCAATCGATTTGATGCTTTGATCGTGTGAGGCACTATTTTGCACTAAAGATTGAATAGAAGTCTCAAGTCTTGCTGTAGACTGTGTAAATTGCTTAAGGAATGCATCTAGACTTCTTTTGAGCGAGCTAACCTTATCATTATTAGGTTGAACATAATTATTTGGCTGATAAGCATTGTTAGGCACAAAATTGTTCACCTGATTAGGGTAAGGTTGTTGTTGAAATTGTTGCGGTTGATATTGAGTCTGTGAGGGTGCTTGTTGTTGTTGTTGTGGGGGAGGAGGTCTTTGAAAATTATTATTTCCTTAGAATTGTTGATTTTGGTTCCAAGCGAAATTTGGATGACTCCTCCATCCCGGATTATATGTCGAAGAGTACGGATCGTTCCTTTGTCGTTGCTGAAATGCAGCATTGACTTGATCCTGTCCTTGAGTGGTTGCATTATAAGGACACTCTTCAGTTAGGTGCGATGGATCCGCACAACAAGCACAGACAGTTCGTGGGGGCATAGCAGGGGCAGGAGAAGACGATGAGATTTTGGTCTCGATCGCTTCTAGCTTTTTCGTAAGAGCGGCCATCTCGGCCTTCATAGCAATCGACATCTCTACTTGATGTATGCCTGCCCTAGATTGACCACTAGAAGATGATGTGGTCTTGGTACTCTCCCACTGTATTGTCTGCTCACTAAGATCCTCAAGAAACTGCCAAGCTTCATCACTAGACTTAGAGAGAAAATGACCTTGACAGATGGTTTCTAGCAACTGCTTCGTTGCCGAGTTCAATCCCTCGTATAATGTTTGGCAAAGTTGCCAACTTTCTATCCCATGGTGAGGGCATTGAACTAGTAGGTCCTTAAATCTCTCGAAACACTTCCAAAATGGTTCGGAAGGAAGTTGTGAGAATTGAATTATTTCATTTCGAATTCTGGCAGTTTTATAGTGAGGATAGAACTTTTTCAGAAAAGCCTTCACAAACTGTCCCAATTTCTTATGGAATGTGATGCGGTGCTATATAGCCACTTCTCGGTTAGGTCACATAAGGTGAAAGGAATGACCCTTAGCCTTATAGCGTCATCACTCAATTGGGTCGTTTTCATCATAGCGCACACATTTTGGAATTTATTAATAAAGATATATGCGTCTTCAGTTTCCAAACCATGAAATTTCGGCAGCATATTGATGAAATGTGGTTTAATCTCAAAATTGTCCCCATTTGCCGGTGGGGGTGAAAGACATGTAGGTAAAGAAGTGCGAACGGGGTAAAAGAGATCCTGGAGCGCAACTCGTGCGGGCGCTTCAACAGGCGGAAGATTCGGGTTATTCGCACCTGGCGGAGGTGGAATCATTCCCGTCGGTAAGGTATCGTTGGGGTTGAATTCCGACATACCTTCGGTGAAAGAAATTGAAGTTGAGGGTAAGGAAGTGGACGGAGTGTCGAAAGGTTCGTTAGTCGGTACCAACGAAACACGGACTAATCGGGTGTTAGTATCCCTAGTCCAAGGTGACATACACTAAAGGGTAGTGCAGTCAGAAAAAAGAAAAGACAGAATGTAGGGGTAAGATAACGTCAGTGAGGGAAAGTGGTGGAAGTGGTGGGAGTGAGTTGCAAGTTTTCTTAGCGACAAGTTGCAAGTTTTTTTTTTTTGAAAAGAATTTTTTTCTTTCTTTTTTTTATGTGAGAGTTTTGCAAAAAGGTTTTTCAAAAGGGACTCGTGACACAAATCAACCACACATGCACAATCAGGACTAGATCTAGGGTCGCCTAGGTCTGCTAGACAGCTCCTAACTAGGGCTAGAAATAGGACCTCAAACCGCCTCTTCACGGACAAGTACGGCCAGGTAAGTGGGAAGGAACCACCACTACAGTAGGCCTAATTAACAACCACTAGCCTAGACACCGCAATGTCGGTTAGGATAAACGGCCGATGCCTATACTAGTCCTTTTCCTATTGAGCTCGATGTCCTTAGGTCTGAGTCTAGTCTTTTTTTTAATTAATTGTGGTCAATGCGCATGCTTTAGGTGTTTTCTGGGGTCCAGGGAAGGGTGATGAGATCCCCAACCAATCTGAGATTGGTCAATTATCCCCTTAAGTCCAATTAAATTATGCAAAACAAAAATTCACTTGCATTCAATTTTAGCGCGGCGCAAAGAAACTTGCAGCAAATCTGTTATTTAGAATGGGGAAGACGATTTTTTTGCGCAAAGAAACCTGCAGAAAATTTTTACAGTGGAGATATGGAGGTTGCAGAGGGGAGAATGAGTTAACTAACCATGCAATTTTAAGAGCTGATGTGTCAAGTGTTGGTGTATATGCCCTAGAGGCCATTACTGTATCATACTAGTTTGTATATTACTTAATGGAAGCTTGGGATATTCACCTTGTATAAACAATCTTGCTCAATACAGTAGTATGCTACTTGGTTTGTTTCTACTTCAATGTGTACATGTGTTTATTTTAGTATATCACCTATACGCATTAGTGGAGCCCTTAGGATCTTTGCTTGATTACCAGCGTTGTGATGGCAATCACACTAGTGGGGGCTGGGTAATCTGCAAGCACATCCTTATACAGGTCCCTAGTCGCAGGACTATCGAGACAGGGCATCGATACTCCGGAATAGACTAGCGTATGCGCTTCTCATCCCAGTGTGGGAGATGGTCTGTCCCACAGCCATCAGTACGTCGTACTGGAGATAGTATACGGGTGCTCGTTGGGTTACGAGTACACTGGACATGACTCGTCGGGAACTGACAGGTTGGTATTATACCTATCGTCAGTTATCAGTTCCCAGGTGACATGAGTACAGCTTAGTCCGCTGACTTGACACTGTCACTTCGCCTGGAGTGTGTTCCCACTGCATTTTGATCACTACCCTACCACGGCTCAAAGGAGTCGTGCAAACAGGTAATGGTTGGGTGCAGTCCCGAAGCGCTTGGAGGCAGTGACGGTTAGACAGGATTCGTCTCTCCCGGTATTGGGGGTTGACATCGCGCTGTGTCTAGGAGAGCCATTACACGAGTAGTCCCTGGCCAGGGCAAGCGAGATATACTGGTAGGCTTCCAGTGTTATCTCAGGGTGTTTTGGGCTTCACTACGACATGACTTGTACCGCTATTAGGGGACTGACGTTTACCGCCCCCTAGGCCCGACATGCGATGTATCAGACGAACAGACCGGACTGTACGGAGAATGTCATATTCAGACTCAGTAGGAGTTCAGATGGGTTTTACCTCGTCAGTCTTCTTATCGGCATCTACTTGGGGACCGTTACGCACAGCTAGTGCCGCTTGCGGTCTGTGGTTAAACCCACTGCCAGCGTAGCGTCAAGTCTTTAGAGTCCCACACAGAGGGCTATTCGCCTCTGGGCAAAACTGAGTAGAGGTCGCATGGTTTTGCGGCAGGGTTCGTTCTCATCCGCGCACTTATGCACTTTTGGAGTCCGGACGGATTATACTAGCAGGCTCTGGTTTGAGCCAGATACTGGTATATGTTTTGGGGTTGCTTTTATCTCTCAGTATTTTTGTTCCTCGGAACGAGAATGCAGGTGTGTATGCACAGTTGTTTGAGGCGGAGGAAGAGGTCTTTCATTAGGGTTTCGGAACGGGTGCGTATGCACAGTTGACAGTCGTCTTTTTCCAAACCCTAATGGATTTATGAAATATCAATTAATAATAGTAATTAAATGAAATTGTGTCATGGTTGATTTTGTTGACTTGTTGACCATGGTTGACTTGTTGACCATGGTTCAATGTTTGACCATCATCATTGCTTTGCAAGGATACTCCTTGATTCTAGCTTACATTCATTTAATGAAGTGATGATAGTGGTCATTCCAAATACAACCATCAACTATTTCATTTTGAATTATTATTATTAATTAGATATATCTTTTTCCTTTTGTTATGGTTGCAAAAGGAAAATGAGCTCATTCTATCATATTGATTCTCTCTCCTCATTCCATCTTCTTCTTCCTCAAGCTCAAGGAGAATCCTTCTCATGTGTTGAGAATCCCTCTCCTTGAAAAGAAAACACCCCATAGATACTCTCTACTCTCTCTAGGGTTCAAGGTTTAGCAAGCCGGAGATCCTAATTCACTCTAAGTTCGAGAAAGAGCCCGAAGGTTGAACCCTCAGGTGGATCCATCTTTGACGGAAGAAGGCGACGAGGAAAGAACCATCAACCTCTACTAGGTTTCAAGAAGAAGGAGTTCAAGTTAGGTATAACCTTTTATCCGAGTAGCTAACTCTCTTTAGCATGATAGCTAGTTTAGTTTAGAAAAGATCCCGACTTTGTTAGTCCATGTTGCCCCATGCGCTAAAAATTTGATTTTTATACCGTTTCCGCCTCCCCGTAAGAACCGGAGGTCGCAACGTGGACTTACAGTGGTATCATATCCAGGTTAAACATAAACTAGCTAGGTAGTGAAGTGAAACGAAGTTTGGAACCGAAAAATCCAAAAACCAAACTTTTCAAAAACCCTAGTTTCTGTTAAATTTTTTTCTGGTCAAAACAAAATTTGTTATGCACCTAAAATCATCTCAGGGTTTTTTAAAGATAACCACCAAAAACGAGCCAGAGCTCTGACCAAACGACCGCGTTTCCGCGGCAACAGCAAGCTATGTTGACGCGGATCCGCGGCCGTCCTGTCTCCTCTCTGCCTCGATTTTGGTGCAGTGTATCTCTGGATTGGTTTTAGGATTTTTGAGATATATTATATGTGCCCAGATTTTCCAGAATAGAAATTTGTTTTTGGGGGCCTATAATTCCGTATTTTTTCCGAACTTCACTACACTTTGACTATATTGGTTATATCTGTGATGTTTGTATGTATTGAACGTCGGCTAATCGCTATAAGTCGATTAGTCGGGGTTATACATCTCTGTGATCTGTGTTTGATATTGGAATATGTATATGAATGTGTTGGACTGTCGCGGGTGAATAGCCGGGGTGGATGTGAGATGAGCTTTTGTTTTTCTTTCATTCATTTGTAATATGTAAATTGATGTAATAATATTATTTGTATGGCCGCACAACCGGGTCGGGGTTGTAGCCGTCATTGTATAATTCTTTTTACTTTTTTTGCTCCTAGGATAGACCCATGGAGGGGTGCACAAACTACCGGGTACTTGGCGGGTAGTTTGCCGCACCCGTAGGGGTCTTGGGTGGGGTTTTGGCTATTCACCGCGACCGTGTAATCCGCTTTTCGTTGCAGGCTCGAACGGATTGCGGATTCCTAGTATATCCAATGTATTCATCTGTGATCTGTAATGTCTATCATTGCTATATTTATAACTATTTAGACGTTGCTTATGTTTTACAGCCGCGCTAGCGTAGCCCCCGCTCTGTCGTTAGTTAAGTAACCTAACGGGTGATGACGGGGCCTCGTGGCGAATGCGAATGGCATAAGCGTACGTCATATTTTGGTTGTTTTCTGCAATGGTAGGATTAAATGATGGGACGCATTAAAAGAACTAATGCAAGAATATCACGCATTAAAAGAACTAATGCAAGATAATAAACCAAGTTAAAGTCGTTGGAACACTTTCGAGAAACCACTCGGTTCTTTTCAAAACTAACTTTTAAAAGCGGAGCTTGAGCCACTCCTTCTAAAAGCTATTTCGTTCCATCGATTATATCAAGTTCACTACGTTCACGGTTTTACCAAAACCATTCGTAGCCCTCCGTCGTTTCGCATGAATAGGCTGTTAGTGTATATGCCCTAGAGGCCATTACTGTATCATACTAGTTTGTATATTACTTAATGGAAGCTTGGGATATTCACCTTGTATAAACAATCTTGCTCAATATAGTAGTATGCTACTTGGTTTGTTTCTACTTCAATGTGTACATGTGTTTATTTTAGTATATCACCTATACGCATTAGTGGAGCCCTTAGGATCTTTGCTTGATTACCAGCGTTGTGATAGCAATCACACTAGTGGGGGCTGGGTAATCTGCAAGCACATCCTTATACAGGTCCCTAGTCGCAGGACTATTGAGACAGGGCATCGATACTCCGGAGTAGACTAGCGTATGCGCTTCTCATCCCAGTGTGGGAGATGGTCTGTCCCACAGCCATCAGTACGTCGTACTGGAGATAGTATACGGGTGCTCGTTGGGTTACGAGTACACTGGACAGGACTCGTCGGGAACTGACAGGTTGGTATTATACCTATCGTCAGTTATCAGTTCCCAGGTGACATGAGTACAGCTTAGTCCACTGACTTGACACTGGCACTTCGCCTCGAGTGTGTTCCCACTGTACTTTGACTACTACCCTACCATGGCTCAAAGGAGTCGTGCAAACAGGTGGTAGTTGGGTGCAGTCCCAAAGCACTTGGAGGCAGTGCCGGTTAGACAGGATTCGTCTCTCCCGGTATTGGGGGTTGACATCGCGCTGTGTCTAGGAGAGCCATTACACGTAGTCCCTGGCCAGGGCAAGCGAGATATACTGGTAGGCTTCCAGTGTTATCTCAGGGTGTTTTGGGCTTCACTCCGACACGACTTGTACCGCTATTGGGGGACTGACGTTTACCTCCCCCTAGGCCCGACATGCGATGTATCAGAAGAACAGACCGGACTGTACGGAGAATGTCACATTCAGACTCAGTAGGAGTTCAGATGGGTTTTACCTCGTCAGTCTTCTTATCGGCATCTACCTGGGGACCGTTACGCACAGCTAGTGCCTCTTGCGGTCTGTGGTTAAACCCACTGCCAGTGTAGTGTCGAGTCTTTAGAGTCCCACACAGAGGGTATTCGCCTCTGGGCAAAACTGAGTAGAGGTCACATGGTTTTGCGGCAGGGTTCATTCTCATTCGCGCACTTGTGCACGTTTGGAGTCCGGACGGTTTATACTAGCAGGCTCTGGTTTGAGCCAGATACTGGTATATGTTTTGGGGTTGCTTTTATCTCTCAGTATTCTTGTTCCTCGGAACGAGAATGCAGGTGTGTATGCACAGTTGTTTGAGGCGGAGGAAGAGGTCTTTCATTAGGGTTTCGGAACGTGTGCGTATGCACCGTTGACAGTCGTCTTTTTCCAAACCCTAATGGATTTATGAAATATCAATTAATAATAGTAATTAAATGAAATTGTGTCATGGTTGATTTTGTTGACTTGTTGACCATGGTTGACTTGTTGACCATGGTTGAATGTTTGACCATCATCATTGCTTTGCAAGGATACTCCTTGATTCTAGCTTACATTCATTTAATGAAGTGATGATAATAGTCATTCCAAATACAACCATCAACTATTTTCATTTTGAATTATTATTATTAATTAGATAATTCTTTTTCCTTTTGTTATGGTTGCAAGAGGAAAATGAGCTCATTCTATCATATTCATTCTCTCTCCTCACTTCATCTTCTTCTTCCTCAAGCTCAAGGAGAATCCTTCTCATGTGTTGAGAATCCCTCTCCTTGAAAAGAAAACACCCCATAGATACTCTCTACTCTCTCTAGGGTTCAAGGTTTAGCAAGCCGGAGATCCTAGTTCACTCTAAGTTTGAGAAAGAGCCCGAAAGTTGAACCCTCAGGTGGATCCATCTTTGACGGAAGAAGGCGACGAGGAGAGAACCATCAACCTCTACTAGGTTTCAAGAAGAAGGAGTTCAAGTTAGGTATAACCACTTTGCCGAGTAGTTAACTCTCCTTTGCATGTTTGCTAATTTAGTTTAGAAAAGATCCCGACTTTGTTAGTCCATGTTGCCCCATGCGCTAAAAATTTGATTTTTATACTGTTTCCGCCTCCCCGTAAGAACCGGGGGTCGCAACGTGGACTTACAGTGGTATCAGAGCCTAACTAAACTTAAACTAGCTTGGTAGCGATGTGTATGGAAGTTCGAAACGGAAAAATCGCAAAACCGGAAAATCAAAAACCCTAAGTTTCTGTTGAATTTTTTTTGTGCTCTAAAAGTAAAAAGTTTTACTCCTAAAATCGGCTCAGGGTTTTGTGAGAACACCCACCAAGAACGATCCCATGAATCCTTCAAACCGCCGCGGATCCGCGGCCATTGCTATTCATGTTGCCGCGGATCCGCCGCCGTTTGGGCTCTTCATGTGATCGTGTTTTGTGCAGTGTTCTTCTGGTAGGGTTTTGGGATTTTTCAAATATGTTATTTGTGCCCAGATTTTCCAGAAAAGAAATTTACATTTGGGGTCCTACAAATCCGTATTTTTTTCGAACTTCGCTACACTTTGGCTATATTGGTTATATCTGTGATGTTTGAATGCATTGAACGTCGGCTAATCGCTATATGTCGATTAGTCGGGGTTATACATCTCTGTGATCTGTGTTTGATATAGGAATGTGTATATGAATGTGTTGGACTGTCGCGGGTGAATAGCCGGGGTGGATGTGAGATGAGCTTTTGTTTTTCTTTCATTCATTTGTAATATGTAAATTGATGTAATATTATTATTTGTATGGCCGCACAACCGGGTCGGGGTTGTAGCCGTCATTGTATAATTCTTTTTACTGTTTTTGCTCCTAGGATAGACCCATGGAGGGGTGCACAAACTACCGGGTACTTGGCGGGTAGTTTGCCGTACCCGTAGGGGTCTTGGGTGGGGTATTTGGCTATTCACCGCGACCGTGTAATCCTCTTTTCGTCGCAGGCTCGAAAGGATTGCGGATTCCTAGTATATCCAATGTATTCATCTGTGATCTGTATGGTCTATCATTGCTTTATATTTAGGCGTTGCTTATGTTTTACAGCCGCGCTAGCCCAGCCCCCGCTCTGTCGTTAGTTAAGTAACCTAACGGGTGATGACGGGACCCCGTGGCGAATGCGAATGGCATAAGTGTACGTCATATTTTGGTTGTTTTCTGCAATGGTAGGATTAAATGATGGGACGCATTAAAAGAACTAATGCAAGAATATCACGCATTAAAAGAACTAATGCAAGATAATAAACCAAGTTAAAGTCGTTGGAACACTTTCGAAAAACCACTCGGTTCTTTTCAAAACTAACTTTTAAAAGCGGAGCATGAGCCACTCCTTCTAAAAGCTATCTCGTTCCATCGATTATATGAAGTTCACTACGTTCACGGTTTTACCAAAACCATTTGTAACCCTCCGTCGTTTCGCATGAATAGGCAATAGTATTCAAGCTATGTATGTTGGCCAAAGTCAAGACATAGTGATTGGTAGCTATTGGGTGTTCATATGTAGCATAGATAGATGCGTTTCGTACTGCCATTTTGGCCAAAGTCAAGGGTAGGTACGGGTGGATCCAAATTAACCTGGATAGTGACGGGTAGAACTTGACATGTGACTTATGATATTTTGGCCAAAGTCAAGGTCATAAGAGCATGGGGCAAAAATCCACATTGGGAGTTTCATAAGTACTGAAACTTGCTAGATTTGCATACCATTTGGAATGTGATGATTCTGGTAGGATTCCTTCAGTTTCGTCACGCGATGATATTTGGATCCCGATCCTACTGTGAGTATATGCTACTCCTCGGGAAATTTCTCACTAAACGATCAATGCTATAAACCTAGTAGGTGCCTAGAAAGGTGTTAGCGGGGCTACGCCCCCAGGGAAAAGAGGTTCTTAAATTAAGGAACTTCGCGAAAGCGTTGGAAAACCTCCCTCGAAGTACCGACATTGGCCTGGCAGAACGGTTAAGCAAGTATTGTGCGGTGGGATTGATCCCGGCTAATTCTTCCTTTGTGGTTTGAGGAGGGATTCGAGAGACAGTGGGAGCCATCCTGTTTAGACAAATTAAAAACCATTCTAAACTTGCACGAGCATCGTGCTGAGTGTTCCTTCTCTCTCTCCTAATTGCAGCGACCATTCAACATGACTGGACTTAAGTTACTCTTAGATAAAAACATACTGACAGGGCCAAACTACAAAGATTGGCTCAGGAATGTCAAAATGGCAATCACTTACGACAAGCTGGGGTATCTTCTTACCACCAAAGCTCCCCCCGTCCCAGGTCCCACCTCCGGCGTCGCGGATAAGGAAATCCGTAAGACTTGGAAGATTGATTGCGCGAAGGCCAGGTGCTTCGTGCTTGCCTCTATGGACAACGAACATCAGAGGAGGCACGAGAATATGGACTTGGAATCCATATTTCGTCATACAAAAGAACTGTATGGAGAGCAGTCTCGTATCGCAAGATACGAAGTGTCGAAGAAGTTATTTTCGGCAAAGTTGGCCGTCGGATCATCGGTAGCGGACCACGTGCTTAAGATGATTGGCTACATTGAGGAGCTCGCGGAACTTGGGACCACGTTGGAAAGCGAACTCTATACGGATTTAGTTCTCCAGTCCCTTCCTTCCACTTACGCCCAGTTCATACTGAATTTCAACTTGCAAGAAAAGGAAGTTGAACTTTCAGAACTCCTCAACATGCTGAGGAGCGCAGAGGGCACCCTATAGAAAGGTAGGGAAACACCCTCTTTGTTTGTAGGAGGATCTTCTTCTTCTAGGTCCAAGGCGAAAGCCAAGGGAAAGAGGAAGAAAGCCCCCGCCAAACCAAGGGGCGGTGTTAGTAAAGTGGGTACGAAGGGAAAGGAAAAGGCAACAAAGATAGCGGGGAAGCTTATGGGAAAAGAAGAATGCTTCTATTGTCAAAAGAGTGGACACTGGAAGAAGGATTGCTGGGCTTGGAAAGCCAGGTCACAGGAACTGAAGCAGGTTGCGGCTTCAGCTTCAGGTGTGTATGTTATTGAAAACTGTCTTTCGATAAACTCTACTTCATGGGTATTGGATACCGAATCAGGATCTCATATCTGTAATTCTTTGCAGGAGTTGAGAAACCGTAGGGTTTTGAAGGCAGGTGACATGACCCTCAGAGTTGCGAACGGAGCTAGCATGGATGCTAAAGCCGTGGGTGACTATCACCTGGGAATGTCAGATGGGCATGTTTTGGTTTTGCGTAATTGCTTTTTTGTACCCAACGCAACTTGTAATATCATTTCTGTATCTTTGGTTTCTAAAGAAGGTTATGAATTTGTGTTTGTAAGTAATGTTGTAAACATTCACCTTAATCAAGTTCTGATTGGGTCAGGTACACTGAGCAATGGTATATACGTATTGAACCAACCACAGATTTTCAATGTCCAGAATACACACAAAAGAAAGTCTCCGGAAATCAATCAGACTTTCTTATGGCATTGTAGACTGGGTCACATCAATGAGAGAAGGTTGACTAAGTAACATACAGAAGGATATTTGGATCCGTTCGAATATCAATCGTATGCCACTTGTCAATCATGTCTCAAAGGAAAGATGACAAAGACTCCATTCACTGGACACGGAGTAAGAGCGAGCGAGCTCTTGGGACTCGTACACAGCGACGTGTACGGTCCAATGTCTACACATGCGCGAAGCGGTTATTCTTACTTCATTACTTTTACGGATGATTTTTCAAGGTACGGTTATGTCTTCTTAATGAAACATAAGTCTGAAGCCCTTGAAAAATTCCAGGAATATAAGAATGAAGTAGAAAAACAAACCGGCAAAAGTATCAAGATTCTAAGATCGGATCGAGGTGGAGAATACTTAAATGCCGAGTTCCTGAATTATTTAAAAGAGAACGGGATTCTCTCTCAGCTTACTCCTCCATACACTCCGCAACACAACGGTGTATCGGAGAGACGGAACCGAACCCTATTGGATATGGTATGGTCTATGATGAGTAACGCTGAGTTACCGCGATCATTCTGGGGGTATGCGCTAGAATCAGCTGCGTACCTTTTGAACCGAGTTCCTACTAAGACTGTGCCTACGACACCATATGAGATGTGGTGTGGGAAGAGGCCCCGTCTCAGTCACATTAAGACTTGGGGAAGTCCAGCTTTTGTTAAAAAGCAGCATGCGGACAAGCTCGAGGCACGCTCAGTACTGTGTAAGTTTGTGGGATATCCAAAGAATTCCAAGGGATATCTCTTCTACTACGAAGAGGAACAAAAAGTTCTTGTTTCTCGTCATGCCCACTTTCTAGAACACCAGTTCTTAGAAAAAGAATTAAGTGGGAGCGCAGTAGAACTGGAAGAAATTCCAGAACCATAGACTATTACTTAAAGCTTAGTGGAACCAGAGGGTTCAAATGAACAGGACATTCCTACGCCGCTCCGCAGGAGTAATAGGCAGTCTCATCCGCCCGAGAGATACTACGGTTTTCTCATAGACGGGGATAGAGAGGATTGCATCATAGATTATGATGAGCCTACTAGCTTCCAGCAGGCCGTTCAGAGCGTTGACTCGGTAAAATGGCTGGATGCAATGCGGACCGAAATGGAGTCCATGTACACCAACAAAGTATGGACGTTGGACATTGCTCCAGATGGGGTAAAACCCGTAGGATGCAAGTGGATCTTCAAAAGGAAGATTGGTGTAGACGGACAGGTTGAGACCTATAAAGCTAGACTTGTAGCAAAGGGTTTCCGTCAAAGACCTGACTTGGACTATGACGAGACCTTTTCTCCAGTGGCTATGCTGAAATCCATTCGGATCCTTCTTGCCATTGCTGCCTTCCACGATTATGAGATTTGGCAGATGGACGTAAAAACCGTTTTTCTAAATGGAAATATAGAGGAGTGTGTCTATATGGACCAGCCAGAGGGTTTCATTCAGAGTGGGAGCAGCGGAAAAGTGTGCAAGTTGCTTAAGTCCATCTATGGACTAAAGCAGGCATCACGGAGTTAGAACATCTGCTTTGATGAGACGGTCAAGGAATTTGGCTTTATCAAAAATCCAGATGAACCATGCATCTATAGTAGATTTGTAGCGAGAACTGTAGTATTCCTCGTTTTATACGTGGATGACATTCTCTTAATAGGAAATGACATTCCTATGCTACAATCTGTCAAGGGGTTCTTGTCACAAAGGTTCTTCATGAAAGACCTGGGTGATGCCTCATACATCCTGGGGATCCGGATCCATCGTGATAGATCCAAGAGGATATTAGGACTTTAACAGTCCAGGTACATCGACACCATACTGAAAAGACTCAGTATGGAAGATTCCAAGCGCGGTAACCTACCGGCTTGTCACGGGATCACCCTCTCTAAAGAGATGTCCCCCAAGACTGATTTGGAGAGGGATCGCATGTCTATTATACCCTACGCTTCTGCGGTAGGCTCTATAATGTATGCGATGTTGTGTACCAGACCGGATGTAGCTTATGCACTAAGTGTGGTAAGCCGGTATCAGTCAAACCCTGGGGAGAAACACTGGATAGCGGTAAAGAACATTCTCAAGTACCTGAGAAGGACTAAGGAGATGTTCTTAGTGTATGGCGGAAAAGACCTCCAGATCGAGGCCTTTGCTGACTCCAGCTTCCAGAGTGACAAGGATGATTCCAAGTCCATGTCGGGTTTTGTCTTTACCCTCAATGGAGGGGCGGTGTGTTGGAAGAGTTCCAAACAGGAAACCGTTGCAGACTCGACAATGGAAGCGGAATACATCGCTGCATCTGATGCCGCAAAAGAAGCTGTCTGGATGAGGAAGTACTTGAAAGAACTTCAGGTGGTTCCGTCCATTGTTGACCCAATACCTCTGTATTGCGACAACAACGGGGCTATAGCTTTAGAGAAGGAACCCAGGTCCCATCAGAGATCCAAGCACATCTTGAGGCGGTATCACCTGATCAGGGAGATCGTGGATCGCCAGGAAATCGAGGATCGGAGAGTCGCTTCAGAAGATAACACGGCAGATCCATTCACCAAGGCCTTAGCCCAGACTCAGTTCGAGCGGCTGATCGAGATGATAGGTCTTCGATACGCCAGTACATGGCCTTAGTGCAAGTGGGAGATTGTTAGTGTATATGCCCTAGAGGCCATTACTGTATCATACTAGTTTGTATATTACTTAATGGATGCTTGGGATATTCACCTTGTATAAACAATCTTGCTCAATATAGTAGTATGCTACTTGGTTTGTTTCTACTTCAATGTGTACATGTGTTTATTTTAGTATATCACCTATACGCATTAGTGGAGCCCTTAGGATCTTTGCTTGATTACCAGCGTTGTGATGGCAATCACACTAGTGGGGGCTGGGTAATCTGTAAGCACATCCTTATACAGGTCCCTAGTCGCAGGACTATCGAGACAGGGCATCGATACTCCCGAGTAGACTAGCGTATGCGCTTCTCATCCCAGTGTGGGAGATGGTCTGTCCCACAGCCATCAGTACGTCGTACTGGAGATAGTATACGGGTGCTCGTTGGGTTACGAGTACACTGGACAGGACTCGTCGGGAACTGACAGGTTGGTATTATACCTATCGTCGGTTATCAGTTCCTAGGTGACATGAGTACAGCTTAGTCCGTTGACTTGATACTGGCACTTCGCCTCGAGTGTGTTCCCACTGTACTTTGACTACTACCCTACCATGGCTCAAAGGAGTCGTGCAAACAGGTGGTAGTTGGGTGCAGTCCCGAAGCACTTGGAGGCAGTGCCGGTTAGACAGGATTCGTCTCTCCCGGTATTGGGGGTTGACATCGCGCTGTGTCTAGGAGAGCCATTACACGAGTAGTCCCTAGCCAGGGCAAGCGAGATATACTGGTAGGCTTCCAGTGTTATCTCAGGGTGTTTTGGGCTTCACTCCGACATGACTTGTACTGCTATTGGGGGACTGATGTTTACCGCCCCGTAGGCCCGACATGTGATGTATCAGACGAACAGACCGGACTGTACGGAGAATGTCACATTCAGACTCAGTAGGAGTTCAGATGGGTTTTACCTCGTCAGTCTTCTTATCGGCATCTACCTGGGGACCGTTACGCACAGCTAGTGCCGCTTGCGGTCTGTGGTTAAACCCACTGCCAGCGTAGTGTCGAGTCTTTAGAGTCCCACACAGAGGGTATTCGCCTCTGGGCAAAACTGAGTAGAGGTCGCATGGTTTTGCGGCAGGGTTCGTTCTCATCCGCGCACTTGTGCACGTTTGGAGTCCGGACGGTTTATACTAGCAGGCTCTGGTTTGAACCAGATACTGGTATATGTTTTGGGGTTGCTTTTATCTCTCAGTATTCTTGTTCCTCGGAACGAGAATGCAGGTGTGTATGCAAAGTTGTTTGAGGCGGAGGAAGAGGTCTTTCATTAGGGTTTCGGAACGGGTGCGTATGCACAGTTGACAGTCGTCTTTTTCCAAACCCTAATGGATTTATGAAATATCAATTAATAATAGTAATTAAATGAAATTGTGTCATGGTTGATTTTGTTGACTTGTTGACCATGGTTGACTTGTTGACCATGGTTGAATGTTTGACCATCATCATTGCTTTGCAAGGATACTCCTTGATTCTAGCTTACATTCATTTAATGAAGTGATGATAATGGTCATTCCAAATACGACCATCAACTATTTTCATTTTGAATTATTATTATTAATTAGATAATTCTTTTTCCTTTTGTAATGGTTGCAAGAGGAAAATGAGCTCATTCTATCATATTCATTCTCTCTCCTCACTTCATCTTCTTCTTCCTCAAGCTCAAGGAGAATCCTTCTCATGTGTTGAGAATCCCTCTCCTTGAAAAGAAAACACCCCATAGATACTCTCTACTCTCTCTAGGGTTCAAGGTTTAGCAAGCCGGAGATCCTAGTTCACTCTAAGTTCGAGAAAGAGCCCGAAGGTTGAACCCTCAGGTGGATCCATCTTTGACGGAAGAAGGCGACGAGGAGAGAACCATCAACCTCTACTAGGTTTCAAGAAGAAGGAGTTCAAGTTAGGTATAACCACTTTGCCGAGTAGTTAACTCTCCTTTGCATGTTTGCTAGTTTAGTTTAGAAAAGATCCCGACTTTGTTAGTCCATGTTGCCCCATGCGCTAAAAATTTGATTTTTATATCGTTTCCGCCTCCCCGTAAGAACCGGGGGTCGCAACGTGGACTTACATAGGCAATAGTATTCAAGCTATGTATGTTGGCCAAAGTCAAGGCATAGTGATTGGTAGCTATTGGGTGTTCATGTGTAGCATAGATAGATGTGTTAGTTTGGGACAGTCGTACTGCCATTTTGGCCAAAGTCAAGGGTAGGTACGGATGGATCCAAATTAACCTGGATAGTGACGGGCAGAACTTGACATGTGACTTATGATATTTTGGCCAAAGTCAAGGTCATAAGAGCATGGGGCAAAAATCCACATCGAGAGTTTCATAAGTACTGAAACTTGCTAGATTTGCATACCATTTGGAGTGTGATGATTCTGGTAGGATTCCTTCAATTTCGTCACGCGATGATATTTGGATCCCGATCCTACTATGAGTATATGCTACTCCTCGGGAAATTTCTCACCAAACGATCAATGCTAAACCTAGTAGGTGCCTAAAAAGGTGTTAGCGGGGCTACGCCCCCAGGGAAAAGTGGTTCTTAAATTAAGGAAATTCGCGAAAGCATTGGAAAACCTCCCTCGAAGTACCGACACTGGCCTGGCTGAACGGTTAAGCAAGTATTATGCAGTGGGATTGATCCCGACTGATTCTTCCTTTATGGTTTGAGGAGGGATTCGAGAGACAGTGGGAGCCATCTTGTTTAGACAAATTAAAAACCACTCTAAACTTGCAAGAGCATCATGCTAAAGTGTTTCTTCTCTCTCCCCCTGCAGCGACCAAATCGAAATGACTGGACTTAAGTTATTTCTAGATAAAAACATACTGACAGGGCCAAACTACAAAGATTGGCTCGGGAATGTCAAAATGGCAATCACTTACGACAAGCTGGGGTATCTTCTTACCACCAAAGCTCCCCCCGTCCCAGGTCCCACCTCCAGCGTCGCGGATAAGGAAATCCGTAAGACTTGGAAGATTGATTGCGCGAAGGCCAGGTGCCTCGTGCTTGCCTCTATGGACAACGAACATCAGAGGAGGCACGAGAATATGGACTTGGAATCCATATTTCTTCATACAAAAGAACTGTATGGAGAGCAGTCTCGTATCGCAAGATACGAAGTGTCGAAGAAGTTATTTTCGGCAAAGTTGGCCGTCAGATCATCGGTAGCGGACCACGTGCTTAAGATGATTGGCTACATTGAGGAGCTCGCGGAACTTGGGACCACGTTGGAAAGAGAACTCTATATGGATTTAGTTCTCCAGTCCCTTCCTTCCACTTACGCCTAGTTCATACTGAATTTCAACTTGCAAGAAAAGGAAGTTGAACTTTCAGAACTCCTCAACATGCTGAGGAGCGCAGAGGGCACCCTACAGAAAGGTAGGGAAACACCCGCTTTGTTTGTAGGAGGATCTTCTTCTTCTAGGTCCAAGGCGAAAGCCAAGGGAAAGAGGAAGAAAGCCCCCGCCAAACCAAGGGGCGGTGTTAGTAAAGTGGGTACGAAGGGAAAGGAAAAGGCAACAAAGATAGCGGGGAAGCTTGTGGGAATGGAAGAATGCTTCTATTGTCATAAGAGTGGACACTGGAAGAAAGATTGCAGGGCTTGGAAAGCCAGGACACAGGAACTGAAGCAGGTTGCTGCTTCAGCTTCAGGTGTGTATGTTATTGAAAACTATCTTTCGATAAACTCTACTTCCTGTGTATTGGATACCGGATCAGGATCTCATATCTGTAATTCTTTGCAGGCGTTGATAAACCGTAGGGTTTTGAAGGCAGGTGACATGACCCTCAGAGTTGCGAACGGAGCTAGCATGGATGCTATAGCCGTGGGGGACTATCACCTGGGAATGTCAGATGGACATGTTTTGGTTTTACGTAATTGCTTTTTTGTACCCAACGCAACTTGTAATATCATTTCTGTATCTTTGGTTTCTAAAGAAGGTTATGAATTTGCGTTTGTAAGTAATGTTGTAAACATTCACCTTAATCAAGTTCTGATTGGGTCAGGTACACTGAGCAATGGTATATACGTATTAAACCAACCACAGATTTTCAATGTCCAGAATACACACAAAAGAAAGTCTCCAGATATCAATCAGACTTTCTTATGGCATTGTAGACTGGGTCACATCAATGAGAGAAGGTTGACTAAGTTACATACAGAAGGATATTTGGATCCGTTCGAATATCAATCATATGCCACTTGTCAATCCAGTCTCAAAGGAAAGATGACAAAGACTCCGTTCACTGGACACGGAGTAAGAGCGAGCGAGCTCTTGGGACTCGTACACAGCGACGTGTGCGGTCCAATGTCTATACATGCGCGAAGCGGTTATTCTTACTTCATTACTTTTACGGATGATTTTTCAAGGTACGGTTATGTCTTCTTAATGAAACATAAGTCCGAAGCCCTTGAAAAATTCCAGGAATATAAGAATGAAGTAGAAAAACAAACCGGCAAAAGTGTCAAGATTCTAAGATCGGATCGAGGTGGAGAATACTTAAGTGCCGAGTTCTTGAATTATTTAAAAGAGAACGGGATTCTCTCTCAGCTTACTCCTCCATACACTCCGCAACACAACGGTGTATCGGAGAGACAGAACCGAACCCTATTGGATATGGTACGGTCCATGATGAGTAACGCTGAGTTACCGCAATCATTCTGGGGGTATGCGCTAGAATCAGCTGCGTACCTTTTGAACCGAGTTCCTACTAAGACTGTGCCTACTACACCATATGAGATGTGGTGTGGGAAGAGGCCCTATCTCAGTCATATTAAGACTTGGGGAAGTCCAGCTTTTGTTAAAAAGCAGCATGCGGACAAGCTCGAGGCGCGCTCAGTACTGTGTAAGTTTGTGGGATATCCAAAGAATTCCAAGGGATATCTCTTCTACTACGAGGAGGAACAAAAAGTTCTTGTTTCTCGTCATGCCCACTTTCTAGAACACCAGTTCTTAGAAAAAGAATTAAGTGGGAGCGCAGTAGAACTGGAAAAAACTCCAGAACCACAGACTATTACTGAAAGCTTAGTGGAACCAGAGGGTTCAATTGAACAAGACATTCCTACGCCGCTTCGCAGGAGTAGTAGGCAGTCTCATCCGCCCGAGAGATACTACGGTTTTCTTATAGATGGGGATAGAGAGGATTGCATCATAGATTATGATGAGCCTACTAGCTTCCAGCAGGCCGTTCAGAACATTGACTCGGTAAAATGGCTGGATGCAATGCGGACCGAAATGGAGTCCATGTACACCAACAAAGTATGGACGTTGGACATTGCTCCAGACGGGGTAAAACCCGTAGGATGCAAGTGGATCTTCAAAAGGAAGATTGGTGTAGATGGACAGGTTGAGACCTATAAAGCTAGACTTGTAGCAAAGGGTTTCCGTCAAAGACCTGGCTTGGACTATGACGAAACCTTTTCTCCAGTGGCTATGCTGAAATCCATTCGGATCCTTCTTGCCATTGCTGCCTTCCACGATTATGAGATTTGGCAGATGGACGTAAAAACCGCTTTTCTAAATGGAAATTTAGAGGATTGTGTCTATATGGATCAGCCAGAGGGTTTCATTCAGAGTGGGAGCAGCGGAAAGGTGTGCAAGTTGCTTAAGTCCATCTATGGACTAAAGCAGGCATCGCGGAGTTGGAACATCTGTTTTGATGAGACGGTCAAGGAATTTGGCTTTATCAAAAATCCAGATGAACCATGCATCTATAGTAGATTTGTAGTGAGAACTGTAGTATTCCTCGTTTTATACGTGGATGACATTCTCTTAATAGGAAATGACATTCCTATGCTATAATCTGTCAAGGGATTCTTGTCACACGGGTTCTCCATGAAAGACCTGGGTGATGCCTCTTACATCCTGGGGATCCGGATCCATCGTGATAGATCCAAGAGGATATTAGGACTTTCACAGTCCAGGTACATCGACACTATACTGAAGAGATTCAGTATGGAAGATTCCAAGCGCGGTAACCTACCGGCTTGTCACGGGATCACCCTCTCTAAAGAGATGTCTCCCAAGACTGATTTGGAGAGGGATCGCATGTCTATTATACCCTACGCTTCTGCGGTAGGCTCTATAATGTATGCGATGTTGTGTACCAGACCGGATGTAGCTTATGCACTGAGTGTAGTAAGCCGGTATCAGTCAAACCCTGGGGAGAAACACTGGATAGCAGTAAAGAACATTCTCAAGTACCTGAGGAGGACTAAGGAGATGTTCTTGGTGTATGGCGGAAAAGACCTCCAGATCGAGGCCTTTGCTGACTCCAGCTTCCAGAGTGACAAGGATGATTCCAAGTCCATGTCGGGTTTTGTCTTTACCCTCAATGGAGGGGCGGTGTGTTGGAAGGGTTCCAAACAGGAAACCGTTGTAGACTCGACGATGGAAGCGGAATACATCGCTGCATCTGATGCCGCAAAAGAAGCTGTCTGGATGAGGAAGTTCTTGAAAGAACTTCAGGTGGTTCCGTCCATTGTTGACCCAATACCTCTGTATTGTGACAACAACGGGGCTATAGCTTTAGCGAAGATACCCAGGTTCCATCAGAGATCCAGGCACATCTTGAGGCGGTATCACCTGATCAGGGAGATCGTGGATCGCCAGGAGATCGAGGTTCGGAGAGTCGCTTCGGAAGATAACACGGCAGATCCATTCACCAAGGCCTTACCCCAGACTCAGTTCGAGCGGCTGATCGAGATGATAGGTCTTCGATACGCCAGTACATGGCCTTAGTGCAAGTGGGAGATTGTTAGTGTATATGCCCTAGAGGCCATTACTGTATCATACTAGTTTGTATATTACTTAATGGAAGCTTGGGATATTCACCTTGTATAAACAATCTTGCTCAATATAGTAGTATGCTACTTGGTTTGTTTCTACTTTAATGTGTACATGTGTTTATTTTAGTATGTCACCTATACGCATTAGTGGAGCCCTTAGGATCTTTGCTTGATTACCAGCGTTGTGATGGCAGTCACACTAGTGGGGGCTGGGTAATCTATAAGCACATCCTTATACAGGTCCCTAGTCGCAGGACTATCGAGACAGGGCATCGATACTCCGGAGTAGACTAGCGTATACGCTTCTCATCCCAGTGTGGGAGATGGTCTGTCCCACAGCCATCAGTACGTCGTACTGGAGATAGTATACGGGTTCTCGTTGGGTTATGAGTGCACTGGACGGGACTCGTCGGGAACTGACAGGTTGGTATTATACCTATCGTCAGTTATCAGTTCCCAGGTGACATGAGTACAGCTTAGTCCGCTGACTTGACACTGGCACTTCGCCTCGAGTGTGTTCCCACTGCATTTTGATCACTACCCTACCACGGCTCAAAGGAGTCGTGCAAACAGGTAATGGTTGGGTGCAGTCCTGAAGCGCTTGGAGGCAGTGACGGTTAGACAGGATTCGTCTCTCCCGGTATTGGGGGTTGACATCGCGCTGTGTCTAGGAGAGCCATTACACGAGTAGTCCCTGGCCAGGGCAAGCGAGATATACTGGTAGGCTTCCAGTGTTATCTCAGGGTGTTTTGGGCTTCACTCCGACACGACTTGTACCGCTATTAAGGGACTGACGTTTACCGGCTCCTAGGCCCGACATGCGATGTATCAGACGAACAGACCGGACTGTACGGAGAATGTCATATTCAGACTCAGTAGGAGTTCAGATGGGTTTTACCTCGTCAGTCTTCTTATCGGCATCTACCTGGGGACCGTTACGCACAGCTAGTGCCGCTTGCGGTCTGTGGTTAAACCCACTGCCAGCGTAGCGTCGAGTCTTTAGAGTCCCACACAGAGGGCTATTCGCCTCTGGGCAAAACTGAGTAGAGGTCGCATGGTTTTGCGGCAGGGTTCGTTCTCATCCGCGCACTTGTGCACTTTTGGAGTCCGGACGGATTATACTAGCAGGCTCTGGTTTTTGCCAGATACTGGTATATGTTTTGGGGTTGCTTTTATCTCTCAGTATTCTTGTTCCTCGGAACGAGAATGCAGGTGTGTATGCACAGTTGTTTGAGGCGGAGGAAGAGGTCTTTCATTACGGTTTCGGAACGGGTGCGTATGCACAGTGGACAGTCGTCTTTTTCCAAACCCTAATGGATTTATGAAATATCAATTAATAATAGTAATTAAATGAAATTATGTCATGGTTGATTTTGTTGACTTGTTGACCATGGTTGACTTGTTGACCATGGTTGAATGTTTGACCATCATCATTGCTTTGCAAGGATACTCCTTGATTCTAGCTTACATTCATTTAATGAAGTGATGATAGTGGTCATTCCAAATACAACCATCAACTATTTCATTTTGAATTATTATTATTAATTAGCTATATCTTTTTCCTTTTGTTATGGTTGCAAAAGGAAAATGAGCTCATTCTATCATATTGATTCTCTCTCCTCATTTCATCTTCTTCTTCCTCAAGCTCAAGGAGAATCCTTCTCATGTGTTGAGAATCCCTCTCCTTGAAAAGAAAACACCCCATAGATACTCCCTACTCTCTCTAGGGTTCAAGGTTTAGCAAGCCGGAGATCCCAGTTCACTCTAAGTTCGAGAAAGAGCCCGAAGGTTGAACTCTCAGGTGGATCCATCTTTGACGGAAGAAGGCGACGAGGAGAGAACCATCAACCTCTACTAGGTTTCAAGAAGAAGGAGTTCAAGTTAGGTATAACCTTTTATCCGAGTAGCTAACTCTCTTTAGCATGATAGCTAGTTTAGTTTAGAAAAGATCCCGACTTTGTTAGTCCATGTTGCCCCATGCGCTAAAAACTTGATTTTTATACCGTTTTCGCCTCCCCGTAAGAACCGGGGGTCGCAACGTGGACTTACATCAAGATGGCGGCAGAACCGCTGTCTAAAGGCCTCTTTTGCGGCGGAAACGCGGCAGGTTGGTGGGTTCAGCCTCTGAAAAAGTTTGTGCAGCTCCTGTTCACAAATTATACTCTGTTCTGATGTTCCCTTTTCTGTTTTTCTCTCTGTAAAATTCCAGATTCACAATCCTTTGTTGTTCCTGCAAGATTCAAAACATAGAACCCTTCAAACAGATAAAAATCGCTAAAATGTTTTTGTATTTTCTATTTTCTGATTTTTATGATTTTTCAAAATTTATATCAACCCGAAATCCTACAAAACAAAAAGATTACGCCATCCCCGGCAACGGCGCCTTTTGATTTGTCCAAAAATTGTGTTTACCGTAATCAGAAACGGCGTCGCTTTGCAGCTAGCCGGTGAGTACGGGTCGATCCGCAGAGATGTGTAATTTCTTGTTTTTGTGTTATAACGAGTTGATTCAGATTGTTGTTTGGTTTTTGTCGATTGATTTAAAAACTAATTTATGTGATATGAAAGAACTCGTTAGGGTTAGGTCAAAGGTAGGGTTGATGAGATCAATATTTTCACCCCTTTCAATGCCGTTTGATTAAAGCTTTTTTAGAAAATAACAACAATTATTAGCAAAGGGGATTAGGATGATCGGGAAGAAACAAAGTTTCTTCCTCTAGATCCTTGTCCGTCCTTTCCTATTAATTGCTGCAATCTTCATGGACGTCATGTATGTCCGGCCTTTTAGACTACGGTTCATCGTTACCTCGTAGGTAGGGTGCCGTAGGGGGCGGATCATACATGCATGCATGAAGGTTTCGTTTTGAAAATATGTTGGCATTGAAGGAGGTGAGAGATATCCATCTCTCCCTCCCTCCCTTGTTCCTAACCCTAACGAGCGAGGATTTTACTCGCTCATTAGGGAATTATTAAAAATTAACATTTTTGTTGTTTATGTTTTAAAGTGTTACTCTTACGACAGATTAAAATTAGCTGAACTAGTGAACTACAGCAAATAAATGGATAACTAGGGCAAGTAATGATATTAAACTAAGGCAGGAATTAAATAAATTAAAAACTTACAAGAAAAGTTGATGCTCTAAATCTCCCAACAAGTCTGAACTTCTAATGATTGAAAAGAGGCATACATTTTACAGATTTTGAGTACAATTTATAAGCAACCAGTGAAGCTAGGGTTACAGACTCTCGTAGACATAAAATTACAGATTTGCCCCCTAAAAATCCCAACACCCGCACCGTCGCACCGACACAAGAAGTCGGTGCCGACACGGGCACCATACGGCCGCGGAACCGCGGCAATGATAGGCCTTTGGCCGCGGTTCCGCGGCCTTTTGGTGGCTTCATGCCACCGTCTTCTGTGGTCTACATTCTGGGTTCTTGGGCTTATTTGTTCTTCACTATTTTTCTCTATTTGACTTCTTGGTCTTTTCCAGATCTTCAATGACAACTTGTAAAGAGCTTTTGACCGTTCACTTTCGTCTTTTGGACCTTGCACTGTTCTTCATCTCGGCTTGAGTAAGATCTGTCTGCTTGTTGGTAAAAAAGTCTCTTTTCTGTAGCATCTCTCGTCTTTTTCATTGTATTTGTTCCAAGAGCCTGTATCCTGTATCATGCAACAAACGAGCGTCAAAAGTACCTGTTTACTTATAAAATGCATAAAAGTGGGGCGTATGAATTGCAATATTATGATATGAACAACTACTACATCAAAACAGATGTTCCAACTCCGCGATGTCTGCTTTATCCTATAAAGCATCTTGCACACGTTTCCGCTGCTCCCACTGTCTACGAAGCCCTCTGGCTGTGTACTTATAGACGCTCTCTTCTAAAACTCCATCTAGAAAAGCAGTCATGGCACCCAACCGCCAGATATCGTAGTCATGGTATGTAGCCGTGGCAAGTAGGATCTGGATGGACTTAAGCATAGCCACTGGAAAAGGTTTCATCATTATCCACGCCTAGTTTATGACGAAAGTCTTTAACAAGTCTTGGTTTGAAAGTCTCAACTTTTCCACCTACACCAAGTAATCTTCTCAAGATATACTTGCTCCTGATGGGGATTTAACCCTTCAGATATAGCAACCAAAGTCCATACTTTGTTGGTGTATATGGATTCCATCTCAGATCACTAAGCATCCAGCCATTCTAACAGAGTCACACTCTTGATGGCCAGCTCAAAACTAGTTGGGTCATCATCTCATGATGCAATCCTCGCTCCCACTGTCATCGAGAAACTGAAGTATCTCTCAGGTGGGTGAGGAACCCTACTAGATCGGCGGAGAGGCTGAGCTTCGTTGGTAACTATTGAATCCTTTGGTTCTTTCAAATCATCAGCTGCAGTTTGTATAGCTGGAACATTTCCAGTTCTACATAACAGACCTTTCCTCGAGCTTATCCGGATTATGCTTTTAGACATAGCCCGGACAACCCCAAATCTTAACCAACTTAAGATATGGGCTCTTCCCTTTCCGTATCACATATGAAGCGGTAGGCAATAGATTTGATTGGAAATCAATTCAATTGGTATGCAGCTTCTCAAGTGCATAACTCCCTAAAGGAAATAGGAAACTCAGTAGTACTCATCATAGAGCACACCATATCACATAGGGTGCTATTGCTCCGCCCCGATATACCATCGTGCTATGGTGTATACGGAGGAGTAATGCTGAGAGAGAATCTCATTCTCCTTTAGAATAATCCAGGATTTCCGTGCTCAAGTATTCTCCTCCTCGATCTCATCAAAGGACATAATACTTATACCCGTGTTTTGGTTTTCTACTTCTAAATCATATTCTGTGAATATCTCAAAAGGTTCGGACTTGTGTTTCAACAGGAACATATGTCTGAATCTTGAGAGATTATCAGAGAATGTAACGAAGTACAAAGAACCAGTCCTGGCATATGTAGACAGGGGACCTATCATACATCAACATGTATCATCCCAAGAGTTCACTAACTCTTTCTCTGTTTCCAGTAAACGGAGCTATGGTCATCTTATCTTTGTGACATGACTGGCAAGTTTCACAAGATGCAAATTCAAACAGTTTTTTAAATATGCATCTATGTGCAACTTAGCTAGTCGGGTCGCATTGATATGACCCAGTCTACAATACCTCAAGAAGGATCCGTTCATTTCTGAACTCTTCCTCTTGTGTGTGTTCTGTATACTAAGAACTGTATTTTGATTTAGAACAGCAATGCTTTTAGATAACGTGCCTGAACCGATAGGAAATATTCAAAACATTATCGAACAATACAAAATTATATCCTTTCTTTACTAATAAAGAGACTGATATGATTTTGTATATCAGGTTCGGTATCTAATAACATTCGTTCAGAATCAATGTATTTGGAATACAGGGTGACAGTGACCAACAGACTTGGCTGCAACACTTGGCCCGTTTTCTGCCTCATGAAACTTATCACCCGTTCTCAGTTCTCTACCTTTCTGTAGCCCTATGTAACAGATTACATATCTGGGATCCTGATCTGGTATCCCATACCCAGGACGTAGAGGATACAGAGAAACAGTTCTTTGTAATGAACACACCCGAAGATGATGCATAAGCATGCACTCTCTTCGTTTGGGTGGCACGGGAATTCTGGTAATCCCCTATTTCCTGCTCTGTCTTATAACAATTATAAGTTGGAGCGGGACCAACGTTCCCCAGCTCAGTATAACAGGTGGGTTCGGTCAATACTTCCGTATTATTATCTTGATTAAGGCGTGACATGGTCGCTACCAGGAGAGAGAGAGAGAAGAAAACACTCTGTGTGCGCTCTTGCAAGAATAGATTGGTTATTATTTTATCTAATCAGGATGGCTTCCACTGCTTTTTATCAAATCTTCCTTCAAACCCAAAAAGGAAAGACTAGCCGGGATTAATTACACACTACAAGTTCGCCAATCTTTCAGCCAGGCCAGTGTCGGTACTTTAAGGGAGGTCCCCCGTGCTTTCGCACGAACCTAATTAATGTAAACCTCGTTTTCCCAAAGGCATAACCCCGTTAACACCTTTCTAGACACCTACTTGATCGGCTAATTGTAATGTGTAAAACTCTCCCAGAAGTAACAATTACTCGCAGCGGGTATCGGGATCCAACTATCTCATAGAAGGTATGCAATCTCATTGCAAATTTCAACACTTGAAATTCCCGATAATTTTGCCCCTAGCGTCCTATGACCTTGACGCAGGCCAACAAACCATAGTGCGCTAGTCAAGTTCAACCCGTCATTTCCTGATTGAATTAAACCCACCCGCACGACCCTTGACGCAGGCCAACAAAGTCGCACGACTACCCTAATCCAATCTGCATCATATGCATAAGCAGATAAATACTAGTTAGCTACCGCACACTACGCCTTGACGCAGGCCAACAAACGTAGCACGAATACTAACTACCACTTATCTGAAATGACGGAGGGCTACGTCAGGTTTTTCTGAAAATCTATTGCGTAATAAACTTGATATCGTTGTAGAATCAAATGATTTTAAAATGGAGTGTTTTTTTGAGGCTTTTCTAGTTTTGCTAAAGGGGTCACTCCCGGTGAAGGGATCGTCGGCCCTTTCCTCGTCGAATGAGGTGCGGGATATATCATATATATCGCTATGTAAAGCAGAAACTATAAAAGCAATCAAAAGACAAACCGAGTGTGTAGCATCTGCCAGTTATTGCTAAAGGAGTCACTCCCGGTGAAGGGATCTCGGTCCTTTCCTCATCGAATAAAGTGCAGGGTATATCATATATACCGCTATGCAAAGCAAGAACTGTAGCTACCTGTTTTATTTTTGAAATTCGATTCCACAACATCTTTAGGTTTCTTTCACTTTCATTAATCACATTAATGAAGTCCCATCATTTAAGTACCTAAACATCACAGATAAATACGACGTACACTTATGCCATCCGCATTCGCCTCGATGTCCCCTCATGCACTGTTAGGTTAGGTTACTAACGGCATAGCGGGGCAGGGCTAGCGCGGGTGTAAAACATAAGTAACGTCTATATAATATATCATATATACTATATACAGTATCCATCACAGAACATCACATGATCACATCACAGATATCGCAGCAGAAGAAACATATGAAATATTGGATATACTAGGACGTCCGTGTTTTCAATACGAGCCAGTATAAAACACGGATTCCATGGTCGTGATGAATAGCCAAACCCACACCCCTAGACCCCTACGAGAGCGGCAAGCAACCCTACCAATTCTAGAGTTAGGAGACCTGGACTCGACTCCTCGAGTTGGTCTCCCACTGGACTCCAGAACCCGGTTACTTGTGCTCCCCTCCTTGGGTCTATCCTAGTGCGGAAAAGTAAATAATATACAAAAGGTGACATCTTCCGCAACCTGGAAGTGCCCCAATAAAAGAATATTACATACAAGTTTTTACATGAATGAAAATGAAAAACACTCATCTCACATAAAACCCCCGGCTATTCAAACACGACGATCCAATATAACATATCCAGCAACACATAACATCACATGTCATCAACGTAAGTAAATATGCGCATCCCAATTGTCGTTGACATATAGCAACGAAACCGGCGATATCACATATTACACTTACGGTCGTAGAAAAGAAAGTGTAAAACTACAATAGTTGGAATCCGCAACCTCCATAGACATCGCATGCCTAATCAAATGAATTACTTAGACATCGCATGCCTAACAATTATAAACCCCGCATTTTAGTCTCAAAATCGAAAACTCTTTTCAATATCAAGTCGGGCAATTCAACAAGATTCCCGACTACTTATCAAAATTCCGTCGCAACCACGTAGCGTATGCAGATACTCTGTAGGGTTCCTAGGCACACTAATGAGGTCTCACAAGGCATCAACCATGCCAATTTCAAATTTTACAAGTGCCAAGAAACCCTAATACGGATCGTTAACTAGAATTTTAGGTGAAACAATGAAACTAGTTAACAACTTAACTAAGTGAACGGAAATACAACCTTTGTAGATCCGGTCCTCCACCTCCATAGCTCCGCAGTGAAGTCTCCTCGCTGTCCAAATCGAGTCCCGGGCTCTAGCGTCGGCTTCATCGGAAAAATGGGCGGGCTAGGTCATCGACTACGATGCCGAAGATGATCTACGTCGAGGCATCACAAGATCAAGCTCCCACTTCACCAAGTCATGAAACTTGTGAAGGAAACACCCTATACAACTTGGCAAGAGGTAGAGGATGAAGAAATAGGAAGTGGGTTCACTTTGGAATTGGATTTCTCACATGATTTCATCACTTGCCATTGATGAGGCAAGCTTTTCTTTCTTTCTCATGAATAAGAAGATAATTATCATATGAATAATGAGAAAAATAGAAAAAAGATTATTCTTATCATAACTATAACCATGGTTAAGTGTAGAGAGAGAACTATGGTTAAGTGAAATGGTTAGAGTTAAGGATGAGACAAAATGGTCACTTTAGTCAAAGCTTCATGAAGCTTCATGAACAAACAAAGAAAGCCACCATTTTTCTCATTATCATTTCCATAATAAATAAATAAATAGATATGAAAATTAAAACCCTAACCATTTAAATAACCATGGTTTAATCTTTACACAAACTCAAGTAGTCATGTATCATCAAACATGATACATACAAGTGCACAAAACTATATCACATATACAATGTGCACTTCAAGTGAGAAAATCCATTTAAAGTGAACAAATATTAGTTAATGCAAAGTAATATATCAAATATATAATTATACATTAAATCATTAAATCAACACTTGATTTAACGATCCGGTCATATCGCATATGACCGACTAATATCCAATGTATCGGCTTATCGAATCAATCCTTGATTCGATAACTAGGTTATATCGCATACAACCATTCGATACATTCATCGCGAGAATATAATACGGTATCACATACACGAATTATACTCGGTCCCGCACATATCTTATATTCGCTCCTATTTCGTTTCGCTTGAGCTAGGAAACCTCTATGTAGGACTCTAAAGACTCGTCAATACGCCGGCAGCAGATGATGATCATATCAAGCACCCACAAGCCGCAAGCAGTCTGCTAAACGTAACGGCCACCCGGGTATTGAGCGATCAGAAGATCGGCCAGCAAGCCCGCTCACACTCCTGTGAATCCAACCAGTAACATTTACCGTACAATCCGGTCTCGTCGTCTGATATGTCGCATATCTCGCCTAGGGGTGGTAAACGTCAGACCCCATTAGCTCGATAAGTCGTGTCGATATGAGGTCTATAACAGTTCGAGAAACTACAGGTAACACTTACCAGTAAATCTCAGCAACCCTGGCCACGGATTTCCGGTTATAGCCAATCGAACACAGCGCAACATCAACTCCCTATACCGGGAGAGATGAATCCCCTCCTATCGCTCATTGCCTCCATGTGACTCGGGACTGTACCCAAAAACCACCGTTTTGCACGCCCTCTTGGACGTGGTAAGATGGAAATCAAAGCACAGTGGGAACCACACAAGACTCTATGACGATCTCGGGTCAACAGACTACTCTGTACCAGTGTCACCATAGAACTGCCATCTGACGTAAGGTATAATACCATCTGGGAGTTCTCGGCGAGTCCGTCCAGTGTACCCAGTCTCCACTGAGCACCCGTATATCATCTCTGATGTCAAACACCAATGGATATGGGATCATCCATCGCCCATCTGTATGGGTCGAGAAGGTATATGCTAGTCTACTCTGGTATATCGATGCCCCGTCTCGATGCACCCACGACTAGGAACCTTGAAGGATGTACTTATGGACTACCATGTCCCCACGAGTATGATCCGCATCATAGTCCAAGTAGTCAAGTACACATCCTAAGGGCTTTACCAACATGTAACAGAGAGACAAACAGTATACACGTTAAGGTAAAGATCAACCAGATAGCATACTATCATGTCGAGCAAGAAAGTCCTCCCTATATATGTCCAAGCATCCACTACAATATACATCCTATGTATAGCAATGGCCTCTAGGGCATACATATAACTAACAATCTCCCACTTGCACTAGGGCCATCTGATAGCAGTGGTTGTAGTATCTCATACTCAACCATCCCATAAAAGACTCTCTCTGGGAAAAGGCCTTTGTGAGTGGATCCGCCGTGTTGTCCTCTGAGTCTACTCTCCTAACCTCGATCACCCTGGAGATCAACCATCTCCATGATCAGGTGACACTACCTTAGAATATGTCTGGATCACTGATGGGACCGGCGTTCCTTGGCATAAGCCACAACTCCATTGTCTCATAATGGTTGGAACGTAGTTCATCTCATGAACCAATATACACCCAAACATCCTCTTTGGTAGCATCTTAAGTAGCGATGTTTCCTGCCTTTATCGTCTAGTATGCCACGGTATCTAGCTTGGAACTCTTCCAACATACCGTCCCTTTACTGAGGGTAAAGACAATGCCTGTGACTGACATTCAGTCGTCCTTATCACCCTGGAACCCTTTCAGTGATTCTCCCCAGGATCAACTGATACCATCTCACTACAACTAGTGAGTCTCCTAACATCCAATTAGATCTATCTCATAGATCCAAAATCCAGGATTTAGGAGGTATCACTTTGATCCTATATGGAGAATCATTATGATAAGTGGAGATTGATCGAGCGTAGCATAGGAAACTCCTTCCCTATCAAGAGTATGTTATCCACGTACTCTACGAGGATCGTCACCATACTCCCTACTACCTTTTTGTTTATACAAGGTTCATCTACCATTTTGATGATGTCAAACTGTTTGACTACTGATTTGTCCAAAAATTGTGTTTACCGTAATCAGAAACGGCGTCGCTTTGCAGCTAGCCGGTGAGTACGGGTCGATCCGCAGAGATGTGTAATTTCTTATTTTTGTGTTATAACGAGTTGATTTAGATTGTTGTTTGGTTTTTGTCGATTGATTTAAAAACTAATTTATGTGATACGAAAGAACTCGTTAGGGTTAGGTCAAAGGTAGGGTTGATGAGATCAATATTCTCACCCCTTTCAATGCCGTTTGATTAAAGCTTTTTTAGAAAATAACAACAATTATTAGCAAAGGGGATTAGGATGATCGGGAAGAAACAAAGTTTCTTCCTCTAGAACCTTGTCCGTCCTTTCCTATTAATTGCTGCAATCTTCATGGACGTCATGTATGTCTGGCCTTTTAGACTACGGTTCACCGTTACCTCGTAGGTAGGGTGCCGTAGGGGGCGGATCATACATGCGTGCATGAAGGTTTCGTTTTGAAAATATGTTGGCATTGAAGGAGGTGAGAGATATCCATCTCTCACTCCCTCCCTTGTTCCTAACCCTAACGAGCGAGGATTTTACTCGCTCATTAGGGAATTATTAAAAAGTGACATTTTTGTTGCTTATGTTTTAAAGTGTTACTCTTACGACAGATTAAAATTAGCTGAACTAGTGAACTACAGCAAATAAATGGATAACTAGGGCAAGTAATGATATTAAACTAAGGCAGGAATTAAATAAATTAAAAACTTACAAGAAAAGTTGATGCTCTAAATCTCCCAACAAGTCTGAACTTCTAATGATTGAAAAGAGGCATACATTTTACAGATTTTGAGTACAATTTATAAGCAACCAGTGAAGCTAGGGTTACAGACTCTCGTAGACATAAAATTACAGATTTGCCCCCTAAAAATCCCAACACCCGCACCGTCGCACCGACACAAGAAGTCGGTGCCGACACGGGCACCATACGGCCGCGGAACCGCGGCAATGATAGGCCTTTGGCCGCGGTTCCGCGGCCCTTTGGTGGCTTCATGCCACCATCTTCTGTGGTCTTCATTCTGGGTTCTTGGGCTTATTTGTTCTTCACTATTTTTCTCTGTTTGACTTCTTGGTCTTTTCCAGATCTTCAATGACAACTTGTAAAGAGCTTTTGACCGTTCACTTTCGTCTTTTGGACCTTGCACTGTTCTTCATCTCGGCTTGAGTAAGATCTGTCTGCTTGTTGGTCAAAAGTCTCTTTTCTGTAGCATCTCTCGTCTTTTTCACTGTATTTGTTCCAAGAGCCTGTATCCTGTATCATGCAACAAACGAGCGTCAAAAGTACCTGTTTACTTATAAAATGCATAAAAGTGGGGCGTATGAATTGCAATATTATGATATGAACAAATACCCCCAAACTTATCTTTTGCTCGTCCTCGAGCAATCTTATTAATTTATTCTAACCTAGCCGCACTTTCGCAGGGAAACGCGATTGCACTGAGCACGTGCAACAAGCCGTTAAATCTCTAGGTGTCCCTAGTAGGAGGAGTGTTGTCTCCTGAGGGTTTTCAGCGGATTACACCCACAAAATCCTATCAACTTGGTTTTTCGACTTTTGTTTTCCAATTAGGTCTTCTAACAAGGAATTCTATTATCGTCGCCCCGCAAATTATCCACCCATATTTTTCACACTTCCTTATTATGTAACTTAAGATTGTACATGTTCTATAGAATTACTTAGAATTCAGCATTTCTTAAGTTTTTCTTCTAGAGTTTCATCTCCACTTAGGAATTTCTATCAACTCTATTAAAGATACAAGTTTTATTTTTCATTCCTTTCTCTTATCTAAACTCTAATCACATATCCCCACGTGTGTGTAATTTTTTACCCCTACACTTGGAAATTCAAATCAAGCAATCGTACTCTCGTCCATTGTCCAAAGCACTTAACTTTCGCTTACACATCCTTCATGCGACCGTTAATACTTCTTGAGGTACCAACAGCCGATTACAAGATGCGTTAGCCCTTTAAAGCGTATTTCCTAGTTTTGCAACACCCAAGGCTTTTAGCAGTGACTCCCAAACCAGTTGGTCTAAGGCACTAGGTGATGAGGCACCCTCGCTAATTAATTTTCTAGCCCTAAGTAATCACAAAACCAGTGTCCATTTTTTTTCACCCCTTTTTTTTTCTTTTTATTTTCATTGTGCTAAGGACTTTAGACAAGAGTACTTCAAGGTCTCTTCTACTAATCCAAGTTTCAAGGTGCGTGATTGTGCATTTTGTAGGGTACATGTTTTCAGAATTTCAACTCAAGCTAGGAATTATCTTTCGAACTTATACTTTAATAAGAACATTAATACTCTTCCCTCGTTTTGGCTTAACCCACGAAGTGAACCCAAAATTTGCCTATTCCTAAATAACCTACAAAGACATACACTTTCTACCGTTAAACTTTAAGCAAGGTTATTTTTAGGGTTTTTAATTTACTAAGTCTAAGATCTAGTTTTTCCTAGCTAGTTAACCTCTTTATCAACTCAAGTCAATTAACCAAAATTGAATACAATAATTTTTATAATTTTCTCAATTTTTATGGGTTTTCTCAGTTTTCTATTTTTTTATTTTTCAAATTTTCAAATTTTTATGAATTTTTTATATAAAGATGCAATGCAGAAATTAAATATGCAAAAGGGAAAGAAAATATATACAATATGCAATGCAAAAGATAACTATATACATTACCCTCTCCCCCAAACTTGAGCAAAGCAGTGCCCTCACTGCCCGGCCCCACGTCGCGCTCTTGAGCGTGAACGTGATCTTTCCCCTCTAGCCAAAAGTGTTTGGATCCCCCTCTCAATTTCCGTCAACCGACGGTCGTGCTCTCGTGCAGTTGCCCGAAACTCATCCCTCAAAGAGTCTATTCTTCTCACTGTTCTTCGCATCAATCGCGCATGCTCCTGGGGAGTTAGTTCTTCCCCGCTCGAAGTCGAGCTCGAGCTAGGGGTGTGTGCAGGTACATTTTCTGCCGGTTCAGTTCGTGTCCAAATATCCGTGAGTCTAGAGTAGGACGACGAGACGCCCTCTAAAAGTGGTCGAACCGGGACACCGTCTATCATATATGAGTCAAATTCCTCGGCTGGGAGGAAATAACGGCAGAGTTGGGTAACGAGCATGGGACATGGGTATACGGTACCTCGTTTCCCCGTACCAATGGATTGGAGCAAAACCGTGCACATGTCGAACCTAGGATTTTTCGTCATCAGAGAGTGGACGATATGTAACGAAGGGGTGAAAAAGGTCGTGTTGTGGGAACTTCCAAAAATATTGTTTTGTGCCCACCGGCACACAGTTAAAACGTTCGCGTAAAGGGTCCGTGCTTGGATGCCCTTACGTGGTTCCCGTGCACAATCATTCCCCATTAAAGGCATATAATCTTCAAAGCGCAGTGGGTGTTCATGTGCAGGTACACGTGGTATGAGTGTAACCTCGTGTATCATGTCCCTATCGATGTGAATTTCCCGATTTCCCCAATTCAGTTTAATGTAACCTAAGTTGTCAAGGCTATTATCTTCCATGGATTTGTAAAATAGGGAAACTAGGTTAGGTAGAGCAAACGCAGATACATGATTATAGAGGAGGAAATTCCAGCCCCTTTGTGTGATTTCGTGTGGGAAATATCTACCGTAAATCTCGTGTGCGAAAACAGGGGAAAAATCCCTTTCATACTGCATTTTATGTGCCATTTAGATGTTTACAGTAAAATGATATGCAGTAACAGAGATGATTTAGACAGAGTTACCTCCCCTGAAAATTTCAGGGGGTGAAGAGACCAGAAGGCGGCGGTTGCGCGGTGGGAGGCGGCAACGGCGGCGGAAACGCGGCGGCTTGGTGGAGTTGCTGCGAGATTTTTCTGGAGAGGGTAGGGGGCGGCGGCTAGGGTTTGATGAGAGGAAAATTTTTAGGGTTATGAACACAGGGGGTCGGGTTCCTTTAAATAGGGGATGGGAGGGTGATTTGCTTAAAACACCCTCTAAAAAGAGGGTTTTATTTGAAAAAGCAGCTCTTAATCTGCAAATTTGCAATTAGGTCCAAAAAATTATTAATTTTTTATATTTTTATATTTTATATTTTTATTTTTTATTATTTTTATAATATTTTACAAATAATAAACACACCCCTAAACTTATTTGAAATAGTATCTTCGGGAAACGAAGTTTGGGGGTGAAAGTGGAGGAATATCACTCAGTGTAGATCGGCTCCTGCAAAACTCCGAAGGATCCGCTGTGAAGAACGGTTTCAGTCGATGCCCATTTACCTTGAATAAGGTATCATCTTCAGGGTTCTCAAGATCAACCGCACCGTGCGGATAAACGGTGCGGACTACAAAAGGTCCTCTCCATCTGGACCGGAGCTTACCGGGATGAAAATGCAACCGAGTGTCATAAAGTAGAACCTGTTGACCAAGTTCAAAAGTTTTTCGCAAAAGGTGTTTATCATGGAACACCTTAGCTCGGTTTTTGGCAGTTATGGCATTATCATATGCCTCATCTCTTAGCTCCTCCAGTTCATTCAATTGCAGCTTTCTGTTGCTGCCCGCATCTCCTAAAGACAAATTCATCTTTTTGATAGCCCAAAATGCTTTATGCTCGATCTCCACTGGGAGGTGGCAAGCCTTCCCGTACACAAGCCGGTATGGAGACATACCAAGATCGGTCTTATATGCAGTACGGAAAGCCCATAGTGCATCTATCAGTTTAGGTGACCAATCCTTACGGTTTTTGGAAACCGTTTTCTCCAAGATTTGCTTTATTTGCCGATTTGAAATCTCGGCTTGCCCACATGTTTGGGGGTGATACGGCGTTGACAATTTGTGGGTGATAGAGTATTTCCGCATCAAGGACTCGAAAGTCCTATTGCAGAAGTGAGAACCATTATCACTTATTATCGCCCGAGGGTGCCCAAATCGAGAAAATATGTGTTCTTTAAGAAACCGAACGACAACTTTATTATCGTTCGTTCGGCTGGGCACTGCCTCGACCCACTTAGAAACATAGTCAACCGCCAACAGAATATACACATTTCCAAAAGAGTTAGGAAATGGACCCATGAAGTCTATACCCCAAACATCAAAAATGTCCACAACCAGAATGGGTTGGAGTGGCATTTCGTTTCCCCGTGAAATCCGGCCCAAGTGTTGGAACCGGGAGCAAGTTTTGCAGTATTCAAATGCATCCTTGAAGAGTCGTGGCTAATAGAAACCACACTGCAAAACTTTTTCGGCTGTCTTCTTTGGGCCAAAGTGCCCACCACATGCTTGATCGTGGCAAAAAGACAGCACACTCTTGACCTCACTCTCGGGCACATACCGACGAATGATTTGGTCGGAACTGTATTTAAAAAGATAGGGTTCATCCCAGTAAAAATGCTTTACTTGGGACAAAAATCGAAGCTTATCCTGTTTCGACCAATCAATAGGTATCAGGCCGGTGGCTAAGTAGTTCACGATATCGGCGAACCATGGTTTGCACGACACGGTCAAGAGTTGCTCGTCGGGAAAAACGTCAGTGATTGGAAGATCGAGCGTGGGCGAAGAAGGAAGTCGTGATAAGTGATCAGCTACTACGTTTTCACATCCCTTTTTGTCCTTAATGACAAGTTCAAACTCTTGCAATAAAAGGATCCAACGTATTAGCCTTGACTTAGCATCCTTCTTCGCAAAAAGGTGGCGAAGAGCCGAATGATCAGTATAAACAACGACTGGAGAGCCGATTAAATAAGGCCGAAATTTTTCGAGTGCAAACACAACAGCTAAAAATTCTTTCTCTGTTGTTGTGTGGTTACGTTGGGCCTCATTTAGTGTTCGGCTAGCATAATAAATCACGTGCGGCATCTTATTAATGTGTTGTCCAAGAACAGCGCCAATAGCAAAGTCTGATGCGTCGCACATGATTTCAAAAGGGTGCGTCCAGTCGGGAGATCAGAGGATGGGCTCAGTGATGAGTGAATGTTTTAAAGACTCGAATGCTTCAATGCATGTGGAGTCGAAAGCGAAAGTTGTGTCCATAGCCAGTAATAGAGTCAAGGGTCTAGCAATCTTGCTAAAGTCCTTGATAAACCGTCTGTAGAAACCGGCGTGGCCAAGGAAGGCTCTAATATCTTTGACGCATTTTGGGGGAGGTAGGTTAGAAATCACTTCGATTTTAGCCCTGTCAACCTCGATGCCATTTTGCGAGATGACATGTCCTAAGACAATGCCCTCTCGCACCATGAAATGGCACTTCTCCCAATTCAATGTTAGGTTCTTATCCCTGCAGCGGGTAAGAACAGCGTCAAGATGGCGTAAACACTCATCGAAGGAGTCGCCAAAGATGGAGAAATCATCCATAAAGATCTCCAAGAACTTTTCAACCATGTCTGAAAAGATCCCCATCATACACCGCTGAAATGTCGTGGGTGCGTTGCATAACCCAAAGGGCATACGACGGTAGGCAAACGTTGCAAAGGGACAAGTGAATGTTGTCTTGTCTTGGTCCTCTTTGGCGATGGGGACTTGATTGTAACCGGAATAGCCATCGAGAAAGCAATAGAACTCGTGCCCTGCCAATCGCTCGAGCATTTGGTCAATGAAAGGTAAAGGAAAGTGGTCCTTCCTTGTTGCGGCATTTAGTTTCCTATAGTCTATGCAGACTCGCCACCCAGTTTGGGTGCGAGTGGGAATCAACTCATTTGCCTCATTGGTTATGACCGTAATGCCCGATTTCTTTGGCACGACGTGGATTGGGCTAACCCATTGGCTATCCGAGATAGGGTAAATGATACCGCTATCTAGACACTTGACAATTTCCTTCTTAACAGCCTCTTTCATGATGGGGTTGAGGCGCCTTTGTGGATCCCGTGCTGGCTTGGCATCATCCATTAAGTGTATATAATGTTCGACTATGAGGGGACTAATCCCTTTAATGTCCGCCATAGACCAGCCGAAAGCTTGCCGATTATTATGTAAGACCATCAAAAGTGCCTTCTCTTGCTCAAGAGCTAGAGAAGCTGATATAATGACAGGTAAGGTCTCATTATCACCTAGATAAGCATATTTTAGGTGCGTCGGCAAAAGCTTTAATTCGAGTTTAGGAGGTGAAACAATAGATGGTAACAATGGGGTAGTTGTTTCAAACTCGAATGATTCCATCAAAGGTTCGAACCGAGTGTACGCAACAGTGTCGGATGGTTCAACTAACTCATCCGAAAAAGCAAAAGACTCCAATTCAGGTGATGAGTCTTCAAAGTCATCAACAAAGGTAAAGCACTCAAAATCATTATCCGTTGTGAAGGCTGCGTCGGATTCTAGGAGGAACGCACTAGTGGCGTTAACATTGCCGTGATCGAACAAAAAATTCTCGAATTCACAGTCCTCCTCCGCGATCTCATTGATCGAGCAAACATCGAGTACGCTAGCATTAGGCTCAGCCGGCTGACTTCCCAACTTGAAAATATTGAGCTCAATTGTCATATTGCCGAAAGATAGGTTCATTGAATCGTTACGACAATTAATCACTGCGTTGGAAGTTGCCAAAAATGGTCGACCTAGTATTACCGGAATTTGGTTCCGGGGGTTAGCAACAGGTTGTGTATCCATCACAATAAAGTCAACGGGGAAAATGAAATCCCCTACTCTAATTAACACATCCTCCAGCTCTCCCCTAGGATGGGTTATTGAGCGGTCGGCCATTTGGAGAGTACAGTGAGTGGGCTTAAGCACTCCAACGCCCAATTGCTCGTACACAGAATAGGGTAGCAAATTGACACTCGCACCAAGATCTAATAGTGCTCTATTGATGTTCTTGTCCCCAATTGTTATCGAAATGGTAGGACACCCGGGGTCCTTTTGTTTTGGGGGAAGGGAATTTACAAGAGCATCACTAATAGCACTAGCCACAAAAACTTTCTTTGGCACTTGCGACTTCCTCTTTTTGGTGCACAAGTCCTTTAAAATTTTGGCATATGAAGGAACTTGCTGAATTGCATCCAAAAGAGGGATATTTATGCTAACCTGTTTGAACAACTCGACAATCTTCTCCATTTGAGGAGTTGGTTTATTGGATCTCAATCGATTAGGAAATTGAACATTTTGAAAGGTGGTTGAGTCCAATTTTTGCGGATCAGATTGTCGAGTTGGAACGGCACCCCGTGTAGTTGTGTTCGTGTTATGAGAAATGGGTCCGTTCAAGCTAGAAGAGGTAGAGCCATGTGAAGGGTGGAGAATAGGCTCTAAAGAAGAAGAAGATGAAGGTGAAGAAGATGAAGAAGCCCCACCGGCAGGGGTGTCATTGTTCATGCCCACATTTTTCTGCAACACTTTTCCCGATCTCAACGTGGTCACGGCATTTACGTTATGATTTTGCTGTTGAAATGCAGCATGTGCGTGACCTGGGTTGGGCAGTGGTTGAGACGGGAGTTTTTCTTTTTCGCGCTCACTCAAAGCTGCATTGAGTTGTGCAATTTGTGCCTCAATAGATTTGATGCTTTGATCGTGTGAGGCACTATTTTGCACTAAAGATTGAATAGAAGTCTCAAGTCTTGCTGTAAACTGTGTAGATTGCTTAAGGAACGCATCTAGACTTCTTTCGAGCGAGCTAACCTTATCATTATTAGGTTGAACATAATTATTTGGCTGATAAGCATTGTTAGGCACAAATTGTTCACCTGATTAGGGTAATGTTGTTGTTGAAATTGTTGCGGTTGATATTGAGTCTGCGAGGGTGCTTGTTGTTGTTGTTGTGGGGGAGGAGGTCTTTGAAAATTATTATTTCCTTGGAATTATTGATTTTGGTTCCAAGCGAAATTTGGGTGACTCCTCCACCCCGGATTATATGTCGAAGAATATGGATCGTTCCTTTGTCGTTGCTGAAATGCAGCATTGACTTGATCCTGTCCTTGAGTGGATGCATTATAAGGACACTCATCAGTTAGGTGCGATGGATCCGCACAACAAGCACAGACAGTTCGTGGGGGCATAGCAGGGGCAGCAGAAGACGATGAGATTTTGGTCTCGATCGCTTCTAGCTTTTTCGTAAGAGCGGCCATCTCGGCCTTCATAGCAATCGACATCTCTACTTGATGTATGCCTGCCCTAGATTGACCACTAGAAGATGATGTGGTCTTGGTACTCTCCCACTGTATTGTCTGCTCACTAAGATCCTCAAGAAACTGCCAAGCTTCATCACTAGACTTAGAGAGAAAATGACCTTGACAGATGGTTTCTAGCAACTGCTTCGTTGCCGAGTTCAATCCCTCGTATAATGTTTGGCAAAGTCGCCAACTTTCTATCCCATGGTGAGGGCATTGTACTAGTAGGTCCTTAAATCTCTCGAAATACTTCCAAAATGGTTCGGAAGGAAGTTGTGAGAATTGAATTATTTCATTTCGAATTCTGGCAGTTTTATGGTGAGGATAGAACTTTTTCAGAAAAGCCTTCACAAACTCGTCCCAATTTCTTATGGAATGTGATGCGGTGCTATATAGCCACTTCTCGGCTAGGTCACAAAAGGTGAAAGGAATGACCCTTAACCTTATAGCGTCATCACTCAATTGGGTCGTTTTCATCATAGCGCACACATTTTGGAATTTATTAATAAAGATATATGCGTCTTCAGTTTCCAAACCATGAAATTTCGGCAGCATATTGATGAAATGTGGTTTAATCTCAAAATTGTCCCCATTTGCCGGTGGGGGTGAAAGACATGTAGGTAAAGAAGTGCGAACGGGGTAAAAGAGATCCTGGAGCGCAACTCGTGCGGGCGCTTCAACAGGCGGAAGATTCAGGTTATTCGCACCTGGCGGAGGTGGAATCATTCCCGTCGGTAAGGTATCGTTGGGGTTGAATCCCGACATACCTTCGGTGAAAGAAATTGAAGTTGAGGGTAAGGAAGTGGACGGAGTGTCGACTTCGGTGTTGAAAGGTTCGTTGGTCGGTACCAACGAAACACGGACTAATCGGGCGTTAGTATCCCTAGTCCAAAGTGACATACACTAAAGGGTAGTGAAGTCAGAAAAAAGAAAAGACAGAATGTGTGGGTAAGATAACGTCAGTGAGGGAAAGTGGTGGAAGTGGTGGGAGTGAGTTGTAAGTTTTCTTAGCGACAAGTTGCAAGTTTTTTTTTTTTTTGAAAAGAATTTTTTTTCTTTCTTTTTTTTATGTGAGAGTTTTGCAAAAAGGTTTTTCAAAAGGGACTCGTGACACAAATCAACCACACATGCACAATCAGGCCTAGATCTAGGGTCGCCTAGGACTGCTAGACAGCTCCTAACTAGGGCTAGAAAAAGGACCTCAAACCGCCTCTTCACGGACAAGTATGGCCAGGTAAGTGGGAAGGAACCACCACTACAGTGGGCCTAATTAATAACCACTAGCCTAGACACCGCAATGTCGGTTAGGATAAACGGCCGATGCCTATACTAGTCCTCTTTCTATTGAGCTCGATATCCTTAGGTCTGAGTCTAGTCTTTTTTTTAATTAATTATGGTCAATGCGCATGCTTTAGCTGTTTTCTGGGGTCCTGGGAAGGGTGGTGAAATCCCCACCCAATCTGAGATTGGTCAATTAGCCCCTTAAGTCCAATTAAATTATGCAAAACAAAAATTCACTTGCATTCAATTTTAGCGCGGCGCAAAGAAACCTGCAGCAAATCTGTTATTTAGAAGGGGGAAGAAGATTTTTTTGCGCAAAGAAACCTGCAGAAAATTTTTACAGTGGAGATATGGAGGTTGCAGAGGGGAGAATGAGGAAACTAACCATGCAATTTTTAAGAGCTGATGTGTCAAGATGGCGGCGGAATCGCGGTCTAAAGGCCTCTTTTGCGGCGGAAACGTGGCAGGTTGGTGGGTTCAGCCTCTGAAAAAGTTTGTGCAGCTCCTGTTCACAAATTATACTCTGTTCTGATGTTCCCTTTTCTGTTTTTCTCTCTGTAAAATTCCAGATTCACAATCCTTTGCTGTTCCTGCAAGATTCAAAACATAGAACCCTTCAAACAGATAAAAATCGCTAAAATGTTTTTGTATTTTCTATTTTCTGATTTTTATGATTTTTCAAAATTTATATCAACCCGAAATCCTACAAAACAAAAAGATTACGCCAACCCCGGCAACAGCGCCATTTGATTTGTCCAAAAATTGTGTTTACCGTAATCAGAAACGGCGTCGCTTTGCAGCTAGCCGGTGAGTACGGGTCGATCCGCAGAGATGTGTAATTTATTGTTTTTGTGTTATAACGAGTTGATTCAGATTGTTGTTTGGTTTTTGTCGATTGATTTAAAAACTAATTTATGTGATATGAAAGAACTCGTTAGGGTTAGGTCAAAGGTAGGGTTGATGAGATCAATATTTTCACCCCTTTCAATGCCGTTTGATTAAAGCTTTTTTAGAAAATAACAACAATTATTAGCAAAGGGGATTAGGATGATCGGGAAGAAACAAAATTTCTTCCTCTAGATCCTTGTCCGTCCTTTTGTATTAATTGCTGCAATCTTCATGGACGTCATGTATGTCCGGCCTTTTAGACTACGGTTCACCGTTACCTCGTAGGTAGGGTGCCGTAGGGGGCGGATCATACATGCGTGCATGAAGGTTTCGTTTGGAAAATATGTTGGCATTGAAGGAGGTGAGAGATATCCATATCTCCCTCCCTCCCTTGTTCCTAACCCTAACGAGCGAGGATTTTACTCGCTCATTAGGGAATTATTAAAAAGTGACATTTTTGTTGTTTATGTTTTAAAGTGTTACTCTTACGACAGATTAAAATTAGCTGAACTAGTGAACTACAGCAAATAAATGGATAACTAGGGCAAGTAATGATATTAAACTAAGGCAGGAATTAAATAAATTAGAAACTTACAAGAAAAGTTGATGCTCTAAATCTCCCAACAAGTCTGAACTTTTATTGATTGAAAAGAGGCATACATTTTACAGATTTTGAGTACAATTTATAAGCAACCAGTGAAGTTAGGGTTACAGACTCTCGTAGACATGAAATTACAGATTTGCCCCCTAAAAATCCCAACACCCGCACCGTCGCACCGACACAAGAAGTCGGTGCCTACACGGGCACCATACGGCCGCGGAACCGCGGCAATGATAGGCCTTTGGCCGCGGTTCCGCGGCCCTTTGGTGGCTTCATGCCACCATCTTCTGTGATCTTCATTCTGGGTTCTTGGGCTTATTTGTTCTTCACTATTTTTCTCTGTTTGACTTCTTGGTCTTTTCCAGATCTTCAATGACAACTTGTAAAGAGATTTTGACCGTTCACTTTCGTCTTTTGGACCTTGCACTGTTCTTCATCTCGGCTTGAGTAAGATCTGTCTACTTGTTGGTCAAAAGTCTCTTTTCTGTAGCATCTCTCGTCTTTTTCACTGTATTTGTTCCAAGAGCCTGTATCCTGTATCATGCAACAAACGAGCGTCAAAAGTACCTGTTTATTTATAAAATGCATAAAAGTGGGGCGTATGAATTGCAATATTATGATATGAACAACTACTACATCAAAACAGATGTTCCAACTCCGCGATGTCTGCTTTATCCTATAAAGCATCTTGCACACGTTTCCGCTGCTCCCACTGTCTACGAAGCCCTCTGGCTGTGTACTTATAGACGCTCTCTTCTAAAACACCATCTAGAAAAGCAGTCATGGCATCCAACGGCCAGATATCGTAGTCATGGTATGTAGCCGTGGCAAGTAGGATCTGGATGGACTTAAGCATAGCCACTGGAAAAGGTTTCATCATTATCCACGCCTGGTTTATGACGAAAGCCTTTAACAAGTCTTGCTTTGAAAGTCTCAACTTTTCCACCTACACCAAGTAATCTTCTCAAGATATACTTGCTCCTGATGGGGATTTAACCCTTCAGATATAGCAACCAAAGTCCATACTTTGTTGGTGTATATGGATTCCATCTCAGATCACTAAGCATCCAGCCATTCTAACAGAGTCACACTCTTGATGGTCAGCTCGAAACTAGTTGGGTCATCATCTCATGATGCAATCCTCGCTCCTACTGTCATCGAGAAACCGAAGTATCTCTCAGGTGGGTGAGGAACCCTACTAGATCGGCGGAGAGGCTGAGGTTCGTTGGTAACTATTGAATCCTTTGGTTCTTTCAAATCATCAGCCGCAGTTTGTATAGCTGGAACATTTCCAGTTCTACATAACAGACATTGCCTCGAGCTTGTCCGGATTATGCTTTTAGACATAGCCCGGACAACCCCAAATCTTAACCAACTTAAGATATGGGCTCTTCCCTTTCCGTATCACATATGAAGCGGTAGTCAATAGATTTGATTGGAAACCAATTCAATTGGTATGCATCTTCTCAAGTGCATAACTCCCTAAAGGAAATAGGAAACTCAGTAGTACTCATCATAGAGCACACCATATCACATAGTGATAGGTATATACACATATGAGGTATAGCTGCATGTATATCTTGCATACATACTTATACATATACCTGGGGGGTATTACATCATTATTGATATGTAGATACACATATCTTGCTATGCCAACATGGTTACGCATACCTGGCTATAGCTACATGTTCACCTTTATTTGATATTGTATGGACTTGGAGAAATTAGGAACCGCATGATATATATATATTAACTTGTTGCAGTTAAATAGCGGTTTTTCCTCTATATGCTCATATTATTGTTTTATGTTGCATATATTATATTCATGGATTTCATATGATGTTCTCTGATATTTTTACTCCTAAGTATATATAACAGTGGAATGTGACGCTGTTATATATATATATATATATATATATATATATATATATTAGTGGAATGAGACGCTAATATATATGTATTGATTCATGTAGTTATACTTATTCATTACTTGATATTTTCTGGATTTGAGGACCGTGGTTGTTTCATGAAATTATGCATTATTTGAAAAACCTGGTTTGTCTAGATATGATATTTCAGCTTCCACCATGAGATTTCTCGGTTCTGAGCTTATATATACCCATGCGAGGAGGTGTCGTGGGCCGTGTGCGGGTACATGGTGGAACCCGGTTGATTCTCCGGGGCAAGAAGATCGAAGGTCCATGCCGATGAGCCTGGCTAGGGGCGTGTGCCAACCGGTGATAGTATCTAGACTCGACGGATATCTGGGGGATACCGATCGAGGTCATGTACGCACATGCCTTGCAGATTTCGGGTGGTGCTTACCCAGATTCCATAGGATGTACGTACATGACGTAGGACGGCCAGTCCCAGGTGACGGTGCCTTAGAGATGAGTATTTATGTGTCGATGCTAGACACTTGTTTTCATGATATTTTTGGGTGTCGATGTTGGACACTCAGGTTACATGATACATACTCGATATTAGATACTGGTTATATGAGACTTACTTGAGGTTGGATACTGGTTATATGAGACTTGCTTGAGGTTGGATACCGGTTATATATATGATCTTACAGGATATGAGAGCTAATTTGGGGGCTGATTTGAGGAAATTTGGGATTTAGATTATCTTGATGGACTTTGGTCCTGCCACGTGGTCAGGATTTCGTGAGGATGACATGTTTTATTCCATACTCCTCATTTAATTGATATGCATTGATTCATGTATTAATAGTACCTGATAGAATACCTTTCATACTGTTGCATAAATATTGCCATTTATTGCTATCAGCTTGCTTGCATTAGATTCGCGCTGTACGTGCATACTTGCGATTAACTGCATATGTTATTTACTATTCACGAGTTGACAACTCACCCTCGTTGTGCCACAGTGTTTTGCAGGTAGTCCCTCAGGGCAGTCATGGCATGTTTTTCATCTTTCGTATCATCTTTTGCAGTGGATACCACTTCGGCTGACTGTGCGCAGTTTTGCTATAGGTGGGTTTTACGGCTATCCGAAGTTGTTTGTTGTTATCTTTGTACCATGCACTCTCCATCTGCCACTTTCATGTATGACTTAGAGACTTGATGTGAGGACGATATTGTATGTTATTTTGTGACTTGGAGGTCTTTTATGCAGTTTTTGTTTATATCGTCTTTTACTTCTTCGCTACGGCGTCGTATATCTGTTGTGGTGGTTGTTTCCGCCTTTGGGTGTGGATTTTGCTCACGTTAGGGATGCTTTATTTATATTTATGTTGTACCCATTTTTGGGGTTAGTTTTTACAAAGGAGGTGTTGCCAAAATTTTTAAGAAACTAAATTAGACTTTAAAGAATTTGTACTTGAGATTTTCAAAAGTTTTAACAATGTTCTTATCACTTACTACTTTTGATGGTTTAGATTACTGGGTTTTCGGCGTACTTAAATTGCGTTAAGCCTGTAGACGTTGCATAGTTTAAGGGCCGTCACGTACCAAATTTCGGGTCGTGACAAAATCGTTACGCGAATTTTCCTTTTTTAGGGTTAAATAGTCGGTGTTTTCCGTAAAACCCGGAATGTGATCAAATTTCAGTATAGACTTGACTACACCTAGTTTAACTATAATAGTGCTAGTTTGCCGGTTTTAGTGGTCATTTGGAAGTTTTGGTTCACATTGATATTTTCCCTAATTAAATTATTATTTTAAGTTATTAATTATGCACTTAATTAGTGGTAATTAAAATTTTGGTTTGGGTTAATTACTTCTAATGGGAATCTATGCTAATCTAATCACTAGATTAAGCTTAATCCATCCATACTAAAATATCTAGATATTTGTGATTAAAAGAAAAGAAATGAGGTGGCTAAGATATTTTAGTGCATTAAAGAGCATTTATTGCATTTTAGCTAGATTTTTCCATTTCTTTTTCACAAAACCCTCTCATTCTTTGCCATAGCCGAGCCCTCCCCTTGCTTCCCTTCCTCTCTCCTCACCTCATTTCTACTTCTTCAAGCTCAGTTAATTCATCAAAATTCATCAATTTATCCCACAAACTCAAATACCAATCCATACTCTTTAATCTTTAGCCTAATCTAGCTTGGTTCAAGATGAAAGTTAGCATTTTGGGAGGCTATTTTGGAAATCAATTTTCAAGTTTGATAGCATGTTTGTGAGGTATACACTCTAACCCTAATCTTTAATTTGTTGTTTAAATCCGTAAAGCTTGCTTATTAGGTGTTTAATATAGCTTTAATTGCATGTTTAGAATTTTCATGAAAAGGTTAAGAAAATCAAGGTAGGATTTTGATGTGTTAAATGGTTAATCATGAAGTGTAGACTTGGAAAACTTAACCAAATTGTGAGAATGATATTTTTTAAAATTCCTAAGTTGTCTAATTGAGTTTTTAGCAAACTAAGTTTTCCTAAATCCTATTTGGATGGGATTAAAATGGTAGTAAACGTTTGGGTGACTCAATTAAGCCGCTTTGTGATGATTGTGATCGCTTAAAATGTTTAAAAATCTAGCTTTGTGCTAAAATGGTTTTGAGATGCTTACTAGATTTTTGGTAAAATTAAACGTGGGTTTTAATTGTTGTAGAGATGACGTATATATTATTATCTATGATATTTATTGTGTTGTGAATGAGTATTGGTACGATTGGGTTTTTGGCATGGCAGTTTTTATGTATAGCGACCCTAGTTAGAGTTTTGGCTATATTTTCCAGTATTTAGTTTTCTTTGTTTTTCTACTGGATGTTGTATTGGGTCGTGGGACGTTTGTACGTCAAAGACGAGCGTTGTTTGGTTGTTTTGCATGCGTAGGCTATAGGTTCTAACCTATGAGCGCACCACATGCCGTATTTGGATTGCGGAATTTGATGTTAATAGCTTTGCGATTTCATATTGATTGTAGGTACCTTCGCGTGGATTTAGAGGCGACGAAGCGCATCGACTACGGCTAAGCGAGGAGTTTAACAGGTGAGTAGATTTATATCTACGGGGGAAGTCGGGTGGATGGCGTATAGCACCCCCGCAAACATTGATATGGAATATTGTTTGATTATTTTATGCTGATAAATGATATGCGACGAACATGATTGTAGGATTTAAAAACGATAATATGATAGAAGTTGATGCTAATGTGTTAGTATATGCCCTAAAGACCATTACTGTATCATAATAGTTTGTATATTACTTAATGGAAGCTTGGGATATTCACAGTTGTATAGACAGTCTTGCTCAAAATGGTGGTATGCTACTTGGTTTGTTTCTTCTTTAATATGTGCATGTGTTTCTTTTAACATATCTCTTATACATATTAGTAGAGCCCTTAGGATCTTTGCTTGATTACTAGCTTTGTGATGTCAGTCACACTAGTGGGGGCTGAGTAATCTACAAGCACATCCTTATGTAGGTCCCTAGTCGTAGGATTATCGAGACGGGGCATCGATACTCCGAAGTAGACTAGCGTATACGCTTCTCATCCCAGCAGGGGAGATGGTATGTCCCACAGCCATTAGTACGTCGTACTGGAGATAGTATGCGGGTGCTCGTTAGGGTACGAGTATATTGGACAGGACTCGTCGGGAACTGTTGGTTGGTACTATACCTATCGTCAGATAGCAGTTCCCAGGTGACTGGAGTATAGCTTAGTCCGTCGACTTGACACTGCTACTTCGCCTCGAGAGTGTTCCCACTGTACTTTGATTACTACCCTACCACGGCTCAAAGGAGTCGTGCAAACAGGTAGTAGTTGGGTGCAGTCTCGAAGCACTTGGAGGCAGTAACGGTTAGAAAGGATTCGTCTCTCCCAGTATTGGGGGTTGATATCACGCTATGTCTAGGAGAGCCATTACGCAAAGTCCCTGGCCAGGGCAAGCGAGATTTATTGGTAGTTTTTCCAGTAGTTTCTCAGGGTGTTCTGGGCTACACTCCGGCATGACTTGTACCGCTATTAGGGGTCTGACGTTTACCGCCCCCTTAGGCCCGACATGCGATACTCATAGACGAACAGACCGGACTGTACAGAGATTGTCACATTCAGGCACAGTAGGAGTTCGGATGGGGTCTACCTCGTCGGCCTTCTTATCGACATCTACCTGGGGACCGTTACGTATAGCTAGTGCCACTTGCGGTATGTGGTTAAACCCACTACCAGCGTAGTGTCGAGTTTTTAGAGTCCCACACAGAGAGTTTCCCTGCACTGGGCAAAAGGTGTAGAGGCCGTATGGTTTTACAGCAGGGCTACGATCACTTACATGCACTTGTGTGCGTATGATGTTCGGGAAGACAATACTAGTGGGCTTTGGTTTAAGCCGGATCGTAGTATTGTATAGATGGATTGGTTTTGTCTTCTGTGCATTCGTATTCTACGGAATGCGGATGCGGGTGTGTATGCACGGTTGTGAGGAGCGAAGAAGGTGGTGCCTCATTAGGGTTTTGACCATTGATTTGGTCAAAACCATGATGAGGTGGAGGAAAATATTTACTAATCCTTTTAATGATTATTGTGATGGGTAATTGCTTTGACCATGTTGACCTAGTTGACTTGGATATTTTTTATGAGCTCTAGACTCTTCTCATGGCTTGGATTTAACTTGACATGATAATGGTCAAATCAATTGTAACCATCACAATTTATCATGACAAAAGAATGGTAATTATTTTTCTCATGGATCATTATCTCTTGCTCATTCTCTCTCATCAAAAGAGAGCTCTCATACTCTCTTCTTCTTCCTCCTCACTAGAAAATCCTATAGCTCTCATGTGTTGAGAAAATTAGGATTTAAATAGTCAAACAAATCCATCTTCTTCCTCTACATCACCTAGGACATCAAGCTTAGCATACTTGTTGCCCTAGTTACCTCGGCTTGAGGTGGAGCTCGGACTATAGACTCTCGGGTGGATCGTCTTCGACTCTAGAAGACCGCGAAGGTGACCAAGATCCGGATCGATCCTCGGAGCTTGCATGGACGAGGAGGACAACGGAGGAAAGAACCGAAGGACCGTTTTCATGAGGTATAATCTCCTAAGCATAGTAGATAGAACCTCTAGTTGTTTGTTAGAAATGGTTTGGTAAAGATCCTCATGGTAGTCTGTGTTACCTTGTGATAAAAATTTGTTTTTTACCTATTCCGCCTCCCCGTAAGTACCGGGGTGGGTAACGTAGACTTACAGTGGTATCAGAGCTTCGCTAAACCATTAGTAACTTGTCAGAAAAGTGTTAGAAATTCGATCACCGGAAAAATCGCAAAACAAGAACTAAAAATGCACTTTTCTGTCGATTTTAAAAACTGGTCCAAAATTTTTTACAGGGACCTAAAAAATATGTGCAGGCCTTTTTAGGGACACCCAAGAAAAATGAGATCGTGAATCGGTCTGACCGCCACAGAAGCGCGGCGAAACTAAGCGTTTCGCCGTGGATCCGCGGCCGAGTCGACTCCTAGTCAACTCGTTTTTCATGCAGAGTGCCCAGCATGGTGTTTTGTGATTTCTCTGATATTTTGTTTCTGCCCAGATTTTATGAGTGATGTGTTGTGCTTGGGGTAGATTCAAATCTGGTTATCGATCGAAATTCTAAGTATTTTAGCTAATCGGATCTTCTGTGATGTGATATATGTACTTAACGTTTACTAATCGCTATACGTCGATTAGTGGGGGTTGTACATATCTGTTATCTGTGATGTTGGATTGTGTATATGAACTTGTTGGATTGTCGTGGATGAAAAGCCGGGGAAGTGAGATGAGTGTTTATTTATCTATCATTTGATGTAAATTGTAAATTGATGTAATATTATTTTTGGGTCGCACATCCGGGTTGAGGATGTAGCCGCCTTTGTATATTATTTCTTTTACTGTTTTCTGCTCTTAGGATAGACCCAAGATGGGGTGCACAGACTACCGGGTACATTGAAGTGCCGAGTGGCCTACTCACTTTGTTGAGGGAGGCTGTGTTCATACCATAATATTACATTATTATATTCCCCATTCTTATTCGTTTTGTAAATAAAAAGGTGCTTTTGACGCATGTCTGCTACATATTACAGGTTACAAGTTCTTGGATCTAAAACAGTGAAAAAGGTAAAAGACGACGCAAAAGTGGAACTACAACCAACAAATAAAAGGATCTTGATCAAGCCTACATAAAAGATAAAGTTTAAAAAGTACAAGGCAGTGCAAGGTCCAAGATTTCGTCTTGAAGAAACGGTTAAAATTCACTACATTATTCACGGGAGATCTGGAAGAAACCTCGAAGCCCAATTGAGAAAAGTACAGAAGAAATAAGAAGAATAAAATTACCAAAGCCAGCCCAAGAAAGATGAAGGCCCAAGCCCACTGTTGGACCGCGGAACCGCGGCCAAACAGGGCCTCGGGCCGCGGTTCCGCGGCCGTCCAGAGATCTTGATGGGAATAAATTTTACCATAATTTTAATACGGCTTTGACTAGTCAACCTAAGGGTATTCTTGTAAATGCAGACGTGCGAATCAATTGTAACCTAAGGTTTTCTATTCTCTATAAATAGGAACTCTAAATCATTGTATTCTTTTCATGCCTCCCTATGCCTCTTTTTATCAATAAAATTTAGATTTCTTTTGGAGAGCATCGATGCCTCTTTTCCATATCATCTATTTAGATCTGACAACCCTGTGTAAATGTTTGGAGAGAGCCATCTGTAAAGTAAGTAGATTTATTTAATTGCCCTAGTTTAAATTTCAATTCTTACCCTAGGTAATTATTTATTCTCTGCCCTAAATTAAATTTAATTCCTTGCCCTAGTTAGATAGTTAGATCTTTAATTCAATTGCCCTAGATTAATTTAGTTTTTTAGATTTAATTAATCCATTCACACCGTTCGGAATTAACTCATAAGAGCGATTGGGAAATTCACAACATCCTTGTGGACCTACCCGTACTCACCGGCTAGCTACAAGCGACGCCGTTCTTGATTGCGGTTATTAGATAGTTTTTGAGATCAATCAAATGGCGCCGTTGCCGGGGATGGCGTAGGTTTTCCTTTTTGCGATTTCGGGTTAATCTAAATTAAAAAAAAATCATAAAAACAGAAAAAATCAAAAATATAAAAATTTTATCCTCTTTTATTGTTTGAAGGGTTTCTTCTGTGAATCTTTGCAGGATTGACGGATCTGGAAAAATCCAGAGTTCGAAACAGAAAACGGTACATTAGAACAGAGGGAGATTGCTACAACAGAGCAGTACAAATTTTCTCAGGACCTGATCTCTTCATCCCACCGCTAAACCGCGGCCTAAGCGCGCTCACGCCGCCCTTCCGCGGCCCCCTTGTGACATCAGCGCGCGAAATTTTGTCGGTTTGTTTCCTTTTTCTCCCCTCTGCAAATCCCCATATATCTTTTTGTCAAATCTTCTGCAGGATTCTTCGCGCTAAAAATCTTCTCCCCCCTTCCAATAATTGATTTTCTGCAGGATTCTTTGCGCCGCGCTAAAAAAATAATTGAATGCAAGTGATTTACTGCTTTGCATATTTTAATCGGACTTTAAGGGGCTTTTGACCAATTCAGATTGGGTGGGGAATTCATCACCCTTCCCAGGACCCCAGAAATCACATAAGGCATTTGCATTGACCAAATCTTTAATTAAAAAGTACTAGACTCAGCCCTAAAGACTTCGAGCTCAATAGGACAGAGGACTAGTTATAGGCATCGGCCGTTTATCCTAACCTGACTTTGCGGTGACTAGGCAAGTGTGTCAAGGCTAGTGGTTTTTAATTAGGCCCACTACTGTGTTTCCTTCCCACTTACCTGGCACTTACCTGGCCGCAATTGGCGGTGAAGAGGCGGTTTGAGGTCCTATTTCTAGCCCTTTAGAACAGTTAGGAGCTGTCTAGCCGACCTAGGTGACCCTAGATCTAGGCCTGATTGTGCATTTCTGGTTGATTACATTTATTTCTAAGCCCTTTATCGAAATTTTTTATTTTTTTTGCAAAAAAGTTACAAATAAAAAGGAAAAGGAAATTTTTTTTATAAAAACTTGCAAAAATTTTTTCGCTAAGAAATCATTGCAACCCACTTACACTCACCTTCTTTCTCTTCTCCTTCTGACATCATGGGTACCCCACCTCATAAATCTCTTGCCGAACTTTGGTATCCCGAACCTAACTTTTCCTTGTACGTCAATTGTTTCGGTCGATTTAAAGACGATCCTTCCGTGCCCAAAATTTCTTTGAAAGATTAAATAGAAGCGTCTAGGATAAACAGTTTGACTTTGCAATCCACTTTGTGTCAACCTTCACCACCTTCGTACGTTGATGCCACTTTTTCGAGTCCAGCTGTAACTCCTAAACCGATGTCCATTGCTGAGCATATTGCTCAATCTCGTCGCCGATCTTTTACCCCTCTCCACACATCTAGTTCTAGGGATCAACAAGTCCATTCACCTTTTTATCCATATGTTAACCCACTCCTGTCCAACCATCCAATTCCTACCAGTCCTACCCGACTTTCCCACCTTCACTAGACACTGTTTCTACACAGCCATTAGGGAGTTTCACGTATCCAAATAGTTTCGAATCTTTTACCGAAACCCCTTCACAACCCATGTCTAGTTTGGAACAGTCATTGGAAGCTTATATTGCAGCAACAAACAAAATGGTTAGGAATGTGGATGCGTCCATTGCCGCCTTTATGCAACCTACTAAACCGGTAGCTAGTTCCCAACTAGCTTCAAATTTTTCAATGTATAAGGAGGCAGTTGGACAGAGTGAGAATGTGAGAGGATTTCCAAATCAAACCTACCCATACCCAATTGAATCCAACAACTCCAATTTTCAAACATGTGTCCAAAATGATGAGTTGTGCGACTTTGTAGTGCTTGATTTGCCAAATTGTGAAGAACCCATTTCGAGTGAAACCACACTTAATCCTTTCGATCTTTACACCTCCACTCTAGAACCTAAATCGATAAATATCCATGCTTTTGATGAGGTGTAAGAAAATATTGATTTTCACTTGATTGAGGATATAGACGCCGGGAAAATTTTGGATGATGAACCTGTTGATTTGAGTGAAATTTTATGTCCAATTCATCATCCCGAGTCATTAATTGTTTCTCCCGAACTTCATATGCGTCTTGATTTTGATGATAATGGCATGGATAGGCTAAATATTGAGCAGAATTATTAGGATAGTATCGAGGAGAGTATTGAGGATAATATTGAGATTGAACCATTTCTGTTTGATGTGTCGGATTTTCCAATTCATCCTCCCGAACCTTTAACTGTTATATCACCCACCCTCCTTTCCATCGTTCCAACCACGCCTAATATCACGCTTGAAGACTGTGAGCTTGAAAAATTTTCCTTTGAATCTGACACAGTTCCCACAGCCGATAACATGTACGAGTGTTTCACTTTTTCGGACGATGTTGATGACTCACCGCCCGAGTTTGAGTCCTTTACATTTTCAGATGAGTTAGTTAAACCATCAGACTCGGTTGCTTACAGTCAGTTCGAACCATTGATGGAATCTTTTAAGTTCGAGACAGTTTACTATGGTGAGAATGAGACTATCCCTAAATCACTCCCTTTCGTCCTTCCTATCATTCCGACCGTACAAGAGACCGTTACGCTTTCGTCTCCAATACCAAGTTCGGCGTACCCATGCCTTCTTGCGAATCTTGAGAGATTTGACCCCATTTCTCGACGGGTTGATAGGTTAGCACAATCGCTTTTAACACATCGGTCATCACAAATTGCGCTAATTTATTCACTCGATTTACACCCTCAAGATCGTACTCCACTTCTTTCTCTTTTCCGCCATTCTTCTCCCCCATCAAGACCGTATCCTATTTCTACCTCCACACGGTCTCGTGTGCTTCTCATCTCTTTTCTTTCCACTCCATTCTTTCACCAACTCGACCATTACCATGATAAGATTTTTGAATGGTTGGTGCTAACCTTTGGCTTGTGTAAGGCCAAGCTTAAGTTTGGAGGGAACCTTGTTGTATATATGTACATATATTTTTTATTTTCTTTTTCTATAAAAAATTAAAAAAATTAAAAATAAATTAAAAATAAATAAACAGGGGAGTGCCGACATTCTCAACCCTCTTGGTGTAGCATGACAGTGAGGACACTGTCAAGTTTAAGTTTGGGGGTATGCTCGGTACGTCTTCTTCCTTCGTATTCATATGTACATATTTTTGCACATACTTATTTGAAAATCCATAAAAATTTAAAAATTTCAAAAATTATAAAAATTATTGTATTAAATTTTGGCCATATTTGACTTAAGTTTAACAGATAGGTTAACTAGTTAGGAACAACTAGATCTTAGACTTAGTAAATTAAAAACCCTACAAATAACCTTTCTTAAAGTTTAACTGTAGAAAGTATATGCCTTTGTAGTTTATTTAGAAATAGGCAAATTTTGGGTTCACTTCTTGGGCTAAGTCGAAACGAAGGAAAAGTATTGATATTTTTATTAGAGTATAAGATTGAAAAATAGTTCCTAGCTTAAGTCTAGATTCTAAAAATATATACCCTACAAATTGCACAATCACGCACCTTGAAGCTTGGAATAGTAGAAGAGACCTTGAAATGCTCTTGTCTAAAGTCCTTAGTACGATGAGAAAATAAAAAAAATACAAGTGTGAATAAAAAAAAAATGAACACTGGTTTTTGTGATTACTTAAGGCTGCAAAAATAGAAAAATATTTAGCGAGGGTGCTTCATCACCTAGTGCCTTAGACCAACTGGTTTGGGAGTCACTGCTAAAGCCTTAGGTGTTGCAAGACTAGGAATTACAATTTAATGTGCGAACACATCTTGTAATCGGTTGTTGGTACCTCAAGAAGTATTAACGGTCGCATGAAGGATGTGTAAGCAAAATTCATTTAAATCCACCAATTAATAAGTACTTTGGACAACGGACAAGGGTATGATTGCTTGATTTGAATTTTCAAGTGTAGGGGTGATATACACACACACGTAGAGGTATGTGATTGGGATTTAGATAAGAGAGAGGAATGAAGAATAGAACTTGTATCTTTAATAGAGTTGATAAAAATTCCTAAGTGGAGATGGAACCCTAGAAGGAAAACTTAAGAGATGCCGAAAGCTAAGTAGGTCTGCAGAACATATATAATCTTAAGTTAAATGATGAGGAAGTGTGAAGAATATGGGTGGATAATTTACGAGTCGAAGATAATAGAATTCCTTGTTGGAAAACCTAATTGGAGAATAAAAGTCAATAGGCCGAATTGATAGGATTTTGTGGGTAGTATTCGCTGAAAACCCTTAGGAGACAACACTCCTCCTACTAGGGACACCTAAAGGTTTAACGGCTTGTTGCACGAGCTCAGTGCAATCACGTTTCCCCTGCGAAAGTGCGGTTAGGTTTTTTTTTAGAGAATAATAATAAGTTTGCTCGAGGACGAGCAAAAGATAAGTTTGGGGGTATTTGATCATACCATAATATTGCATTATTATATTCCCCATTCTTATTTGTTTTATAAATAAACAGGTGCTTTTGACGCATGTCTGCTACATATTACAGGTTACAAGTTCTTGGATCTAAAACAGTGAAAAAGGTAAAAGACGACGCAAAAGTGGAACTTCCACCAACAAATAAAAGGATCTTGATCAAGCCTACATAAAAGATAAAGTTCACAAAGTACAAGGCAGTGCAAGGTCCAAAATTTCGTCTCGAAGCAACGGTTAAAATCCACTATATTATTCACGGGAGATCTGGAAGAAACCTCGAAGCCCAATTGAGAAAAGTACAGAAGAAATAAGAAGAATAAAATTACCAGAGCCAGCCCAAGAAAGATGAAGGCCCAAGCCTACTGTTGGACCGCAGAACCGCGGCCAAACAGGGCCTCCTGCCGCGGTTCCGCGGCCGTCCAAAGATCTTTATGGGAATAAATTTTACCATAATTTTAATACGGCTTTGACTAGTCAACCTAGGGGTATTCTTGTAAATGCAGACGTGCGAATCAATTTTAACCTAGGGTTTCCTATCCTCTATAAATAGGAACTCTAAATCATTGTATTCTTTTCATGCCTCCTTATGCCTCTTTTTATCAATAAAATTTAGATTTCTTTTGGAGAGCATCGATGCCTCTTTTCATATCATCTATTCAGATATGACAACCTTGTGTAAATGTTTGGAGAGAGCCATCTGTAAAGTAAGTAGATTTATTTAATTGCCCTAGTTTAAATTTCAATTCTTGCCCTAGGTAATTTTTCGTTCTCTGCCCTAGATTAAATTTAAATCCTTGACCTAGTTAGATAGTTAAATCTTTAATTCAATTGCCCTAAATTAATTTAGTTTTTTAGATTTAATTAATCCATTCACACCGTTAGGAATTAACTCGTAAGAGCGATTAGGAAATTCACAACATCCCTGTGGACTGACTCGTACTCACCGGCTAGCTACCAAGCGACGCCGTTCTTGATTGCGGTTATTAGATAGTTTTTGAGATCAATCAGGCTGCTCCACTTCGGGTATTTGGCAAGTAGTTTGCTGCACCCGTAGGGGTCTAGGGTGGGGTTTTGGTTATTCATCATGACCATGTAATCCGTTTGTCGTTGCAGGCTTGAACGAAACACGGATTCCTAGCATATCCAATATGTTTATCTGTGATCTGGAATGGCTATCATTGCATCTGACGAATGTTCATATCTATATATGATATCTAGTAGGCGTTGCTTATGTTTTGCATCCGCGCTAGTCCAGCCCCCGCTCTGTCGTTAGTTAAGTAACCTAACGGGTGATGACAGGGCCCCGTGGCGAATGCAGATGGCATAAGCGTACGTTATATTTTCGTTTTCTGCAATGGTAGGATTAATTGATGGGACGCATTATATTAATGTAAAGAAAATAAACCAAAGTTAAATCGTTGGAATAATTTCAAAACCACTCATTTTTTTTTCAAAACAGAAAAACTTTTAAAAAAACACGGAGCTTAAACCACTCTTTTTAAAAGCTTTCAAAGTTCCTTCGATTATATCAAGCTCACTACGTTCACGGTTTTGCCAAAACCATTCGTAGCCCTCCGTCATTTCATATGTATATTCAATAGTATTCAAGCTATGTTTGTTGACCTTCGTCAAGGCATAGTGATTGGTAGTTGTTGGGTGTTCATATGTAGCATAGATTGATGCGTTGGTTTGGGACATTTGTATTACCTTGTTGACCTTCGTCAAGGGTATATACGGGTGGGTTCAAATTAACCTGGATAATGATGGGTAGAACTTGACATGTGACTTATGATTTGTTGACCTTCGTCAAGGTCATAAGAGCATGGGGCAAAAATCCACATCGGGAGTTTCTAAGAAAATTGAAACTTGCTAGTGCTGCATACCATTTGGAGTTTGATAATGTTGGTAGGATTCCTTCAGCATTATCACACAATGATATTTGGATCCCGATCCTACTGTGAGTATCCGCTACTCCTCGGGAGACTATTTCACTTAACGATCAATACTATAAACCAAGTAGGTGTCTAGAAAGGTGTTAGCGGGGCTACGCCCATAGGGAAAAGAGGTTATTTAATTAAGGAACTTCGCAAAAGCGTCGTAAAACCTCCCTCGAAGTACCGACACCAGCCTGGCTGAACGGTTAAGCAAGTATTGTACGGTGAGATCAATCCCGACTAATTCTTCTTTTATGGTTTGAGGAAGGATTCAAGAAATAGTGGGAGCCATCCTGTTTAGATAAACTAAAAACTAATCTAAACTTGCAAGAGCATCATGCTAAGTGTTTTCTTCTCTCTCTCTTAATTACAGCGACCCAGTGACCAGACATAGGTTACATCTAGATAATAAAATGACTGAATCTGACTGTTATGACTGGAAAAGATCTGTCCAGATGTCCATTACCCATGACAAGCTGGTACACCTCTTAACTAATCAAACCCCTGCCGTCTCAGGAACAGTTTCCACTGTCACGGATATTGATATCTGTAAGACATCGGAAAAGGACTGTGCGAATGCCAAGTGTCTCATGTTGGCCTCGGTTGATGGTGCATACCAGAGGCAGCACGAGAAGATGGACTTAGTTTCTGTCTTCCTCCATTATAAAGATTTATATGGAGAGCAATCTTGTATCGCAAGATATGAGACCTCGAACAAATTGTTTCAAGCGAGGTTGTCTGTCAGGTCATCTGTAGGGGACAACGTCCTTACAGAAACTAGCTATTTTGATGAGCTCACGGCCCTGAAGACCACGTTGAAGAACGGGTCAAATACTGACTTGATTCTATAGTCTCTACCCTCTACTTACACCCTGAAGGAAACCAGAGAAGTAGAAGGAAAGGGAAGGGCAAAATTTTTAGGACTGGATGTAGTGAAGGAGGGACATTCCTATTGTTACGGGAAAGGACATTGGCAGAAGGATTGCAGGGCTTTGAAAGCCAATAGCCAGGATTCGAAGCATGTTCCGGCTTCGGTTTCGGGTGTGTTTGTAATAGAAAACTGTATGTCAATTAACTCTACTTCCTGGGTACTAGATACCGGATCAGGATCTCACATCTATAACTCATTACAGGCTTTGAGAAACCGTATAGTTATCAGGTTAGGTGATATGACTCTCATGGTTGCTAATGGAATGAGCGTGGATGCTGAATCCGTAGGGGAATATCACCTTGGATTGATAAGTGGGCAGATATTGATTCTGTGTAACTGTTTGTATTTACCTAGTCTAGCTTGTAATATCATATCTGTATCCTTACTTTCTATGGAAGGATATGATTTTACTTTTGTAAGCGATGTGGTCCACATCCACCTAAATCAAGTTCTGATTGGGTCAGGTACATTAGAAAACGGAATATACGTATTAAATCAAGCTCAGGTTTTTAGTGTCCACAACACACTTAAAAGAAAGTCTCCGGAAACAAATCAAGCTTTCTTATGGCATTGTAGACTGGGTCATATTAATGAGACACGATTAACAAAGTTACATAAAGAGGGATACTTGAATCCGTTCGAGTATCAGTCTTATGCTACTTGTGAATCTTGTCTAATGGGAAAGATGACAAAGACTCCGTTCACTGAACACGGAGTAAGAGCGAGCGAGCTCTTGGGACTCATACACAGTGATGTGTGTGGTCCAATGTCTACACATGCGCGAAGTGGGTATTCATACTTCATTACATTTACGGATGATTTCTCTAGGTCTGGACATGTATTCCTGATGAAGCATAAATCCGAGGCCTTTGAGAAATTTCGGGAATACTAGAATGAAGTTGAAAAACAAACAGGCACAAGTATCAAGACTGTGAGATTTGATCGAGGTGGTGAATACTTGAGTACCGAGTTTCTTGGCTACTTAAAAGAGAATGGTATTCTCTCTCAGCTTACTCCTCCATACACACCACAACACAATGGTGTATCGGAAAGGCGGAATCGAACTCTATTAGATATGGTTTGTTCCATTATGAGTAAGGCTGAGTTACCGCGATCTTTCTAGGGTTATGCACTAGAAACAACTGCATATCTTTTGAACAAAGTTCCAACCAAGACTGTGCCTACCACACCATATCAGATGTGGAGTGGGAAGAAACCCTGTTTTAAGTATCTTAAGACATGGGGATGTCCAGCTTTCGTAAAGAGGCAGCATGCGGACAAGCTCGAGGCACGCTCAATACTGTGTAAGTTTGTGGGATACCCCAAGAACTCCAGGGGGTATCTTTTCTATTCTGTAGAGGAACAAAAGGTTTTTGTTTCTCAGCATCCCCACTTCTTGAAAACAGAATTTTTAGAAAATCATATAAGTGGGAGCGCAATAGAACTGGAAGAAAATTCCAGAACCACAAGCTATTACTGAAAGCTTGGAAGAACCAGAAGTTTCAGGAGAACCGGACATCCCAGCGCCACTCCGTAGGAGTAGTAGGCAGTCTCATCCGCCCGAGAGATACTATGGTTTTCTCATATACAGGGATCGAGAGGATTGCATCATTGAAAATGATGAGCCTGCTAGCTTCCAGCAAGCCATTCAGACCGGTGACTCAGTAAAATGGCTGGATGCAATACGGACCGAGATGGAGTCCATGTACACCAACAAAGTTTGGACTTTGGATATTGCTCCAGAAGGGGTGAAACCCGTAGGCTGCAAGTGGATCTTCAGAAAGAAGATTGGTATAGATGGTCAGGTTGAAACCTATAAAGCTAGACTTTTTACGAAGGGTTTTCGTCAAAGACATGGTTTGGACTATGACGAAACCTTTTCCCAGTGGCTATGCTCAAATCCATTCGGATCCTTCTTGCCATTGCTGCTTTCTTATGAGATCTGGCAAATGGACGTAAAGATGGCTTTTCTAAATGGAAATTTGGAAGAGTGCGTCTATATGGATCAGCCGGAGGGTTTCATTCAGAGTGGGAGCAGCGGTAAAGTGTGCAAGTTGCTTAAGTCCATTTATGGACTGAAGTAGGCATCGCGGAGTTGGAACATCTGCTTTAATGATACTGTTAAAGAATTCGACTTTATCAAAAATCCGGATGAACCATGCATTTACAGTAAGATTGTACGGAGAACTGTGGTATTCCTCGTCTTGTACGTGGATGACATTCTCCTAATAGGAAATGACATTCCTATGCTACAGTCAGTCAAAGGATTCTTGTCACAGAGGTTCTCCATGAAGGTCCTGGGCGATGCTAACTACATTCTAGGATTCCAGATCTATCGTGATAGATCTAAGAGGATGTTGGGACTTTCGCAGTCCAGGTACATCGACACCATACTGAAACGATTCAGTATGGAAGATTCAAATCGCGGTTATCTACCGGCTTGTCACGGAATCACCCTCTCCAAAGAGATGTCTCCCAAGACTGATTTGGAAAGGGCTCGCATATCATCTATACCTTACGCATCTGCGGTAGGCTCTATAATGTATGCGATGTTGTGTACCAGACTAGATGTAGCATAAGCATTGAGCGTTGTAAGCCGGTATCAGTCGGACCCAAGGGAGAAACACTGGATAGCAGTAAAGAACATTCTCAAGTACCTGAGAAGGACAAAGGAGATGTTCTTGGTGTATGGCGGAAAAGACCTCCAGATCGAAGCTTTTGCTGACTCCAGCTTCCAGAGTGAAAAGGATGACTCTAAGTCCATGTCGGGTCATGTCTTTACCCTCAATGGAGGGGCGGTCTATTGGAAGAGCTCCAAGCAGGAAACCGTTGCTGACTCAACGATGGAAGCGGAGTACATAGCTTCTTGCGATGCCGCAAAAGAAGCTGTCTGGATGAAGAAGTTCCTCACAGAACTTCAGGTGGTTCCAACCATTGTTGATCTAATACTGCTGTATTGCGACAACAACGACGCTATTGCTTTAGCGAAGGAACCCAGGTCTCATCAGAAGTCCAGACACATTTTGAGGCGGTACCACCTGATCAGGGAGATCGTAGATCGCCGGGAGATCGAGGTGAAGAGAGTAGATTCGGAGAATAACACTACAGATCCATTCACGAAGGCCATACCCTAGACTCAGTTCGAGCGGCTGATCGAGATGATAGGTCTTCGATACGCCAGTACATGGCCCTAGTGCAAGTGGGAGATTGTTAGTGTATATGCCCCAAAGGCCATTACTGTATCATACTAGTTTGTATATTACTTAATGGAAGCTTGGGATATTTACAGTTGTATAGATAGTCTTGCTCAAAATGGTGGTATGCTACTTGGTTTGTTTCTACTTTAATATGTGCATGTGTTTCTTTTAGCATATCGCTTATACATATTAGTAGAGCCCTGAGAATCGTTGCTTGATTACTAGCGTTGTGATGGCAGTCACACTAGTGGGGGCTGGGTAATCTACAAGCACATCCTTATACAGGTCTCTAGTCGTTAGATTATCGAGACGGGGCATCGATACTTCAGAGTAGACTAGCGTATACGCTTCTCATCCCAGTAGGGAAGATGGTCTGTCCCACAGCCATTAGTACGTCGTACTAGAGATAGTATGCGGGTGCTCGTTAGGATACAAGTACACTGGACAGGACTCGTCGGGAACTGTTGGTTGGTACTATACCTATCGTCAGATAGCAGTTCCCAGGTGACAGGAGTACAACTTAGTCTGTCGACTTGACACAGCTACTTCGCCTCGAGTGTTTTCCTACTGTACTTTGATTACTACCCTACCATGGCTCAAAGGAGTCGTGCAAATAGGTAATAGTTGGGTGCAGTCGCGAAGCACTTAGAGGCAGTAACGGTTAGACATGATTCGTCTCCCCCGGTATTGGGGGTTGTTATCGTGCTGTGTCTAGGAGAGCCATTACACAAAGTGCCTGGCCAGGGAAAGCGAGATTTACTGGTAGTGTTTCCAGTAGTTTCTCAGGGTGTTCTGCGCTACACTCCGGCATGACTTGTACCGCTATTAGGGGTCTGACGTTTACCGCCCCCTAGGCCCGACATGCGATACTCATAGATGAACAGATCGGACTGTACGGAGATTGTCACATTCAGGCTCAGTAGGAGTTCGGATGGGGTCTACCTCGTCGGCCTTCTTATCGACATCTACCTGGGGACCGTTACGTACAGCTAGTGCCGCTTGCGGTCTGTGGTTAAACCCACTGCCAGCGTAGTGTCGAGTCTTTAGAGTCCCACACAGAGAGTTTTCCTGCACTGGGCAAAAGGTGTAGAGGCTGTATGGTTTTACGGCAGGGCTACAATCACTGATGTGCACTTGTGTGCGTATGATGTTCGGGCAGACAATACTAGTTGGCTTTGGTTTAAGCCGGATCGTAGTATTGTATAGATGGATTACTTTTGTATTCTAAGCATTCATATTCTACGGAATGCGGATGCGGGTGTGTATGCACGGTTGTGAGGAGCGAAGAAGGAGATGCCTCATTAGGGTTTTGACCATTGACTTAGTCAAAACCATTATGAGGTGGAGGAAAATATTTACTAATTCTTTTAATGATAATTGTGATGGCTAATTGCTTTGACCATGTTGACGATTTGACCTAGTTGATCATTGTTGACTTGGATATTTTTTATGAGCTCTAGACTCTTCTTATGGCCTGGATTTAACTTGACATGATAATGGTCAAATCAATTGTAACCATCACAATTTATCATGAAAAAAGAATGGTAATTATTTTTCTCATGGATCATTATCTCTTGCTCATTCTCTCTCATCAAAAGAGAGCTCTCATACTCTTTTCTTCTTCCTCCTCACTAGAAAATCCTATAGCTCTCATGTGTTGAGAAAATTAGGATTTAAATAGACAAACAAATCCATCTTCTTCCTCTACATCACCTAGGACATCAAGCTTAGCATACTTGTTGCCCTAGTTACCTCGGCTTGAGGTGGAGCTCGGACTATAGACTCTCGGGTGGATTGTCTTCGACTCTAGGAGGCCGCGGAGGTGACCAAGATACTGATCGATCCTCGGAGCTTGCATGGACGAGGAGGACAGCGGAGGGAAGAACCGAAGGACCGTTTTCGTAAGGTATAATCTCCTTAGCATAGTAGATAGAACCTCTTGTTATTTTTTAGAAATGGTTTGGCAAAGATCCTCATGGTAGTCTATGTTACCTTATGATAAAAATTTGTTTTTTACCTATTCCGCCTCCCCATAAGTACCGGGGTGGGTAACGTTGACTTACATAATGGACATATTGACATATGAGAATATGAAATGATAAGTGGATCATGATGGCTACAAATTGAAAGAGAACAAGTGTGACGTTTATATAATATGATGCGAGATATTAATGTGATGAACGAGTATACAATGTGATATGATGACTTGTGTGATATGTCGTTTTATGGATTCGAGTCGATATGAGATTGTTGATACCTTTGTCGGTCCCTTGATACGAGATGGACATGGATGTGACATGAGAGATATGTACTTTTATATGGATAATGTTTTGCATATTGAGTGATATGCTACGAGACTTAGATGCGTACCCCGATGTTGTATTGGTTGTTAGAATCCCTATTTGTTTAATGCTGCCGTACGATAGATTTCCGTACGCGATGAGTTTTACCTGTTGATTTATACATACCCTTGTTTAGATGAGGTCGTACGATGGATTGTACCGTACGCGATGTTGTGAGGCTGGATGCCGATTGATAGATTCACCGACGCGGTCATGTTAGATATGTATACCTTATAGCATTAGTTCACAATGTGCATTTTGCTGCATTCATAGTATTCTCATTGCATTTCATATACCTGTGTTAGTACACCTATACCATTATCGATGATGCGTATGTTACACTTACACAGATTGTCGGCTCACACACTTCATCATCGATAATTGCTATGTCACTACACAGTAGAACTGCTACATTATGCTATGATATACCTGATATGCTCACTTCACTATGCTATGTTGCATGATATAATTGCTACAGCTATATGTACCTTATGCATACATACTGACATGTACACCCACATATCTTGCTATAGCTGCATATACCCCTAAGTGGTATTGTATTGACATGTGATATTGAGACGTTGATTTTTGTTCTATTGCACTTATGAAATACATCATACATACTTGCTTACATGTAGAAACTTATATCTTGCTACAGTTATATGTGCACCTCATATGATGCTGCACTTGATTTCAGAGGATTTGGGAACCGCATGATATATTTTAAAACTGAATTCATTTAAAAAAGCGGTTGTCCCTTAATATGCTCATATTGCTGTTTTATGTTGCATATATCAGTTTTCATGGATTTACGCATTGAGATATGGATTTCATGTGATTTATGGATTTGAGAACCATGGGGGTATTTCAAGAAACTATGTATTGTTTGAAAAGCCGGTTTCTCTTGATATGATATTTCGATGCGTCCACCATGAGATTTCTCGGTTCTGAGATTTGTGATATATACCCGATGCGAGGAGTGGAGTGGGCCGTGTGCGGTTACATGGTGGAGGCCGATATGGTTCCCCTCGGCAAGAAGATCGCAGATGATGGCGATGAGCCTGGAAGGCTGGGCAAGTACCTACCGGTGATAGTATTTGGACTCGGCAGTTATCGTGGGGATACCGACCGGAGTGATGTACAGACATGACATCAGGGCCGGTCGTCGGGACGGCGCCTGAGGCATGAGGATTTACGTGTCGATGCTAGACACGGGTTTCATGATGTTTCGAGTGTCGAGGTTAGACATTCAGGTTTCCATGATTTTGCTGTGTCGCGAGGGACACACATTGTTTTTATATCCTCATATTTACCTGCATATGCTTTTATGATATTTACATGCAGGAGTTGTTGTGTCAGTGGTTGACACGTGGACGAGATCCACTGCATACATGTATTTATTATATTGTTGGACGAGATCCACCTGCATACATGCATTGATTATATTGTTGGATGATATCCACTTGCTGATAGGCAGTTATTATGTGTTGGCACATATGCAGATACGGTCACCCTAGATATCATAGTATTACCTTTATGATATAGTTGACCTAGGAATCGTTGTTTATTTCGATTTCTACCCGATGATGTTTTTCTATCCACGAGTTAGCAACTCACCCCCGTTGTGCCACAGTTCTTGCAGGTAGACCGCATAGATCAGTAGCGGTATCGTTGGCACATAGCTGTTTTTCGGGTGATTTGCTTTTGATAGGCGGTACCTATTGGATCGTGCCACTCTTGTATTATTATTCCTGTTGTATCTAGTCAACTCCATCAATTCAGAAACTAGCAAATTGTATATGTTGCAGACTTAGAAGACTTGTAGTTGCGAGACTTAAGCAATGGGTTTTATGTTCGCTTTTGGGGTTGATGTCTTGCTTTACTTTTTTTTCCTTATGTGGATCTTCGCCGTTGGGCGTCGTATATTTATGCTTGTGGTGGTTGTTTCCGCCGTTGGGCGTGATTTGCTCCCGTTTGGGGATGCTTTATTTTATTCTGTGTTGTACCCATTTTCGGGGTTAGTTTTTACAAGGGAGGTGCTGCCCAAAATTTTCAAAAGATAAAACATGATTTACTATAACTTTATTTCAAATCTTCACCTCTTTATTTCATAAAAAGGTTTAAATTTCTTGGTTTCAGCTTAATTGAATTACATTATGCCTGTAGACGTCGCGTGATTTAGATGCTGGTCGCGAGCTAATATTTTGGGTCATGACAAAATTGGCATCAGAGCGCTAGGTTTAACCGTGGTTCGAGTTTAGGTTTGACTATGTGGAGTCTAGGGCGTATATATTTCAGAACCTAGGCTTGACCTTAGGGAACTTAGACTTGAACAAGGGGGTGTTAGACCCGAACTATCGTTTCATAGGCTGATCCTGATTGATGGACTAGGTGGCTTGAGTAGAGTGACGTACCGTACGTATGTTCCATGGCATATTTACGATACGATACTCCACTTAAGAGACCTTAGGATGTACATATCTTGAGACTTGTGATTCTTTTGGTTTCCTTGATTTTACATCCATTTGAGAACCTTGATTCTATTCGTTTACATGATCACACTCTCACTGATTCCGTTCCTCCTTATGATCATATATTCATTCTGGATCTGTTGATTCATTTCATCACTTTGATCTATTTTCGTCGATACTTGATTGAGGTTCCTGTCACTATGGTTTGAGCGCAGTTTGAGCTGCTGCTAGTGATGCGGTCAGGGCGAGCTCGTCGTGGACGAGGACTGACCATCGTTTTTTCTGGTGACATGAGAACGTATCGATGTAGTGTGGTGTTGTGACCACTCGTTTGAGACGAGTGTACGGTTTTGTACCGGATGATCGGGCCTTTGTTAGAGACTGCCTGCTGTGAGAGGACTGTTGATGTACAACATGTTGGGATTCCTTAGCACCCTACTTGGTTTTCACAGCAACTACCATGCCAAATTTAAAAAATATAAGGTGCTAATAAATTCTAAGCCAGGATCAAGCTAGAGTAACTAGACAATATAACATGTAATCTACTATTACACTAAGTGAATGAGGAATACAACCTTTGTAGACCGGTCCTTCACTTCCAAAGCTCTGTGTTGACGTCCCTTCACTGCGATCATCTGTAACGCTTTGGATTTCGTTTAGGTAATTTTTCGATAATCGGTAAAATAATCAGTATTTTCCGTAAAATGTAAAAATAATTATTTTTCAATATATGCCTAATTATACAAAATCTAGATAAGAAATTGCTAGAAATTGGTTAATAAATTGTCACTTAAAAATTTCTAGTCATTTAAAAAAATTTCCTTAATTAATTATTTTAATATTATTTTAAGCTTTTAAATATACATTAAATTAGTGATAAATATAAATTTAAATGGGTAAATTACATACTTTGGAACCATTATAAACTAAAATCTAGTAGTAACAAAAATGTTAGCAAGACTTTCCAAGATTGTAGTTTCAATGGTTTAAAAATAAATCAAAATGAATTAAAATGAAATTTTAAATAAGAAGTTGATGTGATAAGCATTAATTACACTTGACGGGTTCTTTTCTCATAGAATTTTCTATACAACTCTCTCTCAATCTCCCCCTCTTACCTCAGGCCGAGAGCAACATGCTCCCATCTCCCCATTTCCCCCCATTTTTTGGCTCAAAATTCATCAAAAATCCATTAAAAATTCATAATTTCTTCACAAAACTCAGACAAATCCTTATGCTATCCCTTCTCAAGCCCAAATTGGTTTAAAACATGGAGAAAGGAGGTGTCTTTGGAGACTAGTGCAAGCTAGGTTTCAAACTTGTGAGGTAAAAATTCTAATCTAATTGTTAATTTGTAGTTTAAACATGCTAATTTAGAAATTCAAAGTGTTAATTTGGTTGTTATTGCTTGTTTAAGGAAATTCATGAAAAGGGGTTTGATTTCGTATTAGGGTTTGAAGCATTTCTACTAGGTTAAATTAGGTGTAGTAGTTATCTAGTGGGTTAGTTTTGATGTTTGTGTTAGATTATGATAACTTTATCGCTAATCTACGATGTATGCACGAATTTGGAATTTTGGGAGCTTACTAGGTTTTCGATATAATTAGGAGGTGAATTAATTTTGAAATCTTGAAGATATTATTAGTATCTCCTGTGACATTTAGGGTGTGTGAATGCGAAATTTGGTTTGATCGGGTTTAGTTTTGACGGTTGTTCCGAACGGCGATTTTAGTTATGGTTTTAGTGGTTTTCGTGTGTGTTCCGCGCACCTAGTGCACGTTGTGCCTAACTTGTGAGCATTGATCTTTTAATTTTGTGACTTTGCGTCATTTCAGGAATATGTAATCTTATGTTTTGTGTTGTGCAATTTTAGGATCGGTTTCGGAAATATCGGACGCGGCGCGCAAAGGAAAAGCTATGGTTGGATCAGATTAGCGAGGCGTCCGAGTGAGTAGATGTATACATCTATGGGGAAATCGTCTGGATGGCGTGAGGCACCCCCATAGTTAGGATCACTTTATTACTTGCAAACTATATGCATAGTTAATTAGTTAACCATCTCATTCATATGCATACCTTTCTAGTTATTCGTCTGCTGGCATTGCATGGTTATCTATATACCTATGAGTGATATCACCTTTTAGGACACTTACACCATTACCGTTGGCTCATATTGCATGCGCACTATTCATGTGAACACACACGCCTTTGGTAATTGCCATGCCACGAGCACTGTAGAATCTGCTTAGTTCAGTATCAACACTTGCATCATATATAATACATTGAATTGCATAGCATGTATATACCTCACTTCATCATCATGCTTATATAGATTCCTAGCCATAAATCACATTGCATACCTTTGACATCATAAGCATTTATCATATACAACATGTTGGGTATTATGATTTTATTGAGGATTTCAGTATTGATGAGATTTCTGGATTTTGGGGAAAACCGCAAGAATTTAACAAAAGCTTATTATCATCATTTTTAATATAAAGTTGCGGTTTTCTCGTGATGTATGTGTCGTCCACCATGAGTTTTCATGTTTTCTGTTGGATTTCGAGACCCGATTCGAGGAGTGGATGAACCGTCTCGGGTACATGGTGGGCCCGGTATGGTACCCCGGGGTAAGAAGATCGAGTTGTAGACGATGAGCCTGGCAGGGGAAGACTACCTACCGGTGATGTCTGGCGTGGTGGATATTCGGAGGATACCGACCGTTGTCATGAGATTTGATGATATGGGCCGATCCGGACTGACGGAGCCTGATGTATTGAGATATTGATATAGTGAAACATTAAGACAGATATATTTCCATATTTGGTGTCGATACTTGACACGGTTTCGGATGATTTCAATGATGGTACCTTAGCTATTGCATAGATATTTTTCTAAGTCAAGAATACAGAGATCATCATATTTAAACACTTAAAGATTTCGAATTGATTTTGCATACATGTGCATACATACTAGTGGCATTACATCATATCTAGACATACATGTTGTGGCGCATTTGCGTGCATTCTTACGATAGCCTTATTAGCTGTTATTTTCTACTCACAAGCTGGAAACTCACCCCCGTTGTGCCACAGTGTCTAGCAGGTCGGACCCGTCAGCCTCGTAGCGGCGGGCGTATCTTTTTATTGGCTTCTTTTTCTCAGACTCGCGACATTTCTTGTAGGTGGGTTGTGAGGACACTTTTGTCTCTTTTTGTGATATCATTGTATCTAGTATTCTCCATCTGTAGGTGTTAGTTATATGTATGCCCTAGAGGCCATTACTGTACATTAGATGTATAATGTAGTGGATGCTGGGACATATATAGGTAGGACTTTCTTGCTCGACATGATAGTATGTTATCTGGTTGCTCTTTATCTTAACATGTATACTTTCTGTCTCTCTGTTACATGTTTATAAAGCCCTTAGGATGTGTACTCGACTTCCAGGACTATGATGTAGATCATACTAGTGGGGCCTGGGTAGTCCATGAGTACATCCTTCAATGTTCCTAGTCGCGGGAATATCGAGACGGGGCATCGATATTCCAGAGTAGACTAGCGTATATCTTCTCGACCCATGTGATGGGCGATGGATGATCCCATATCCATTGGTGTTTGACATTAGAGATGGTATGCAGGTGCTCAGTAGAGACTGGGTACACTGAACGGACTCCCCGGGAACTCCCAGATGGTATTATACCTCACGTCAGATAGCAGTTCTCTGGTGACACTGGTACAGCTTAGTCTGTGGACCCGAGATCGTCATAGAGTCTTGTGTGTCTCCCACTATGCATTGATTTCCACCATACCTCGGCTCAACTGAGTCGTGGAAACAGGTGGTTTTTGGGTACAGTCTCGATTCACATGGAGGCAATGAGCGATAGGAGGGGATTCGTCTCTCCCGGTATTGGGGGTAGATGTTGAACTATGTTTGACTGGCCATAACTGGAAATCCCTGGCCAGGGTTGCTGTGATATACTGGTAAGAGTTATCAGTAGTTTCATGCTTGTTATGGACCTTACATCGGCATGACTTATCAAGCTACTGGGGTCTGACGTTTACCACCGCCAGGCGAGATATGCGACATATCAGACGACGAGACTGGACTGTACGGTAAGTGTTACTGGTTGGATTCACTGGAGTGTGAGCGGGCTTGCTCGTTGATCTTCTGATCGCTCAATACCCGAGTGGCCGTTACGTTTAGCAGACCGCTTGCGGCTTGTGGGTGTTTGATATGATCATCACCTGCTGCCGGCGTATTGACGAGTCTTTAGAGTCCTACACAGAGGTTTCCTGGCTCAGGCGAAACGATATAGGAGCGCATATGAGATATGTGCGGGACCGAGAATAATGCGTGTATGTGATACCGTATTCTATTCTCACGATGAATGCATCGATTGGTTGTATGCGATATAACCTAGTTATCGAATCAAGGATTGATTCGATAAGTCGATACATTGGATATTAGTCGGTCATATGCGATGTGACCAGATCGTTAAATCAAGTGTTGATTTAATGATTTAATGTATAATTATATATTTGATATATTACTTTACATTAACTAGTATTTGTTCACTTAAGATTATTTTCTCACTTGAATGTGCACATTGTATATATGATATATTTTTGTGCACTTGATTGTATCATGTTTGATGATACATGCAAACTTGGGTGTGTGTATGTTATACACCATGTTTAGTAAATGGTTAGGGTTTTATTTACCTTATTTATTTTTGGTTAAAAAGAAAAAACTAAATGGTTGCTTTTGTTTTATGGAAGAAGGTTCATGATGCTTCATGCATCTTTGACAAAGTGACCATTTTGTTTTTATTCCTTAACCTAACCATTTAACTAAACCCTAGTTTAGTCTCTACACTAGTTACACTCACCCATGGTTGCTAAATGATAAGGCATCACTTGATTTTCTATTATTATTAATTCTTTTCCATTCTTTTCTTCTTCATCTTCTTCATGAAAAGGAAAAAGCTTGCTAAAAAATTTCAAGTGTTGAAATCAAGTGAGAAATCCAATTCTAAAGTGAACCCACTTCCTATTTCTTCATCCTCTACCACTTTCCATGTAGTATAGGGTGTTTTCTTCACAAGTTTCATGACTTAGTGAAGGTGGAGCTTGAGTTTGAGTTGCCTCGACGTAGATCATCTTCGGCATCGAAGTCAACGACCTAGCCCGACCATTTCTCCGATGAAACCGACAAGGGAGTCCGGGATTCTGATGATCGCAGTGGAGGGACGTCAACAAGGCGCTAAGGAAGTGGAGGACCGAATCTACAAAGGTTGTAGTCACTTTCCTTTTAGTTAAAGTTGTTAACTTGCATTCTTTCGCCTTACCTCTAGTTATCGATCTTGCATAGGGTTTCTTTGGCACATGAAAATTGTAGAATTGGACATGGTTGATCACTTGTAGAACCTCATTAGTGTGCCAAGGAACCCTACAGTTGTATCAGAGCCTGGTTAGAGCTTTAGGCGATGAGTAGACAAAGTTAGAAACCCGATCGAACCCGAAACCCTAATTCAAAATCCTTCTCTGTACAATTTTTCAAAACTGGTCTTTTTGTGAATTAAAAATATGCAGAAAAATCAGCAGACATTTTTAAGAGTTACTGTGAAGCACGTGCGCGTAACTCGACCAAATGGCCGCGAAACCGCGGCACGAGCATGGCAAGTGCGGCGGTTCCGCGGCCATATAGAAGCATCTTGTCATTTTCTTTGCACAGTAATTCCTATCTGTTAGTGCTGTATTTTCTGGGAATTTTTAAATTCTACTCAAGAGTTGAGTTTCCTGGGTTGTATTGGGAGTTCGTAGATTCGATCGGATTGTCTAATTTTGTCTGTGTGTTTTTCCGGATTATTTTAGAACATGTTAAAAAGTGTGACCGGATATAAATACCCAATTTTTCCCCTGCCGGAAAATTTCCAACTGTTGGACTATTCCATAGTTTGAGAACGTTCTGAGTAGTGCAAGTAACGCGATGGACCCTCTAGAAGACACCAAATCTTAACTCGATTATGTGACCGTCTTGAACTGCCCTTTAAACCTTAGGGTTTGGGGCAGTACGACGTGCCACATGTGAGGCGTTGGCTTGACCCTTCTACGACTGGATCGTTGCTACTGTGGCATGAAGTGGATGTTTTTAAACTTATTTCATGTGTTGAGCTGTTTCGGGAAAACTTGGGTGTTTGACTGTTCGATCGAAAAGTTTAACATTTTCTATTTATCTGGAATGTGATACAATATTTGGAATCCACAAGTAGTTATGAGATAACTGATTTGGATGTTATAAACATAGCACTTTAGTCTCACTTGATCGGTTGCCATGGAATTTTGATGTGATCAAAAGTCCGTCGCAATCTCGTAGCGTACGCGGATACTCACCGGTAAAACTTAATAGATAGCCACGCCCCATAGCCCCGACCAAGTGACTGTAGGAGAACCCCGTCGCCGAAAGCATCCGTTCGGGTGCTCGCGGCAGCGGTGTTCCGCCTTGGTGCACTTCGTCGACGACATCGGGGGTACGGCTGCTTATTAAAGTTTGCGACGAGCATTCGATCAGGATGTCGGGAATCTTGTTGAATTGCCCGACTTGATATTGAAAAGTGTTTTCGATAATGGGACTAAAATGCGGGGTTTATAATTGTTAGGCATGCGATGTCTAAGTAATTCATTTGATTAGGCATGCGATGTCTAAGGAGTTTGCGGATTCCAACTGTTGTAGTTTTACACTTTCTTTTCTGTGACCGTAAGTGTAATATGTGATATCACCGGTTTCGTTGCTATATGTCAACGACAATTGGGATGCGCATATTTACTTACGTTGATGGCATGTGATTTTATGTGTTGCTGGATATGTTATATTGGATCGTCGTGTTTGAATAGCCGGGTTTTTTTTTTATGTGAGATGAGTGTTTTTCATTTTCATTCATGTAAAAACTTGTATGTAATATTCTTTTATTGGGGCACTTCCAGGTTGCGGAAGATGTCACCTTTTGTATATTATTTACTTTTCCGCATTAGGATAGACCCAAGGAGGGGAGCACAAGTAACCGGGTTCTAGGGTCCAGTGGGAGACCATCTCGAGGAGTCGAGTTCGGGTCTCCTAACCCTAGAATTGGTAGGGTTGCTTGCCACTCTCGTAGGGGTCTACGGGTATGGGATTGGCTATTCATCGCGACCGTGGAATCCGTGTTTTATACTGGCTCGTATTAAAAACACGGACGTCCTAGTATATCCAATATTTCATATGATATTTTCTGCTGCGTTATCTGTGATATGTTCAGATAGATATTGTATATAGTATATATGATATATTATATAGACGTTGCTTATGTTTTACACCCGCGCTATCCCTGCCCCGCCCTGCCGTTAGTTACCTAACCTAACGGTGCAGACGGGACATCGAGGCGAATGCGGATGGCATAAGCGTACGTTATATTTATCTGTGATGTTTAAGTGGACTTAAATGATGGGACATTCATTAATGAGATTAATGAAAGAAAATAAACCTAAAAGATATTATGGAATCGAATTTCAAAATAAAAATAGGTAGCTACAGTTCTTGCTTTGCATCGCGGTGTTCCTTGTAGAACATCCTGCACCTTATTCGATAAGGAAAGGACCGAGATCCCTTCACCGGGAGTGACTCCTTTAGCAATAACTTGCAGATGCTACAACCCTGGGTTTGTCCTTTGATTGCTTCTATGGTTTTTTGCTTTGCACAGCTGTATATATGATATATCCTGCACCTTATTCGATGAGGAAAGGGCCGACGATCCCTTCACCGGGAGTGACCCCTTCAGCAAAACTAGAAAAGCCTCAAAAACAATCCATTTAAAAACCATTTGATTCCGCAACGAGATCAAGTTCAAAGCATTAAAGGTTTTATTAAAAACCATCCGCAACCCTCCGTCATTTTAGGAAGTAGAGTACTTAGTATTCGTGCTGTGTTTGTTGACCATAGTCAAGGCACAGTGTACGGTAGCTAAGTGATGTCTTCCTACACCGCATATGATGCGATTAGTTAGGACAGTCGTGTGACTTTGTTGACCTTAGTTAAGGGTCATGTGGGTGGGTCTAATTAATGACGGGTAGAACTTGACTTTTGCTTATGATTTGTTGACCATAGTTAAGGTCATAAGTGCTAGGGGTAAAAACCTTTATCGGGAGTTTCAAGTGTTGAAATTTGCAATGAGATTGTATACCTTCTATATGATAGTTGGATCCCGATACCCACTGCGAGTAATTGTTACTCCTGGGAGAGTTTTGCACTTTACAATTAGCCGATCAAGTAGGTGTCTAGAAAGGTGTCAACGGGGTTACGCCTCTGGGAAAACGAGGTTTATTCTAATTAGGTCCGTGCGAAAGCACGGGGAACCTCCCTCAAAGTACTGACACTGGCCTGGCTGAAAGATTGGCGAACTTGTAGCGTGTAATTAATCCCGGCTAGTCTTTCCTTTTAGGGTTTGAAGGAAGATTTGATAAAAACAGTGGGACCCATCCTGATTAGATAAAATAAATAACCAATGTAATCTTGCAAGAGCGCACGCAGAGTGTTTTCTTCTCTCTCTCTCCAGGTAGCAACCATATCACGCCTTAATCAAGATAATAATATGGATCAATTGACTGAACCCGCTTGTTATACTGAGCTGGGGAACGTTGGTCCCGCTCCAACTTATAATTGTTATAAGACCGAGCAGGAAATAGGGGAATACCAGGATTCCCATGCCGCCCAAACGAAGAAAGTGCATATGATGCATCTCCTTCGGGTGTGTTCATTATAAAGAACTGTTTCTCAGTGTCCTCTATGTTCTAGGTATTTGATACCGGATCAGGATCCCGAATATGTAATCCGTTACATGGGCTACAGAAAGGTAGAGAACTGAGAACGGGTGATAAGTTTCATGAGACAGAAAACGGTGCAAGTGTTGCAGCCAAATCTGTTGGTCACTGTCACCCTGTATTACCAATACATTGATTCTGAACAAATGCTATTAGATACCGAACCTGATATACAAAATCATATCAGTCTCTTTATTAGTAAAGAAAGGATATAATTTTGTATTGTTGGATAATGTTTTGAACATTTCCTATATCAAAAGTTGATCGGTTCAGGCACGTTATCTAAAAGCATTGATGTTCTAAATCAAACTACAGTTCCTAGTATACAGAATACACACAAGAGGAAGAGTTCAGAAATGAACGAATCCTTCTTGAGGTATTGTAGACTAGGTCATATCAATGCGACCCGACTAGCTGAAGTTACATATAGATGCATATTTAAATCAGTTTGAATTTACATCTTGTGAAACATGTCGGTCATGTCACAAAGATAAGATGACCACAGCTCTGTTTATTGGAAACAGAGAAAGAGTTAGTAAACTCTTAGGATTGATATATGTTGATGTATGTAAGGTCCCCCGTCTACACATGCCAGGACCGGTTCTTTGTACTTCATTATATTCTCTGATGATCTCTCAAGATTTAGTCATATGTTCCTATTGAAACACAAGTCCGAACCTTTTGAGATATTCACAGAATATAAGTTAGAAGTAGAGAACCAATACGGGTATAAGTATTATGTCCTTTGATGAGATCAAGGAGGAGAATACTTGTGCATAGAATTCCTAGACTATTCTAAAGGAGAATCAGATTCTCTCTCAGCATTGCTCCTCCGTATACACCATAGCACAATGGTATATCGGGGCGGAGCAATCACACCCTATATGATAAGGCGTGCTCTATGATGAGTACTACTGAGTTACCTATTTCCTTTTGTGGTTGTGCAGTTGAGAAGTTGCATACCTGTTGAATTGGATTCAAATCAAATCAGTTGCCTACCACTTCATATGTGATATGGAAAGGGAAGAGCCCATATCTTAAGTTTGTTAAGATTTGGGATTGTCCGAACTATGTCTAAAAGCAAAATCCGGACAAGCTCGAGGCAAGGTCTGTTAAGTAGAACTGGAAAGGTTCCAGCCATACAAACTACGGCTGATGATTTGACGGAACCAAAGGATTCAATAGTCCCCGACGAACCTCAGCCTCTCCACCGAACTAGCAGGGTTCCTCATCCGCCTGAGAGATACTTCGGTTTCTCGATGACAGTGGGAGCGAGGAATGCATCATGAGATGATGACCCAACCAGTTTCGAGCAGGCCATCAAGAGTAGGGACTCTGTAAGAATGGCTGGATGCTTAGTGATCTAAGATGGAATCCTTACACACCAACAAAGTATGGACTCTGGTTGCTATATTTGAAAGGTTAAATCCCCATCAGGAGCAAGTATATCTTGAGAAGATTACTTGGTGTAGATGGAAAAGTTGAGACTTTCAAAGCTAGACTTGTTAAAGGTTTTCGTCATCGACCAGGCGTGGATAATGATGAAACCTTTTCCAGTGGCTATGCTTAAGTCCATCCGGATCCTACTTGCCACGGCTACATACCATGACTACGATATCTGGTGGTTGGGTTTCATGACTGCTTTTCTAAATACTGATTTAGAAGAGAACATCTATAAGTACACAGCCAGAAGGCTTCGTAAACAGTGGGAGCAGCGGAAACGTGTGCAAGATGCTTTACAGAATAAAGCAGGCATCGCGGAGTTGGAACGTCTGTTTTGATGCGATAGTCAAAGAGTTTGACTTCATCAAAATGGTAGATGAACCTTGTATATACAAAAAGGTAGTAGAGAGTAAGGTGGTCATCCTCGTATTGTACGTGGACAACATACTCTTGATAGGAAAAGAGTTTCCTATGCTACGCTCGGTCAATCTCCTCCTATCACATGGATTCTCTATATAGGATCAAAGTGATACCTCCTAAATCCTGGGTTTTGGATCTATGAGATAAATCTAAAGGGATGTTAGGGTTCTCACTAGGTTTAGTGAGATGGTATCAGTTGATCCTGGGGAGAATCACTGGAAAGGTTCCATGGTGATAAAGACGACTGAATGTCAGTCGCAGGCAATGTCTTTACCCTCAGTGGAGGAAAGGTATGTTGGAAGAGTTCCAAGCTAGATACCGTGGCAGACTAGACGATAAAGACTGGTAACATCACTATTAAAGATACTACCAAAGAGGCAGTTTGGGTGTATATTGGTTCATGAGATGAACTAGGTTCCTACCATTGTGTGACAATGGAAGTGTGGCTTTGGCCCAGGAACCCTGGTCCCATCAGTGACTCAGACATATTCTGAGGCAGCATCACCTGATTATGGAGATAGTTGATCTCCAGGGTGATCGAGGTTAGGAGAGTAGACTCAGAGGACAACACGGCGGATCCACTCACAAAGGCTTTTTCCCAGAGAGAGACTTATATGGGATGGTTGAGTATGAGATACTGCAACCACTGCTACAGATGGCCCTAGTGCAAGTGGGAGATTGTTAGTTATATGTATGCCCTAGAGGCCATTACTGTACATTGGATGTATATTGTAGTGGATGCTGGGACATATATAGGTAGGACTTTCTTGCTCGACATGATAGTAAGCTATCTGGTTGCTCTTTATCTTAACATGTATACTTTCGGTCTCTCTGTTACATGTTGATAAAGCCCTTAGGATGTGTACTCGACTTCCAGGACTATGATGTAGATCATACTAGTGGGGCCTGGGTAGTCCATGAGTACATCCTTCAATGTTCCTAGTCGCGGGTGTAGGATTCCTAGGCACACTATAGAGGTCTCACAAGGCATCGAACATGCCAATTTAAAATTTTATGGGTGCCGAGAAACCCTAATACGGATCGTCGGCTAGATTTCTAGGCGAAACTATAAACTAGTTAACACTTTAACTAAAAGTTAGATGCTACAACCTTTGTAGATCCGGATATCCACTTCCTTAGCTCTACGTAGTCATCCTCTCGCTGTCCTTTTCGAATCCTAGACTCATTCGTCGGCTTCATCGGGAAAACGAGCGGAATAGGTCGTCTGCTTCGTGTCAAAGACGATCTATGTCGAGATTGCGCAAGTTCAAGCTCCAACTTCACCAAGTTGTGAAACTTGTGAAGAAAACACCCAAAACAACTTGGCAAGAGGTAGAGGGTGAAGAAATAGGAGGTGGGTTCACTTTAGAATTGGATTTCACTCACTTTTTCTCAAGTTGCCATTGATGGCATCTAGTTTTCTCTCTTGAAGAAGAAGGAGAAGATGAAGCTAGTTTATGATAAGTGTTATGATAAATTAAAAAAGAAATCAATACTTATCATAATCTAACCTTAGTTGAGTGTAGAGAATGGACCATGGTTACTTGGATGAGTTAGGGTTAAGCATGAAGACAAGAATGGTCACTAAGGTCAAAGCTTCATGAAGCTTCAACATAAAACAAATAAAGCCACCATTCTTATCTTAATCCATTTCAAATAAATAAATAAATAGATAAATGAATTTGCAAACCCTAATCAACACTTAACCATGGTTTAATTCTTTACACTTAACCATGAAAGCAAGTATCATTAAACATGATACAAACATGTGTACAAAAGTATATCACATATACAACTTGCACATCAAGTGAGAAAATCCATTTAAAGTGAACCTATACTAGCTAATGCAAAGTAATATATCAAATATATATAATTACACATTAAATCATTAAATCAACATTTGATTCAATGATCCGGTCATGTCGCACATAACCGACTAGTATTCAATATATCGATTTATCGAATCAATGATTCGATAACTAGGTCATATCGAATATAACCAATCGAAACATATATCGCGAGAATGAAATGCGGTATCACATACACGCATTATTCTCGGTCCTGCACATATCTCATATGCGCTCCTATTTCGTTTCGCTTGAACCAGGAAACCTCTGTGTAGGACTCTAAAGACTCGTCAATACGCCGGTAGCAGATGATGATCATATCAAGCACCCACAAGCCGCAAGTGGTCTGCTAAACGTAACGGCCATCCGGGTATCGAGCGATCAGAAGATCGACGAGCTAGCCCGCTCACACTCCTGTGAATCCAACCAGTAACACTTACCGCACAGTCCGGTCTATTCGTCTAATATGTCGCATATCAAGTCTAGGGGTGGTATACGTCAGACCTCAATAACCGATAAGTCATGCCGATGTAAGGCTCAAAACGGGTCGAGAAACTACTGGTAACACTTACCAGCAAATCTCTGATCAGCCCTGGCCAGGGACTTCCCTGTTACGGCCAATCGAGCACAGCGCAACATCAACCCCCAATACCGGGAGAGACGAAACCCCTCCTATCGCTCAGTGCCTCCATGTGACTCGGGACTGTACCCAAAGACCACCGTTTTGCATGCCCTCATGGACGTGGTAAGGTGGAGATCAAAGCACAGTGGGAATCACACAAGATTCTATGACGATCTCGGGTCTACAGACTAACCTGTACAAGTGTCACCTGAGAACTGCCATCTGACGTGAGGTATAATACCATCTGGGAGTTCTCGTCGAGTCCGTCCAGTGTACCCAGTCTCCACTGAGCACCCATATACCATCTCTGATGTCAAACACCAATGGATGTGGGATCATCCATCGCCCATCTCATGGGTCGAGAAGCGTATACGCTAGTCTACTCTGGTATATCGATGCCCCGTCTCGATACACCCACGACTAGGGACCTTGAAGGATGTACTTATGGACTACCATGTCCCCACTAGTATGATCTGCATCACAGTCCAGGTAGTCAAGTACATATCCTAAGGGCTTTACCAACATGTAACTATAAGAAAGTATAAAGAGACTAGTGTACATGTTAAGATAAAGAGTAACCAGATAGCATACTATCATATCGAGCAAGAAAGTCATCTCTATATATGTCCAAGCATCCAATATAATATACATCATCTGTACAATACTGGCCTCTAGGGCATACATACAACTAACAATCTCCCACTTGCACTAGGGCCAGTTGCTGTAGTATCGCATACCGAGCATTCCGAAGAGTCTCTCAAACTGTATCTGGGGAATGGCCTTCGTGAGTGGATCCGCGGTGTTGTTCTTCGTGTCAACCCTCCTGACCTCGATCTCCCGGCGATCAACTATCTCCCGGATCAGGTGATACCGCCTCAGAATATGCCTGGATCGCTGATGGGACCTGGGTTCCTTGGCCAAAGCCACCACTCCATTGTTATCGCAATACAAAGGTATTGGATGCTCAATGGATGGAACCACACCAAGTTCAGTAATGAACTTCTTGATCCAAACAGCTTCTTTAGCAGCATCGTTGGCAGCGATGTATTCAGCCTCCATCGTCGAGTCTGCCACGGTTTCCTGCTTGGAACTCTTCCAGCTAACCGCCCCTCCGTAAAGGGTAAAGACAAAGCCCGACTGTGACTTAGAGTCGTCCTTATCACTCTGGAAGCTCGAATCGGTAAAGGACTCCACTTGGAGTTCTCCGTTACCATACACCAAGAGCATCTCTTTAGTCCTTCGCAAGTACTTGAGAATGCTCTTCACAGCTGTCCAGTGATTCTCTCCAGGATAGGCTTGATACCTGCTCACTACACTTAGTGAGTATGCTACATCGGGTCTGGTACATAGCATCGCATACATGATAGAGCCTACTGCCGAAGCATAGGGTATCCCTTGCATGCGAGCTCTCTCCAAATCAGTCTTGGGAGACATCTCTTTGGAGAGAGTGACTCCAGAGATCGTGGGCAAGTTCCCACGCTTGGACTCTTCCGTACTAAACCTCTTTAGTATGGTGTCAATGTACCTGGATTGGGACAATCCCAAAATCCTTTTGGATCTATCTCTATAGATCCTGATTCCCAATATGCAGGAGGCATCACCAAGATCTTTCATCGAGAATCTTTGTGATAAGAAGAGCTTGACCGATTGCAGAATAGGAATATCATTTCCTATCAAGAGTATGTCGTCCACGTACAATACGAGGAAGACAACCTTACTCTCTGCCACCTTCTTATAGATACAAGGTTCATCTGGATTTTTGACGAAATCAAACTCTTTGATAACGACGTCAAAGCAGATGTTCCAACTCCGCGATGCTTGCTTTAATCCATAAATGGATTTAAGCAGCTTGCACACCTTCCCGCTGCTCCCACTGTCTACGAAGCCCTCTGGCTAAGTCATGTACACGCACTCTTCTAAATCACCATTTAGAAAGGCGGTCTTAACATCCATTTGCTAGATTTCGTAGTCATGAAAGGCAGCAATGGCAAGCATGTTTCGGATGGATTTAAGCTTAGCCACTGGAGAAAAGGTTTCGTCATAGTCCACACTTGGTCTTTGACGAAAACCCTTTGCTACAAGTCTAACTTTGAAAGTCTCCACTTTCCCATCTACACCAAATTTCTTCTTGAAGATCCACTTGCTCCCAATGGGTTTTACCCCTTCAGGAGCAACTTCCAAAGTCCATACTTTGTTGGTGTACATGGATTCCATCTCGGACCGCATAGCATCCAGCCATTTCATTGAGTCCCTACTCGTGATGGCCTGCTCGAAGCTAGTTGGGTCATCATCATCCATGATGCAATCCTCGCTTCCACCATCAATGAGAAAACCGTAGTATCTCTCAGGTGGACGAGAAACCCTACTAGATCGGCGGAGAGGCTGGGGTTCGTCGGGTACTATCGAATCTTCTGGTTCCACTAAATCTTCAGTTATAGTTTGTGTATCTGGAATTTCTTCCAGCTCTACCACTTTGCCACTAATTTCTTTTTCAAGGAATTCCTTTTCTAAAAAGGTGGCATATTGAGAAACAAACACTTTTTGTTCTTCAGCATGGTAGAAAAATATCCTTGGGAATTCTTAGGATATCCCACAAACTTGCAGAGAACTGACCGTGCCTCGAGTTTGTCTGGATTTTGCCTTTTGACATAGGCCGGACAGCCCCATATCTTAACTCGTTTAAAATATGGTCTCTTCCCACTCCATATCTCATATGGTGTGGTAGGTACAGATTTAGATGGAACTTGATTCAATAGGTATGCTGCCGTCTCCAGTGCATGTCCCCAGAAGGAAATAGGTAACTCAGCTGTGCTCATCATAGAGCGCACCATATCTAATAGGATGCGGTTGCTCCGTTCAGATACACCGTTGTGCTGTGGTGTATATGGAGGAGTCAGCTGAGAGAGAATCCCATTCTCTTTTAGGAAGTCCAGGAATTCATTGCTCAAGTATTCCCCTCCTCGATCAGATCGTAGGATTTTAATACTTTTTCCGGTTTGGTTCTCAACTTCTTGTTTATATTCCCTAAATTTCTCAAAAGCTTCTGATTTGTGTTTCATCAGGAACACATACCCGAACCTAGAGAGATCGTCAGTGAATGTAATGAAGTATGAAGAACCATCCCTGGCATGTGTAGACATGGGACCGCATACATCACTATGTATAAGTCCCAAGAGTTCGGTAACTCTTTCTCCGTGTCCCGTAAATGGAGTTTTGGTCATCTTGCCTTTGAGACATGACTGGCAAGTGTCATAAGATGAAAATTCGAAAGGTTTCAAATATCCATCCTTATGTAACTTAGCCAGTCGTGTCACATTGATGTGACCCAGTCTACAATGCCACAAGAAGGAATCGTTCAGTTCTGAACTCTTCCTCTTGTGTGTGTTTGTTATGCTCAGAACTGTTGATTGGTTTAGAACATAAATGCCATTGCACAACGTGCCTGATCCAACCAACTTTTGGTTACGGAATATGTTCATAACATTGTCCTGTAATACAAAATTATATCCCTCTTTACTCAGCAAAGAAACCGATATAATGTTGCATATCAGATTCGGCATGTAATAGCATTCGTTCAGAACCAATGTATTTCCAGTTGGTAATACAAGGTGATATTCTCCGACAGTTTTAGCTGCAACAATTGCACCATTTCCAACTCTAATGTCTTTATCACCTTCTCCAAGTTCTCTAACTTTCCTTAGCCTATGTAACTGATTACATATATGGGATCCTGACCCGGTATCTAATACCCAGGACGTATAGCAAATAGAGAAACAGTTCTCAGTAACGAACACACCCGAAGAAAATGCATCATCATGTACTTTCTTCATTCGGGTGGCATGGGAATCCTGGTATTCCCCTATTTCCTGTTCATTCCTATAACTCTTATAAAAAGGAACGGAACCAACGTTCCCCAGCACAGTATAACATGCGGGTTCGGTCAATACATCCATATTATTATCTTGATTAAGGCATGAAATGGTCGCTACCTGGAGAGAGAGAGAAGTATACACTTTAGCGTATGCTCGTGCAAGATCAGATTGGTTATTATCTTATCTAATCAGGATGGCTCCCACTGCTTTTTATCAAATCTTCCTTCAAACCTTAAAAGGAAAGACTAGCCGGGATTAATTACACACTACAAGTTCGCCAATCTTTCAGCCAGGCCAGTGTCGGTACGTTGAGGGAGGTCCCCCGTGCTTTCGCACGAACCTAATTACTGTAAACCTCGTTTTCCCAGAGGCGTAACCTCGTTAACACCTTTCTAGACACCTACTTGATCGGCTAATTGTAATGTGTAAAACTCTCTCAGGAGTAACTCTTACTCGCAGTGGGTATCGGGATCCAACTATCTCATAGAAGGTATGCAATCTCATTGCAAATTTCAACACTTGAAATTCCCGATAATATTTTGCCCCTAGCAGCTATATGACCTTAACATAGTCAACAAATCATAAGTGCTAGTCAAGTTCAACCCGTCATTTCCCGATTGAATTAAACCCACCCGCACGACGCTTAACATAGTCAACAAAGTCGCACGACTACCCTAATCCAATCGTATCATATGCTTATACAGATAAGCACTAATTAGCTACCGCACACTACGCCTTAACATAGTCAACAAACGTAGCACGAATACTAACTAGTACTTATCTGAAATGACGGAGGGCTACGTCAGGTTTTTCTGAAAACCTATTGCGTAATGAACTTGATATCGTTGTAGAATCAAATGAAGTTTTAAAATGGAATGATTTTGAGGCTTTTCTAGTTTTGCTAAAGGGGTCACTCCCGGTGAAGGGATCGTCGGCCCTTTCCTCGTCGAATGAGGTGCGGGATATATCATATATATCACTGTGCAAAGCAAAAACTCTTAAAAGCAATCAAAGCCAAACCGAGTGTGTAGCATCTGCCAGTTATTGCTAAAGGAGTCACTCCCGGTGAAGGGATCTCGGTCCTTTCCTCATCGAATAAGGTGCAGGGTATATCATATATACCGCTATGCAAAGCAAGAACTGTAGTTACCTGTTTTGTTTAAAATCTGATTCTACAACATCTTAGGTTTCTTTTCTTTCATTAATCACATTAATGAAGTCCCATCATTTAAATACCTAAACATCACAGATAGATATGACGTACACTTATGCCATCCGCATTCGTCTCAATGTCCCCTCGTGCACCGTTAGGTTAGGTAACTAACGACAGGGCAGGGCAGGGCTAGCGCGGGTGTAAAACATAAGTAACATCTATATAATATATCATATATACTATATACTATATCCATCACAGAATCACAACACAGATATCGCAGCAGAATAAACATATGAAATATTGGATATACTAGGACGTCCGTGTTTTCAATACGAGCCAGTATAAAACACGGATTCCACGGTCGTGATGAATAGCCAATCCCACACCCCTAGACCCCTACGAGAGCGGCAAGCAACCCTGCCAATTCTAGGGTTAGGAGACCCGGACTCGACTCCTCGAGTTGGTCTCCCACTGGACCCCAGAACCCGGTTACTTGTGCTCCCCTCCTGGGTCTATCCTAATGCAGAAAAGTAAATAATATACAAAAGGTGACAACTTCCGCTACCTGGAAATGCCCCAAATAAAAGAATATTACATACAAGTTTTTACATGAATGAAAATGAAAAACACTCATCTCACATAAAAAACCCCCGGCTATTCGAACACGACGATCCAATATAACATATCCAGCAACACATAACATCACATGTCATCAACGTAAGTAAGTATGCATACCCCAATTGTCGTTGACGTATAGCAACGAAACCGGCGATATGAACATACTACACTTACGGTCACAGAAAAGAAAGTGTAAAACTACAACAATTGGAATCCGCAACCTCTTTAGACATCGCATGCCTAACAGATATAAATCCCGCATTTTAGTCTCATTATCGAAAACTCTTTTCAATATCATATGGGACTAAATTGCTAGATTTATAACATTCATTCAGTTATCTCATAACTACTTGTGAATTCCAATTATTGTATCACATTCCAGATAAACAGAAAATGTTAAACTTTCCGATCGAACAGTCGAATACCCAAGTTTTCCCGATACAACTCAACACATGAAATAAGTCTAAAAACATTCAGTTCGTGCCTCAGTACCAACGGTCCAGCCGTAGAAGGGTCAAGCCAACGCCTCACATGTGGTACGCCGTACTGCCCCAAACCCGAAGGTTCAAAGGGCAGTTCAAGATGGTCACATAATCGAGTTAAGGTTTGTTATCTTCCAGAGGGTCCATCGCGTTACTTGCACTACTTAGAACGTCGTTAAACTACGGAAAAATCCAACACTTGGAAATTTGCCGACAGGGGAAAAGTTGGGTATTTATATCCGGTCGAACTTTTTAACATATTCTAAAAATTATCCGGAAATACACAAAGACGAAATTTGATACCCCGATCGAAACACCGAATCCCCAAAGCAACCCCAGAAAATTCAACTCTTGAATAAAATTTAAAAATTCCCAGAAAATCCAACACCAGAAGGTATCAGTTACTGTGCAAAAATTATATAATAATTTAATAAAGCTGCCGCGGATCCGCCGCCTAAGGAGGCTTAGGCCGCGGATCCGCCGCGCTTTAGACTGTTCATAAAGAAATTTTTGCACCGTAATTCATATATTTCCCTGCTGAATTTTTTAGCAATTTTTAATCTGGAAAAATCCCAGAATTTAGAAAAAGTCCAGAGAGCATCTTAAAGTTAGGTTTTCGGGTTCGATCGGGTTTCAAATTACGTCTAGACTTCGTCTAAGGCTCTAGCTAGGCTCTGATACCACTGTAGGGTTCTTAGACACACTATAGAGGTCTCACAAGGCATCGAACATGCCAATTTAAAATTTTATGGGTGCCGAGAAACCCTAATACGGATCGTCGGCTAGATTTCTAGGCGAAACTATAAACTAGTTAACACTTTAACTAAAAGTTAGATGCTACAACCTTTGTAGATCCGGATATCCACTTCCTTAGCTCCACGTAGTCATCCTCTCGCTGTCCTTTTCGAATCCTAGACTCATTCGTCGGCTTCATCGGGAAAACGAGCGGAATAGGTCGTCGGCTTCGTGTCAAAGACGATCTACGTCGAGGTTGCGCAAGTTCAAGCTCCAACTTCACCAAGTTGTGAAACTTGTGAAGAAAACACCGAAAACAACTTGGCAAGAGGTAGAGGGTGAAGAAATAGGAGGTGGGTTCACTTTAGAATTGGATTTCACTCACTTTTTCTCAAGTTGCCATTGATGGCATCTAGTTTTCTCTCTTGAAGAAGAAGGAGAAGATGAAGCTAGTTTATGATAAGTGTTATGATAAATTAAAAAAGAAATCAATACTTATCATAATCTAACCTTAGTTGAGTGTAGAGAATGGACCATGGTTACTTGGATGAGTTAGGGTTAAGCATGAAGACAAGAATGGTCACTAAGGTCAAAGCTTCATGAAGCTTCAACATAAAACAAATAAAGCCACCATTCTTATCTTAATCCATTTCAAATAAATAAATAAATAGATAAATGAATTTGCAAACCCTAATCAACACTTAACCATGGTTTAATTCTTTACACTTAACCATGAAAGCAAGTATCATCAAACATGATACAAACATGTGTACAAAAGTATATCACATATACAACTTGCACATCAAGTGAGAAAATCCATTTAAAGTGAACCTATACTAGCTAATGCAAAGTAATATATCAAATATATATAATTACACATTAAATCATTAAATCAACATTTGATTCAATGATCCGGTCATGTCGCACATAACCGACTAGTATTCAATGTATCGATTTATTGAATAATGATTCGATAACTAGGTCATATCGAATATAACCAATCGAAACATATATCACGAGAATGAAATGCGGTATCACATACACGCATTATTCTCGGTCCTGCACATATCTCATATGCGCTCCTATTTCGTTTCGGTTGAACCAGGAAACCTCTGTGTAGGACTCTAAAGACTCGTCAATACGCCGGTAGCAGATGATGATCATATCAAGCACCCACAAGCCGCAAGCGGTCTGCTAAACGTAACGGCCATCCGGGTATCGAGCGATCAGAAGATCGACGAGCTAGCCCGCTCACACTCCTGTGAATCCAACCAGTAACACTTACCGTACAGTCCGGTCTATTCGTCTGATATGTCGCATATCAAGTCTAGGGATGGTATACGTCAGACCCCAATAACCGATAAGTCATGCCGATGTGAGGCTCATAACGGGTCGAGAAACTACTGGTAACACTTACCAGCAAATCTCTGATCAGCCCTGGCCAGGGACTTCCCTGTTACGGCCAATCGAGCACAGCGCAACATCAACCCCCAATACCGGGAGAGACGAAACCCCTCCTATCGCTCATTGACTCCATGTGACTCGGGACTGTACCCAAAGACCACCATTTTGCACGCCCTCATGGACGTGGTAAGGTGGAGATCAAAGCACAGTGGGAATCACACAAGACTCAATGACGATCTCGGGTCTACAGACTAACCTTTACAAGTGTCACCTGAGAACTGCCATCTGGGAGTTCTCGGCGAGTCCGTCCAGTGTACCCAGTCTCCACTGAGCACCCGTATACCATCTCTGATGTCAAACACCAATGTATGTGGGATCATCCATCGCCCATCTCATGGGTCGAGAAGCGTATACGCTAGTCTACTCTGGTATATCGATGCCCCGTCTCGATACACCTACGACTAGGGACCTTGAAGGATGTACTTATGGACTACCATGTCCCCACTAGTATGATCTGCATCACAGTCCAGGTAGTCAAGTACATATCCTAAGGGCTTTACCAACATGTAACTATAAGACAGTATAAAGAGACTAGTGTACATGTTAAGATAAAGAGTAACCAGATAGCATACTATCATATCGAGAGAGAAAGTCATCTCTATATATGTCCAAGCATCCAATATAATATACATCATCTGTACAATACTGGCCTCTAGGGCATACATACAACTAACAGCGGGAATATCGAGACGGGGCATCGATATTCCAGAGTAGACTAGCGTATATCTTCTCGACCCATGTGACGGGCGATGGATGATCTCATATCCATTGGTGTTTGACATTAGAGATGGTATGCGGGTGCTCAGTGGAGACTGGGTACACTGAACGGACTCGCCGAGAACTCCCAGATGGTATTATACCTCACGTCAGATGGCAGTTCTCTGGTGACACCGGTACAGCTTAGTCTGTTGACCCGAGATCGTCATAGAGTCTTGTGTGTCTCCCACGGTGCTTTGATTTCCACCCTATCTCGGCTCTACTGAGTCGTGCAAACAGGTGGTTTTTGGGTACAGTCCCGATTCACATAGAGGCAATGAGTGATAGGAGGGGATTCGTCTCTCCCGGTATTGGGGGTTGATGTTGCGCTATGCTTGACTGGCCATAACTGGAAACCACTGGCCAGGGTTGCTGTGATATACTGGTAAGAGTTATCAGTAGTTTCATGCTTGTTATGGATCTTACATCGGCATGACTTATCAAGCTACTGGGGTCTGACGTTTACCACCCCTAGGCGAGATATGCGACATATCAGACGACGAGACCGGACTATACGGTAAGTGTTACTGGTTGGATTCACAGGAGTGTGAGCGGGCTTGCTCGTTTATCTTCTGATCGCTCAATACCCGGGTGGCCGTTACGTTTAGCAGACCGCTTGCGGCTTGTGGGTGTTTGATATGATCATCACCTGCTGCCGGCGTATTGACGAGTCTTTAGAGTCCTACACAGAGGTTTCCTGGCTCAGGCGAAACAAAATAGGAGCGCATATGAGATATGTGCGGGACCAAGAATAATGCCTGTATGTGATACCGTATTCTATTCTCGCGATGAATGCATCGATTGGTTGTATGCGATATAACCTAGTTATCGAATCAAGGATTGATTCGATAAGTCGATACATTGGATATTAGTCGGTCATATGCGATGTGACCGGATCGTTAAATCAAGTGTTGATTTAATGATTTAATGTATAATTATATATTTGATATATTACTTTACATTAACTAGTATTTGTTCACTTAAGATTATTTTCTCACTTGAATGTGCACATTGTATATATGATATATTTTTGTGCACTTGATTGTATCATGTTTGATGATACATGCAAACTTGGGTGTGTGTATGTTATACACCATGTTTAGTAAATGGTTAGGGTTTTATTTACCTTATTTATTTTTGGTTAAAAAGAAAAAACTAAATGGTTGCTTTTGTTATATGCAAGAAGGTTCATGATACTTCATGCATCTTTAACAAAGTGACCATTTTGTTTTTATTCCTTAACCTAACCATTTAACTAAACCCTAGTTTAGTCTCTACACTAGTTACGCTCACCCATGGTTGCTAAATGATAAGGCATCACTTGATTTTCTATTATTATTAATTCTTTTCCATTCTTTTCTTCTTCATCTTCTTCATGAAAAGGAAAAAGCTTGCTAAAAAATTTCAAGTGTTGAAATCAAGTGAGAAATCCAATTCTAAAGTTAACCCACTTCATATTTCTTCATCCTCTACCACTTTCCATGTAGTGTAGGGTGTTTTCTTCACAAGTTTCATGACTTAGTGAAGGTGGAGCTTGAGCTTGAGTTGCCTCGACGTAGATCATCTTCGGCATCGAAGTCAACGACCTAGCCCGACCATTTCTCCGATGAAACCGACAAGGGAGTCCGGGAATCTGATGATCGCAGTGGAGGGACGTCAACACGGAGCTAAGAAAGTGGAGGACCGGATCTACAAAGGTTGTAGTCACTTTCCTTTTAGTTAAAGTTGTTAACTTGCATTCTTTCGCCTTACCTCTAGTTATCGATCTTGCATAGGGTTTCTTTGGCACATGAAAATTGTAGAATTGGACATGGTTGATCACTTGTAGAACCTCATTAGTGTGCCAAGGAACCCTACAGTAGGGTTGCTAGGCACACGCACAAGGGTCTTGATTGAAACGAATTCTTGATGTGTAGTATGAAAATTGTAAGAAATCACAACCAAAAATTATTTGACCGCAATCAACTACGGTGTCGGATGTAGATTGTAAGCGAGTGCGGATCGTCCACAGGGACAGTGTAATAGTTCGTCTTTTGAATTAGATGAGTCGAAACTTTAATGAAAAGAAAACAAAACAATTCATGATTTAAAGAATTGAAGTTCAAAAATTAAAAAATCTAGATCTAATAACAAGAAAAAGATAGAATCAAGAATTGATAGTTTGTTGATTTTTTCAAACCAAATATCAAGAATCGAAATGAAGCTCGTAGGAATCGATCGGATCTATAGATGTGATGCAATCTTACGATGACGTATTCTTATCCTTCGATGAATTGATACTAGATCGATGATGATCGACAAGAATTAGGGATTTCTAGTGAAACTAGGGTTTCATCTTATCCCTTGTTCTTTCGTCGATATCATTCACATTCTAGCTCTAGTAAATTCAAGAAACGATCGTAGATCCCTAATTTCGAGCGATCACAATCAAGAAAGCATCGCTACGAAACTAGGTCATCGATTCTTGAACTTGCTAGGGTTTACAAAACTCGTAGGACTCAAGAATCGTATTAAGATTTGTTACATCATCATTCTATTGATCGTCTCGACTTCTTTACGAGCGGAGTTTTACTCAAACATCATCACAAGAACTACAATCATAAATTGAGATCGAATCATGATGCAAGAATTTAAAGAAAGCAAGATTCAAGAATTTCACCTTTTATTTATATCAACAATTTCGTTACATTCGCTCAAGAACTACAAGAGGAAGAACTCGATCGTCGATTTGGCTTCGCTCGTCTCCGTGAGTCGTGGATCGTCTTGGATCACTTGCCCGATTGAAGATCGGCTCTGCTCATAAAAGGTTGAAGGGCTTCTTGCTCGATTGGTACTCAAGATCTTGAATTTGGAGTGGAATTAGGGTTAGGGTTTCGCACAAGCCTTGTCACTAGACTTGTGGAAGAAGATGAAGAATTAGAATGATGAGAGAAGACTAACTAATGATTAATGAACAACCTCAACCCTTAGATCTATGCTCCTATTTATAGATCTTAAAACCCTAGATCTAGGATTTAAGTTTCCCTCCAAAAGTTTGTTGAGGAAATTTGAATTTCCCTCCAAAATTTAGTTAGAGGAGAAGCTTCTAGATGTGATTAGTTAGGAGGGAGCTTCTAGAAGAGGTTAGTTAGGAGCTTAATTAGGATTAGCTTTGCTTAATGATCTTTGCTGATCTGGCAGTAGCTTCGCGAGAATTCTGGAATTAGACATATCTTTCTGAGCTGTAGGCCTTGAGATATGAATTTTGCACTAAAAATAATTTGCTGATCTGACCAAACCGCCACAGAACCGCGGCGCAAGCCGGCTCCCGCCGCGGTTCCGCGGCGCTTTTGAAGAGTTGGGGCTCGGGCTCTCTGGTGCTTGTTGGTCTTGAGTTGTGGGCCTTTCTTTGATATGTTGAATTGTATTTCTCCCTTTGGATTGCTACCAGATCTCAAAACTTGGAGTTGGTGTAATGTTTGATCAGCAAAATGACAATTTTGGCTTTTCTTCCGGATTTTCCTGCACAATTTCTCAAGACAAGTGTTGCGCAATATAGAGATGATTCGATGCCATGAAATGCAGTCAATTTCCCTTAAAGTGCTGGTTTTAGAGTCTAACACATGCAATCTGATATTTTACGACTTATTTGCTAATATGTGAAATATGAATACCGAACACTTCTAAATGAGTGCAAATGATAGGGAAATTGTCGATTAAAATATGCAATATTTTCGACTGATCAAATTCCCCAAAACTTATTTTCGATCGTCTCGAGCGAACTTTTTATTAAAAAGAAGGAGAAAATAAAGAAAGAGAAAAACTAACTAGCACACTTTCGTAGGCAACACGATTGCACTGAGCACGTGCAACAAGCCTTTAAACCTCTAGGTGTCCCTAGTAGGAGGAGTGTTGTCTCCTGAGGGTTTTCAGCGGATTGTACCCACAAAATCCAATAATAAAAGGAAGATCATGAATATTACATTTAAAGAAAAGAATTGTAAAAGAAAAGCCTTGAAAATTAGGGTTTCCAACTAAGCTAGCTTTTCGGTTGTCATGAGCCCTATATTAATGGTCATGAAAAAATGTCAGAAATCACGTCCTCCTTCAATAAAACATCGTCTTATTCTTCATTCCTACCTTTCTTCCAAACATCGATCATATAACCCAGCGTGTGTGTAAAGGACATCCCTACACCCTGAGAATTCAATTCAAGCTATCATACTCTTGCCCATCAGCCTCAGTACTTTTTAATTAATGAATATTTAGATGAGATTGCTCATACACTTTCATGCGACCGTTAATACTTCTTGAGGTACTAACCGACCGATTACTCCTGTGCTTGCTTACTTGGTGTATTTTCCTCGTCCTGCACCACCTCAGGCATAGCAGTGACTCCCAGACCAGTTGGCCTTAGGGCACTAGGTGAAGAGGCATCCTCGCTATACATTTTTTTAATGCCTTTGGTGATAACAAAACCAGTGTCCATTTTTCTCACCACTTTATATATTTTTTATTCACTTTTTTTTTAATTTCCTTCATACATCGGCTTGAAGACGAGCATTTTAAGGTATCCTCTACTATCCCAGGCTTCAAGACGTGTGTAAGTGCGAATAGCAGGGTATCAACGTTCAAAATGTTTGGCTTCCAGAATAGAAACTATTTTTCAGACTTATTTTTATCCTCAGATTAGTGACGTCTTTCATCTTACTAACCCTTGGGACAACGGCTCATAACTACTTATTACTAGTTCGTATAAGAAAACTTCTAATTTTCTTGGTTTTCTTAAATTTTTCTAATCTCATCGATGTAATTTTTCACTATCTAAACTTTTATTATCTTATTTATGTACAAAAAATATTTTTTATCTTTTTGAAAATTTTTAAATTTTTATAGTTTTTCGAAAAAAATGTTTTGTGCTTATGCAAATGATATGCAATTGATGCGAAAATAAGCACAAACCTCCCCCAAACTTGTTTTCAACAGTGTTCTCACTGTTGCCTTCTGCTAAATCTCGAAAAATCTGTAAGCTTGGGAGGAATTTATTAGTGGGGGCAAAATATTTAAGTGAAGAATCTCCCCCAAACTTATTTTTGGCTCAAAATTTTACAAAAAATTTCTTTTCAAGAGCCAGAAAAATATACCCCCCCAAACTTGAGTTATGCAATGTTAATCTTTGAAAATCATATGAGGGGGTCAAAAATCAATGGTCGATGCCAAGCTTTGCAAAGACCGAATGTTAACACCAACCATTCAAAAATTTTATCAATGCAGTGCTCTGGTTGGTGAAAGAAGAAGTGTGGAAAGGGTAAGGGGTGGAATAGAAAGTGTGTGCGTCTCATTTTGGAGAGACGATGCAGAGAATGTGATGGATTACTCGCATTCTTTTTACAATTCAGAAGAAGGGATGGAAGTTCAATTTCAGTGATTGGGAGATGATTCATCTCAACACCCGTGTCATTCAAAAATGCGAGTTCATCAGCGAAGATTTCCTCAAAAGTTCCATCAATACCCCGAAGAATAATGTCATCACAAGGTGCGGGGTGATCTTCAGACTCTAAGAACAGTTCATAATCAGTGTTAATTGTTGACCCGAACATCTCGGTGGAAGAGTCCATATGTGTATGATACATAGTCGGGTCAAACAACAGCATATGAAAAGAGTCTAGATCAGTATCAGGAAGATCATCAAATTCGCTGCTGTCGATATCCATTAAGTCGACAGAACATACCTGAGCAGTAGGTTCGGAGGGTACACTTCCCAACTTGTAAATGTTTAGCTCAATTGACCTATTCCCGAAAGATAGGGTCATAGAACCATTACGACAGTTGGTGATAGCGTTGGAAGTGGCCAAAAAGGGGCGACCTAAAATCACCGGAATTTGATTCCGTGGGTTCGCTACAGACTGTGTATCAAGTACAATAAAATCCACAAGGAATATAAATTCCCCGATTTTTATTAACACATCCTCCAGTTCACCCCTAGGTTTAGTGATTGATCGGTCAGCCATCTGAAGAGTTATGTTCGAAGGCTTCAACACTCCGATACCTAGTTGCTCGTATACCGAGTAAGGAAGCAAGTTGACACTAGCGCCAAGGTCAAGTAAAGCATGGTTGATGTGTTTCTCCCCAATAGAAATGGAAATAGTAGGACAGCCAGGGTCCTTACGTTTCCGTGGTAATTGTTGGGGAAAAGCCGTGTCTACAGTACTCGACATGAAGATTTTTTTAGGCACTTGAGTCTTCCTCTTCCTAGTGCACAAGTTCTTAAGAGTTTTTGTATAGGACGGAACTTGTTGGATGGCATTTAGGAGAGGGATGTTGGTGTTAACTTGCTTAAAAATGTTCATAATCTTCTCCATATGTGGACTTGGTGTGTTAGCCCTTAACCGATTAGGATAAGGTTTTTTAGCAATAAGTGCTGGGTCCATCATAGGAGAAGGAAGTGGGGGTAGACATGATCCCAAAAGAGGAGTGGGGATCGTCTGTGGAGAACTAGAAGAGATGGGCTGAGGTGGCGAGCCTTTTGGGAAACGAAGTATAGGCTCGGAAGAAGGTGGTGGGGTAGAAGAACTGGGGTCAGAATTAGAAGTATGTGTGTGAGAAAAGATCTCATCCGGGGTGTTATTGATTGATTTATTAGTATCATCAACCTCTTCCCCAACATGATTGTCAAGCAGACTTCCAGATCTCAACGTGATTGCATCCACATGATGTGAATAGCCAGGATTTGGTAAGGGTTAAGCTGGAAGTTTCCCTTTCTCTCTTGCACTCATTTCGGCTTTTAGTTGTGCAATTTGTGCTTCCATCGATTTGATATTATCATTTTGAGAGACAATGATCTTCATTACATTCTCGATGGAAGATTGCAAACTTGCCGTCCCTTGGATGGATTGTTTCATGAAAGTATCCAAGGCTTGTGCTAGTGCAGAGGTATTATCTGTACCGGTCAATTGCAAAGGACTAGACAGTGCAGAAGTGTTGGCCGGATTTTGGAAGTTTTGTGATTGAAAGGGGTGCTGACTCAATTGAAGTGGTGGCTGCTGTTGTGGAGGAAGGACCCTTTGGAAATTGTGTTGGGTTGGAACCGTGTTTTGAGATTGTGATTGGTTCCAAGCAAAATTAGGATGATTCCTCCAACCCTGATTATATGTGGAAGAATAAGGATTGTTCCTAGGTCCTTATTGGTAAGCAGAATTGATAAGCTCATGACCTTGAAACGGACATTCTTCCGTCAAGTGAGACGGATCAGAACAGCAGCCACATACAGTTTTGGAGAGTGACATTTGATTTAGGGTGGCGGCTAAAAATTTGTTTTCCATAGTCTCGAGTTTCTTGTGTATAGCTGCAATGTCAGCTCTAACTCCTATGGAAATATCATTGCCATCCCTAGACGATTGACTCACACCCTCCCACTGTAAAGATTTTTCAGCGAAATTTTCTAGGAATTCCCAGGCTTCCCCATCATCTTTGGTCATAAAATTGCCTTGACACATGGATTCAAGGGTCTGTCTTGTGTTAGGATTAATGCCCTCATAAATGATTCGGCACAGTTCCCATCTCGGGATGTCGTGATGTGGACATTAGACTAATAGATCCTTGAAACGTTCAAGACATTTTGAAAATGTTTCATTTGGAAGCTGGGTGAATTGATAGATTTCGCTACGGACTTGAGCTGTCTTTTGATGTGGGTAGAATTTCTTAAGGAATGCTTTGACGAATTCGTCCCAATTTGAAATGGAATGTGCGGTAGTGTTATATAGCCACTTCTCGGCTTAATCGCACAAGGTGAAAGGAAGAAGACGAAGACGTAAAGCATCCACAGAAAGCTGTGAAGTACCCATCATTGCGAATACATTTTCAAATTTGGTGATAAACACGTATGCGTCTTCAGACTCCAGACCGTGAAATTTTTGTAGAAGGTTGATGTATTGGGGTTTTATTTGAAAATTTTCCCCGTTGGCTGGTGGAATGGAAAGACAGGTGGAAAGTGGGCCTCGTGTAGGATAGCACCTCTCTTGGAGAGAAATGCGAGGTGGATTCTGCGCACCAACGGACGGCGGCAGAGTAGTGGAAAAGAAGTTCGATGGAGGTGGATCCATCGATGTGGGTGTGGTGGTGGGTAAAAGAAAAGGTAAATGTAGAAATACCGACTTTAGGGTCGATCGAAAGGACGCGGACTAACAGGCACTAGAATCCCGTTGTCCAGCCTATCTTACACTAAAAAGGGTTAGTACAAGTGGCAGCGTGAATTATAATTAGGGGAAATGAAGTGTTGGTGTTTGTTTTGAAAAATGATACGGATTTTTGAAACAAAATGATGCAACACACAAAACCCTAATTCTAGGGGTCACCTAGGTCTAATCTCTAGACCGCTCCTAACTGCCAAAAGACAAGTCGCAGGATAAATCCTCCACTGCCTCTTTGTCCCCCTGTGGCCAGGTAAGTGCCAGGTAAGTGGGAAGGTACTCCACTACGTAAGTAGTGGGCCTAATTAATAACAACTAGCCTTCGACACACTTGCCTTAGACACCACAAGAAAACGCGGATAAGCAATGAATTACCCACGGCATTCTCTTGTCCTAAGTGAGCGCGACGGTCATTAGAGTCATCTCTAGATATTTTTTAATTAATGAGGGTCAATGCGGATGCAAGTTTTGTGATTTTTGGGGCTTAGGAAGGGTAATGAACTCCCCATCTAATCTGGATTTGGTCGTGCCCCTTAATTTCCGTATTAATATGCAAACAACCAAGAATCAAAACACACACAAATTTTTATTTTGCTTTTTTGCGGCGCTGCGATTTATTTGCAAAGAAACCTGCACAAAATATTAATTGGAGCAGATGAGGGGAGAGATAAGAAAGATAGAGACTTACAGAGCAAAATTGGTACAGTGAAGCAGCAAGATTGCCACGGAACCGCCGCACTAAGGGGGTATTGGCCGCGGAATCGCGGTTGTGTGAAGAGATCTCTGCAAAAATTTTTTATCACAATGCTCCTGTTGCTTCCTTTAGCTCTCTGGAATATTCACAAATATTTTATCCAAGCTCCAATGATTCCAGATTTCCTCGCAATCAAATCACAACACATGTATTAGGGTTTGTGCGAGTTTAGATCTAAAAATTATAATGGAATAAATTTTTCAACTCAAATTTCAAAATACGAACAATTAGCGCACTATCCCCGGCAAAGGCGCCATTTGATTGAAACGATTTTCTTGATTGGATGTAAAAGTATCAATTCAAATGATCCCCGATTACGGTTTCATTTGATTGAATGAGTTTTGTTGTATTATGTCGTATGGAAATTGTAAAGAAATCACAACCAAAAATTATTTGACCGCAATCAACTACGGTGTCGGATGTAGATTGTAAGCGAGTGCGGATCGTCCACAGGGACAGTGTAATAGTTCGTCTTTTGAATTAGATGAGTCGAAACTTTAATGAAAAGAAAACAAAACAATTCATGATTTAAAGAATTGAAGTTCAAGAATTAGAAAAATCTAGATCTAATAACAAGAAAAAGATAGAATCAAGAATTGATAGTTTGTTGATTTTTTCAAACCAAATATCAAGAATCGAAATGAGGCTCGTAGGAATCGATCGGATCTATAGATGTGATGCAATCTTACGATGACGTATTCTTATCCTTCGATGAATTGATACTAGATCGATGATGATCGACAAGAATTAGGGATTTCTAGTGAAACTAGGGTTTCATCTTATCCCTTGTTCTTTCGTCGATATCATTCACATTCTAGCTCTAGTAAATTCAAGAAACGATCGTAGATCCCTAATTTCGAGCGATCACAATCAAGAAAGCATCGCTACGAAACTAGGTCATCGATTCTTGAACTTGCTAGGGTTTACAAAACTCGTAGGACTCAAGAATCGTATTAAGATTTGTTACATCATCATTCTATTGATCGTCTCGACTTCTTTACGAGCGGAGTTTTACTCAAACATCATCACAAGAACTACAATCATAAATTGAGATCGAATCATGATGCAAGAATTTAAAGAAAGCAAGATTCAAGAATTTCACCTTTTATTTATATCAACAATTTCGTTACATTCGCTTAAGAACTACAAGAGGAAGAACTCGATCGTCGATTTGGCTTCGCTCGTCTCCGTGAGTCGCGGATCGGCTTGGATCACTTGCCCGATTGAAGATCGGCTCTGCTCATAAAAGGTTGAAGGGCTTCTTGCTCGATTGGTACTCAAGATCTTGAATTTGGAGTGGAATTAGGGTCAGGGTTTCGCACAAGCCTTGTCACTAGACTTGTGGAAGAAGATGAAGAATTAGAATGATGAGAGAAGACTAACTAATGATTAATGAACAACCTCAACCCTTAGATCTAGGGTCCTATTTATAGATCTTAAAACCCTAGATCTAGGATTTAAGTTTCCCTCCAAAAGTTTGTTGAGGAAATTTGAATTTCCCTCCAAAAGTTAGTTAGAGGAGAAGCTTCTAGATGTGATTAGTTAGGAGGGAGCTTCTAGAAGAGGTTAGTTAGGAGCTTAATTAGGATTAGCTTCGCTTAATGATCTTTGCTGATCTGGCAGTAGTTTCGCGAGAATTCTGGAATTTGACATATCATTCTGAGCTGTAGGCCTTGAGATATGAATTTTGCACTAAAAATAATTTGCTGATCTGACCAAACCGCCGCGGAACCGCGGCGCAAGCCGGCTCCCGCCGCGGTTCCGCGGCGCGTTTGAAGAGTTGGGGCTCGGGCTCTCTGGTGCTTGTTGGTCTTGAGTTGTGGGCCTTTCTTTGATATGTTGAATTGTATTTCTCCCTTTGGATTGCTACCAAATCTCAAAACTTGGAGTTGGTGTAATGTTTGATCAGCAAAATGACAATTTTGGCTTTTCTTCCGGATTTTCCTGCACAATTTCTCAAGACAAGTGTTGCGCAATATAGAGATGATTCGATGCCTTGAAATGCAGTCAATTTCCCTTAAAGTGCCGGTTTTAGAGTCTAACACATGCAATCTGATATTTTACGACTGATTTGCTAATATGTGAAATATGAATACCGAACACTTCTAAATGAGTGCAAATGATAGGGAAATTGTCGATAAAAATATGCAATATTTTCGACTGATCAGGTCTACGAGACATCAACCATGCCCGATTTAAAATTTAACCGTGCCGAACAACCCTAAACGAGATCTTTAAATTAGAGATTAGGCGAAAACAAAGCATGTTAAACACTTTAACACTAAAAGTTTGGGATTACAACCTTTGTAGATCCGGTCCTTCACTTCTTAAGCTCCGTGTTGAGGTCCCTTCGCTGCGATCATCGTGTATCCGGACTCTCAAGAGGTTCCACGAAGAGAAAGGTGCAAGCTTGCTTCCGATCTTCGATAACGAAGATGATCTACCTTGAAGTTTCGTTAACACAAACTCTCACTCACAAAATGAAGTGAACACCCTCATCTAAATGGAAAGGATAGATGAGGATGATGAAGTAGGATATTTAGCTCTCATTTATAATCTTTTTCTCACACATAATCATCACTTAGAAAAAGCTAGAAAGCTTTTTCCATAGTCAAAGATGAAGAAGAAGAATAGTGATCCTTTTTTGATGAATAATGAAAAGATAATCATGATGAATAATGCAACCATGGTTAACCATGACTAGGCTAACCCATGTTGAGATTTAAATAGGGCTAGGGTTTGGGTTAGGTTAAACAATAAGTCATTACAAAATATCTTTACACAAAACAAAAAGAAACCTTCTAGAAGGTTCATGAATGAACTAACAAAAATCAAACCCTAAGCTTGTTTAATCTCCACTAAACATGTTGCATTAGTAATCATATCATGTTATAATATTATATATCACATATATAATATTTATTGTAACAAAATAAAATAATACAATTAACATGTATCGCATATATATCAATGTATTACCCGAGTGAGAAAAAGAATCTTTTAGTGAGCTAATATTAGTTAATGTAATTTAATATATCATATATATATATATAATTATACATTAACTCAACGAATCAACACTTGATCTGACAATCCGGCTATATCGCATATAACCGACTAATATATCATTTACCGATTCATCGAATCAACATTTGATCCGATGACCCGGCTGATATCAAATATCGCGAGAATAGAATACGGTATCTCATATCACATTATCCTCGGTCCCGTACATATCACATATGTGCTCCTACTCCGTTTTGCCTGAGCCAAGAAATCTCTGTGTAGGACTTTAAAGAATCGTCAATACGCCGGCAGTAGGTGATGATCATATCAAACACCCACAAGCTGCAAGCGGTCAGCTAAACGTAACAGCCACCCAGGTGTTGAGCGATCAGAAGATCAACAAGCAAGCCTGTACATTCTCCTGCGAATCCATTCAGTAACACTCCCGTACTGTCCGGTTTCGTCGTCTGATATGTCGCATATCTCGCCTAGGGGTGGTAAACGTCAGACCCCAGTAGCTTGATAAGTCGTGTCGATATGAGATCTATAACAGTTCGAGAAACTACTGATAACACTTACCTGTAAATCTCAGCAACCCTGGCCAGGGATTTCCAGTATAGCCAATCGAACACAGCACAGCATCAACTCCCTAAACCAGGAGAGACGAATCCCCTCCTATCGCTCATTTCCTCCATATGATTCGGGACTGTACCCAAAAGCCACCTTTTTGCACGCCCTCTTAGACGTGGTATGATGGAAATCAATACACAGTGGGAATCACACAAGACTCTATGACGATCTCGGGTCAACAGACTACTCTGTACCAGTGTCACCGGAGAACTGCCATCTGACGTGAGGTATAAAACCATCTGGGAGTTCTCGGCGAGTCCGTCCGGTGTACCCAGTCTCTACTGAGCACCCGTACACCATCCCTGATGTCAAACACCGATGGATATGGGATCATCCATCGCCCATCATATGGGTCAAGATGCATATACGCTAGTCTACTCTGGTGTATCGATGCCCTGTCTCGATACACGCTCGACTAGGAACGGTTATAGGATGTACTCGTCGACTACCATGGCCCCACTAGTATGATCTCATCATAGTCCCAGTAGTCGAGTACTTATCCTAAGGGCTTTATCAACATGTAACATAGAGACAATCAGAGTACATGTTAAGATAAAGTACAACCAGATAGCATACTATCATGTCGAGCAAGAAAGTCCTGCCTATATATGTCCAAGCATCCATTACAATATACATCGTATGTACAGTAATGGCCTCTAGGGCATACATATAACTAACAATCTCCCACTTGCACTAGGGCCATCTGTTGTGGTATCACATACCCAACAATTAGCTGTGGTTGAAGTATTTCATACTCAACCATCCCATAAAAGTCTCTACTGGGAAAAAGGCCTTTGTGAGTGGATCCGCACTGTTGTCCTCTGTGTCTACTCTCCTAATCTCGATCTCCCTGGAGATCAACTATCTCCATGATCAGGTGATACTGCCTAAGAATTATATCTGGATTTCTGTTGGGACGGGCGTTCCTTGGCATAAGCCACAACTCCATTGTCACACAATGGTAGGAACAAAGTTCATCTCATGAACTCATATATCCAGACTGCCTCTTTGGTAGCATCCTTGGTAACGATCTTGCCTTTAATCGTCTAGTAAGTCACGGTATCTAGCTTGGAACTCTTCTAACATACCGTCCCTCCACTGAGGGTAAAGACAATGCCTGCGATAGACATTCAGTCATCCTTATCACCCTGGAACCTTTCCAGTGATTCTCCCCAGGATCGATTGATACCATCTCACTACAACTAGTGAGAATCCTAACATCTAATTAGATCTATCTCATAGATCAAAACCTAGGATTTAGGAGGTATCACTTTGATCCTATATGGAGAATCCTTGTGATAAGCGGAAATTGACCGAGCGTAGCATAGGAAACTCCTTCCCTATCAAGAGTATGTCATCCATGTACTCTACGAGGATCACCACCATACTCCCTACTACCTTTTTGTATATACAAGGTTCATCTACCATTTTGATGAAGTCAAACTCTTTGACTACCATATCAAAACAGATGTTCCAACTACGCGATGCCTGATTTATCATACAAAGCATCTTGCACATGTTTCCGCTGCTCCAACTGTATACGAAGCCCTCTGGCTGTATACTTATAGACGCTATTTCCCAAATCATCATTTAGAAAAGCAGTCATGACACCCAACCACCAGATATCGTAGTCATGGTATGTAGCCGTAGCATGTAGGATCTGGATGGACTTAAGCATAACTTTGAAAGTCTCAACTTTTCCATATACACCAAGTAATTTTCTCAAGATATACTTGCTCCTGATAGGGATTTAACCCTTCAGATAAAGCAACCAAAGTCCATACATTGTTGGTGTATAAGGATTCCATCTGAGATCGATAAGCATCCAGCCATTCTTATAGAGTCCCACTCCTGATGGCCTGTTCGAAACTAATTGGGTCACATCTCATGATGCAATCCTCGCTCCCACTGTCATAGAGAAAACCGAAGTATCTCTCAGGTAGGTGAGAAACCCTACTAGATTGGCGGAGAGGCTGAGGTTCGTTGGTTACTATTGAATCCTTCGGTTCTATCAAATCATCTGCTGTAGTTTGTATAGCTGGAACTCCTTCCAGTACTACCTCATGACCACTCATTTCTTCATAAGAAATTCCCTTTCACAAAGGTGGCATGCTAAGAAATAAAACATCTTTTGTTCCTCGGTTTGGTAGAAGATATTCCCTTGCGAATGCTTGGGACATCCAACAAACTTCCACAGATCTGACTTTGCTTCGAGCTTGTCCGGATTTTGCTTTTTAGACATAGGCCGGACAACCCCAAATCTTAACTTACTTAAGATATGGGCTCTTCCTATTCCATATCACATATGAAGTGGTAGGTAACTGATTTGATTTGAACCCTATTCAATAGGTATGCAGATTCTCAAGTGCATAACTCCCAAAAGTAAATAGGAAACTCAGTAGTACTCATCATAGAGCACACCATATCACATAGGGTGCTATTGCTCCGCCCCGATATACCATCGTGCTATGGTGTATACGGAGGAGTATTGCTGAGAGAGAATCTCATTCTCCTTTAAAATAGTCCAGGAATCCCATGCTCAAGTATTCTGCTCCTTGATCTCATCAAAGGACATAATACTTATACTCATTTTTGGTTCTCTACTTCTAACTTATATTCTGTGATTATCTCAAAAGTTTCGGACTTGTGTTTCAACAGGAACATATGTCTGAATCTTGAGAGATCATCAGTGAATGTAATGAAGTACAAAGAACCGGTTCTGGCATGTGTAGACAGGGGAATTTCATACATCCGCATGTATCAATCCCAAGAGTTCACTAACTCTTTCTCTGTTTCCAATAAACGGAGCTATGGTCATCTTATCTCCGTGACATGACCGGCAAGTTTCATAAGATGTAAATTCAAACTAATTTAAATATGCATCTCAATGTAACTTCAGCTAGTCGGGTCGCATTGATATGACCTAGTCTACAATGCCTCAAAAAGGATTCGTTCATTTGTGAACTCTTCCTCTTGTGTGTGTTCTGTATACTAAGAACTGTAGTTTGATTTAGAACGTTTATGCTTTTAGATAACGTACCTGAACCGATCAACTATTGATATAGGAAATATTCAAAACATTATCCAACAATACAAAATTATATACTTCTTTACTAATAAAGAGACTGATATGATGTTTGTACATCAGGTTCGGTATCTAATAACATTCGTTCAGAATCAATGTATTCTGGTAATACAGGGTGATAGTGACCAACAGACTTGGCTGCAACACTTGCACTGTTTCTATCTCATGAAACTTATCACCCATTCTCAGTTCTCTACCTATCTGTAGCCCCATGTAACAAATTACATATGCGGGATCCTGATCTGGTATCTCATACCCAGGATGTAAATGATACCGAGAAATAGTTCTCTGTAATGAACATACCCGAAGAAGATGCATCAACATGCACTTTCTTCGTTTGGGTGGCACGGGAAATCTGGTATTCCCCAATTTCTTGCTCTGTCTTATAACAATTATAAGTTGGAACGGGACCAACGTTTCCGAGCTCAGTATAACAAGCGGGTTCGGTCAATACATCCGTATTATTATCTTGATTAAGGCGTGACATGGTCGCTATCTGGAGAGAGAGAAGAAAACACAGCGTGTGCTTTTTACAAGATTAGATTGGTTATCAATTTATCTAATCAGGATGTCTCCCACTGTTTTAGTCAAATCTTCCTTCAAACCCTAAAAGGAAAGACTTGCCGGGATTAATTACACTCTACAAGTTCGCCAATTTTTCAGCCAAGCCAGTGCTGGTACTTTGAGGAAGGTTCCCCGTACTTTCGCACGGACCTAATTAAAGTAAAGCTCGTTTTCCTAGGGGCCTAACCCCGTTAACACCTTTCTAGACACTTACTTGATCGGCTAATTATAATGTGTAAAACTCTCTCAGGAGTAACTCGTACTCGCAGCGGGTATCGGGATCTAACTATCTCATGGAAGGTATGCAATCTCATTGCAAATTTCAACACTTGAAATTCCCAATAATATTTTACCCCTAGCGTTCTATGACCATGACGAAGGCCAAACTACCCATAGTCCGCTAGTCAAGTTCAACACGTTCATTTCTTGATTGAATTAAACCCACCCGCATGACCCTTGACGAAGGCCAAACTACGCCGTACGAATACCCTAATCCAATCGTATCGTATGCTAGCAGATAAGCACTAGTTAGCTACCGTACACTACGCCTTGACGAAGGCCAAACTACCGCAGCACGAATACTAAGTAGTACATATCTGAAACGAAGGAGGGTTACGACATGTTTTTAAGAAAACCCTTTGCGTAATGAGCTTAATATCGTTGTAGAATCGAGTGATTTTAAATGGAATGTTTTTGAGGCCTTTTCTAGTTTTGCTAAAGAGGTCACTCCCGGTGAAGGGATCGTCGGCTCTTTTCTCATCGAATAAGGTGCAGGATATTTCATAAATATCACTATGCAAAGCAAGAACTATAGAAGCAATCAAAAAACAAACCGAGTTTGTAGCATCTGCTAGTTTTACTAAAGAGGTCACTCCCGGTGAAGGGATCTCGGCTCTTTCCTTATCGAATAAGGTGCTGGATGTTCTACAAGGAACACCACTATGCAAAGCAAGAACTAGAGCTACCTGTTTTTGAGACAAGTTTCTACAACATCTTTAGGTTTCTTTTAGTTTAATTAATCTAATTAATGAAGTCCCATTTTATTATGCTTCACAAGCATTGCATTTGAAACGAAATCTGCAATATAACATATATATAATATATATAATATAAACATTAGTCTGAGGCAGTAATATGATCTCATCACAGAAGATTGCAGCAGATGAACATATATGAAATATTGGATATACTAGGAGGTCCGTGTTTTAGTACGAGCCTGTATAAAACACGGATTCCATGGTCGTGATGAATAGCCAAACCCACATCCCTAGACCCCTACGAGAGCGGCAAGTAACACTTCCAATTCTAGGGCTAGGAGATCCGGTCTCGACTCCTCGAGATGGTCTCCTACTGGACCCTAGAACCCGGTTACTTGTGCTCCCCGCCTTGGGTCTACCTAATGCGGAAAAGTAAATAATATACAATGGTGACATCATCCTCAGCCCGGAAGTGCCCCAATAAAAGAATATTACATACAAATGAATTTTACATGAATGAAAAAGAAAAACTCTCATCTCACATAAAACCTCCGTCTATTCAGAACACGACTATCCAACATAACATATCACAGCAACACATAATATCTCATATCATCAACGTAAGCAACTATGCGTATCCCGATTGTCGTTGATGTATAGCAACGAAGCTGGCGATACACCGTATACTACGCTTACGGTCACAGAAAAGAAAGTGTAAAACTACAACAGTTGGAATCCGCAACCTCCTTAGACATCGCATGCCTAACCAAATGAATTCCTTAGACATCGCATGCCTAACAATTATAAACCCCGCATTTTAGTCTCATTATCAAAAACTCTTTTCAATATCAAGTCAGGCAATTCAACAAGATTCCCGACATCCTGATCGAATGCTCGTCGCAAACTTTAGTAGACGGCCGCACCCCCGGATGCCGTCGACGAAGTGCACTAAGGCGGAACACCGCTGCCGTGAGCACCCGAACGGATGCTTTTGGCGACGGGGTTCTCCTACAGTCACTTGGTCGGTGCTATAGGGCGTGGCTGTCTATTAAGTTTACCCGGCGAGTATCCACGTACGCTACGTGATTGCGACGGACTTTTGATCACATCAAAATCCCGTGGCAACCGATCAATTGAGACTGAACTGCTAGATTTATAACATTCAAATTAGTTATCTCATAACTACATGTGGATTCCAAATATTGTATCACATTCCAAATAAATAGACCGTGTTAAACTTTCTGATCGAATAATCAAACACCCAAGATTTCCTGAATAGCTCAACACTTGAACGGAGTTCAAAAAATATCCATCACATGCCACAGTACCAATGGTCCAGCCGTAGAAGGGTCAAGCCAATGCCTCACATGTGGCACGCCGTACTTCCCCAAACTCTAAGGTTTAGAGGCAGTTCAAGACGGTCATATAATCGAGTTAAGGTTTGTGTTCTTCTAGAGGGTCCACCGCGTTACTTGCATGATTTTCCGGAAGTTTCAAACTCGAGAAAAGATGCAACTTTTGAAAAAATTTCCGACAGGGGAAAAAGTGAGTTATTGATATCTGTTAGAACTTTTTAACAGTTTCTAAAATTATCCGGAAAAAACTTAAATGAAGTTAAATTATTCGATCGAATCAACGAGTCCCCAATACAACCCAGAAAACTCAACTCTTGAGTAAGAATAAAAAATTCCCAGAAGAAACAGGAAACACCTTCGGACGTTACTGTAGAAAAATGAGTCCCTGATCTCTACATACGGCCGCGGAACCGCTGTTAAAAGCAGGGTATTGCCGCGGTTCCGCGGCGCTACAGTGGAGTTAGTGAGTCGTATTCTACAGTTATTCTTAGATTTCCCTGCTCAATTTTCTGAGCATTTTTAATACAGAAAAAAAATCACATTTTTGAAAAATATCCGAGAAGGGTATATATCGGGGTTTCCGGGTTCGATCGGACTTTAAACTTCGCCTAGACTTCGCCTAAAGCTCTAGCTTGGCTCTGATACCACTGTAGGGTTGCTAGGCACACGCACAAGGCTCTACGAGGTATCAGCCATGCCCGATTTAAAATTTAGCCGTGCCGAACAACCCTAAACGAGATCTTTAAACTAGAGATTAGACGAAAACAAAGCATGTTAAACACTTTAACACTAAGAGTTTGGGATTACAGCCTTTGTAGATCCGGTCCTTCACTTCTTAAGCTTCGTGCTGAGGTCCCTTCGTTGTGATCATCGTATATCCAAACTCTCGAGAGGTTCCAGGAAGAGAAAGGTGCAAGCTTGCTTCCAATCTTCGATAACGAAGATGATCTATCTTGAAGTTTCGTTAACAAAAGCTCTCACTCACAAAATGAAGTGAACACCCTCATCTAAATGGCAAGGATAGATAAGGATGAAGAAGTAGGATATTTAGCTCTCATTTATAATCTTTTTCTTACACATAATCATCACTTAGAAAAAGTTAGAAAGCTTTTTCCATAGCTCAAAGATGATGAAGAAGAATAGTGATCCTTTTGTGATGAATAATGAAAAGATAATCATGATGAATAATGCAACCATGGTTAAACATGAGTAGGCTAACCCATGTAAAGATTTAACTAGGGCTAGGGTTTGGGTTGGGTTAAACAACAAGTCATTACAAAATATCTTTACACAAAACAAAAAGAAACGTTCTAGAAGGTTCATGAATGAACTAACCCAAATCAAACCCTAACCTTGTTTAATCTCCACAAAACATGTTGCATTAGTAATCATATCTTGTTATAATATTATATATCACATATATAATATTTATTGTAACAAAATAAAATAATACAATTAACATATATCGCATATATATCAATGTATTACCCGAGTGAGAAAAAGAATCTTTTAGTGAGCTAATATTAGTTAATGTAATTTAATATATCATATATATATATATATAATTATACATTAAATCATCGAATCAACACTTGATCCGACAATCCGGCTATATCGTATATAACCGACTAATATATCATTTACCGATTCATCGAATCAACATTTGATCCGATGACCCGGCTGATATCAAATATCGCGAGAATAGAATACGGTATCTCATATCGCATTATCCTCGGTCTTGCACATATCACATATGTGCTCCTACTCCATTTTGCCTGAGCCAAGAAACCTCTGTGTAGGACTCTAAAGAATTGTCAATACGCCGGCAGTAGGTGATGATCATATCAAACACCCACAAGCTGCAAGCGGTCAGCTAAACGTAACAGCCACCCAGGTATTGAGCGATCAGAAGATCAACAAGCAAGCCTGTACATTCTCCTGCGAATCCAATCAGTAACACTCCCGTACAGTCCGTTCTCGTCGTCTGATATGTCGCATATCTCGCCTAGGGGTGGTAAACGTCAGACCCCAGTAGCTTGATAAGTCGTGTCGATATGTGGTCTATAACAGTTTGAGAAACTACTGATAACACTTAACAGTAAATCTCAGCAACCCTGGCCAGGGATTTCCAGTTATAGCCAATCGAACACAGCACAACATCAACTCCCTATACTAGGAGAGACGAATCCCCTCCTATCGCTCATTGCCTCCATGTGATTCGGGATTGTACCCAAAAGCCACCTTTTTGCACGTCCTCTTGGACGTGGTATGATGGAAATCAAAGCACAGTGGGAATCACACAAGACTTTATGACGATCTCGGATCAACAGACTACTCTGCACCAGTGTCACCGGAGAACTGCCATCTGACGTGAGGTATAATACCATTTGGGAGTTCTCGGCAAGTCCGTCCAGTGTACCCAGTCTCTACTGATCACCCGTACACCATCTCTGATGTCAAACACCGATGGATATGGGATCATCCATTGCCCATCATATGGGTCAAGATGCGTATACGCTAGTCTACTCTGGTGTATTGATGCCCTGTCTCGATACTCCCTCGACTAGGAATAGTTATAGGATGTACTCATCGACTACCGTGGCCCCACTAATATGATCTCATCATAGTCCCAGTTGTCGAGTACATATCCTAAGGGCTTTATCAACATGTAACTTAGAAACAATCAGAGTACATATTAAGATAAAATACAACTAGATAGCATACTATCATGTCGAGCAAGAAAGTCCTCCCTATATATGTCCAAGTATCCATTACAATATACATCGTATGTACAGTAATGGCCTCCAGGGCATACATATAACTAACACCATCTACCACTTCTTATTTTGTATATGCGACCTAGTGTTGAGACTGAGAGATATGTGTATATGTGGTTTCTCTGGGGTCGAGCTCACTTGAGCCGACGTTGTGTTTTTCTTATTTTTGCATTTCTTTATGCTTATTTGCTTGATATTACATATATATTATGTGTGGTTGTGATCCGCCTTGGGCAAAGAGCTAGCTCCCGCTTGGGGATGCCATTATTTCATTATAGGTTTATATATCTTATTGTACCCATTTTGGAGGGTAGTATTTACAAAGGAGACTCTGCCGAAATTTTCGGAAAATTTTGATGTGTTTGAAAAGGGATTAATATAACTTAATTGGTTTAAAATCATTTTCATAAAAGGTTTTCCTTCACTCTTATTGTTTATGGTTTAGATTTTCTGGGATTTGGCTGACTTATGTTACGTTACGCCTTGAGACGTCTCATAATCTAAGTGCCAGTCACGTTCCGTACTTTCGGGTTGTGACATCATCGATCTCCCGAACTCTAGTATGGGTTCCCTCAGAGAAAAGAACAAGTTTGGTTGTAGTCTTCGAGGCCGAAGATGATCTACGTCGAGGAGACTCAAACCCAAGCAACCTCTTCACTAGGTCATGAAATTTGTGAAGAGAACACCCTTTACTACCCAAGCAAGTATATAGGATGATGAAGTAGGAAGTAGGCTCACTTTAGATTTATTTTTCTCACAATATTTTCTCACCATTTCAAAAGCTAGAGATCTATATCTTAAGGATGAAGAAGATGAAGCGAGAGAAAGAGAATGAACTAATAAGGTAAGAATAGCAACCATGGGTGAGTTAGTGTCATACACTAACTTATGCAGAGAATAAACCATGGGTTACAATAATGGTTAGCTTAATAAATATCTACAAGTAAAACAAAACTAGTGAACTAAGTCAAAGATATTACAAGCTTCTCCAACCTTCCATGCATGTGACAATTTCCACTAATTTGTGAATTATCTAAATAAATAAAAACCATATCATTATTATAACCATGGTGGAAGTCTCATACACCCATGTTGCATGTGGCATCAAGCATGACACAATAGTTGTGCATTAATATATATCACATATATATCATGTGCACAAAAGTGAGAAAAGAAAACATAAGTGAGTAAACATTAGTTAATGTAATCTAGTATATCTAATATACAATTATACATTAAATTATTAAATCAACACTTGATTTAATAATCTGGCTATATCACATATAACCGACTAATATTAAATGTACCAACTTATCGAATCAACACTTGATTCGATAACCTGGCTATATCACATATAACCGTCCGATACAAATATCGCGAGAATAGAATACGATATCACATACTCACATTATTCTCAGTCCCGCACATATCACATATGTGCTCCTACTTCGTTTCTCCTGAGCCAGGAAACCTCTGTGTAGGACTCTAAAGACTCATCAATACGCCGGTAGTAGGTGATGATCGTATCAAACACCCACAAACCGCAAAAGGCGTGCTAAACGTAACGGCCACCCGGGTATTGAGCGATCAGAAGATCAACAAGCAAGTCTGCTCATACTCCTGTGAATCCAATCAGTAACACTTACCGTACAGTCCGGTCTCTTCATCTGATATGTCGCATATCTCGTCTAGAGGTGGTAAACGTCAGATCCCAGTAACTCGATAAGTCGTGCCGATATGAGGCCCATAACTGGTCGAGAAACTACTGGTAACACTTACCAGTAAATCTCTGATACAGCCCTGGCCAGGGACTTTCCTGTTATAGCCAATCGTGTACAGCGCAATATCAACCCCTAATACCGGGAGAGACGAATCCCCTCCTATCGCTCATTTCCTCCATATGACTCGAGACTGTACCCAAAAACCACCATTTTGCATTTTCTCATGAACATGGTAAGGTGGAAATCAAAGCACATTAGGAATCACACAAGACTCTATGACGATCTCGGGTCGACAGACTAACCTGTACCAGTGTCACCAGAGATCTGCCATCTGACTTGAGGTATAATACCATCTGGGAGTTCTCGGCGAGTCCGTCCAGTGTGCCGAGTCTCCACTGAGCTGTAACACTTTAGAATGTGTTTTGTGGATAACTATATTTTAATGTATGGGTTTTAATAAAAAGTTTACCAAATTGATTTTCAATTATTTTATCCTATTTAATGAATATTTTATTAAATTTTTTCTAGGCTTGCACACACTTATGCATGTTAACTAGGGTGTTAATTTGGGGTTTTGACATGATTAGCAACATGGTGAGCTAACTATTCCCTAATCTAGTTTTAATAATTTGTATTAGGTGTTTTTGGGTTTTAATTGGGTATGGTTTTTTAAAACAAAATGAAAAAGAATTTAAAATTGACTTTCTTGTTGACTTTGGGGGGGAGAGAGAGAGAGAAAGCATGGGGCTTCATGGCCCAAGCCATGCATCATTAATGAAGTGAGAGAGAGTGAGAAGGGGGGTTGATTTGTTTTCCCTCATTACTCTCATTTCCCTCATTGCTCTCATTCTCTCACTCTCTAACACACACACACACACACACACTCACCAATAGAACTTCAGCAGCAGTAGCCCTAGAAGAAAGCAGCAGCAACACCAGAAGCAAGCAGCAGCAACACCAGAAGCAACATCAGCAGCAGACAGCAACAACATCAGCAGCACAGGCAGCAGTAGCTGTAGCAGCAGCAGCTCCAGCAACCTGCAGCAGCCGTTATCTCTTCCATACATTCCTTCTCCTGCTCCTTAGGGTTCCATAGGGTATAACTCTTAAACCCAATTCCCCTTATTGCTTAACTTGTGTATAGATTAGCTTCGGTTCATATTTAAAGTGAGTTTTATGCTAAATTATGGTGAATTGGGTGGAATTTTGGTTAAGTGATGATTGTGTTAGTTAACCTAGCCTATTTTAGTGTTATTAGGGTCACTTTAACTGAGTTTAACCCAGATTTCACTAAAATACCATAGGGTTTCTATTTTGTGCAAAATCGGTGAACTATAATAGGAAAGGGCTTTGTCAGTATCTATCCAACAAATCCTATAATAACAAAGGATATTAAGGATTTCTGTAATCTGCTATTTACCCAGATCCTTCAGAACAAAATTGAGAAACTGGAGCATGTTCATTAGGTATAGACCACTCCACCAGAACAAGAACCCTCTATTCCCCAGTCTGGCTGCTGATTTAATCCATCTGCACGCAAATTGAGCCAGGAAGGGGAGTGGGGTGCTGGGGTTTTGTGTAGGGTAGTCTGCAGTGTTTTGGCATGTGTAATATTGTGAGATTTGACCTGTAGGAAAATCTAGGGCAATATATCGATTTGCTAGTTCATTTTAGTTGCGCGATACGTGAGTGGGTTCTGTGATCCAGCGTGTCGCGGCGTATCGGGTAGTTTTAGACACGTATACACACGTTTCAGCGTATCGTGCACACGCGCGTCTAGTTCGCGAAGCGAGTTTCTCGTTTAGTGTCGATATCGCGTTTTGCGGGATATTTGCTTATATTTATGATTTCCTTGTCTAATTTTTAGGTTTGCAAGCGGGGACTACGGACACTTCTACAGGGGGAAACAGGTGGTAGGATTCACCTTGCTTGGAGCGTAGGTGAGTAGATTTAACATCTACAGGGGAATCGCCCGCATGGCGTTATGCGTCTGGGCTAGAATTCAAATACTTGTCGCATATTCTACATCATTGTTAGAAATGCGCCTTTACCCTATTTACTTAGATATAGTTGTATTGTGACTAGTAGCCGTAGGACACTGTACATATTATTGACGGTTCATGTTGTACGAGCACGGATTGTATACTACACACACAGCGTCAATAATTGCCATGTCACACACAAACCACTATAGACATTATATTACTTATCACATTTGACATTTAGCTACATAGATACCTTGTTCATATTTTACTTATACCCAGTGGGGTATACCATATCATTTACTTATAGGTAGACACCTATACTTAGCTGTACCTTATTGATTTTGCATACATATGGTTTCAGCTACATATTTTCATTTATATGCTCGCATTTCAGATATATCGCACATATTTATTCCTGGATTTGAGCATTGTTATTTGGATTTTACATGATGTTTTCTGGATTTGGGAACCGCGGAAGTTCATGAAATTATGCATACATTGAAAAACCCGGTTTCCTTGATATAATATTTGCGCAGCCACCATGAGATTTATCGGTTCTGATTTTATACCCCATACGAGGAGTGGGTGCCGTATGAGGGTACATGGTGGGGCCCGGTATGGTTCCCCTCGGCAAGAAGATCGATGGACTTTGCCGATTGAGCCTGGAGGCGGGCGAGTACCTACCGGTGACAGTACCAATGACTCAGCGGGGATCATGGAGAAACCGTTGGGAGTCATGTATGTATGCATACGTCGAAAGGCGAGGGTCAGAGTTAGGCACTTGTGCTTTCGGGATAGCGTATGATACGTACCTATCAGGATGCTAGTCTTGGTGACGGCATCTGATAGATCAGGATTTCTGTGTCGATGCTTGGCATATTGTTTTCATGATATTTCTTTTAACACCTTTTGTATACATAACAGGAGATTTAGCCGTTGTCATATATACCCTTACACCAATATTAGTGGAGTGGGACGCTAATATATGTGTATTGACCCCATCATATTTATTTATGCAAATATAAATATTTTTAGGATGTTAGAAATTTACTTGCGATTTGACTTGGGATATAAGTGATTCATTGAGATTGGATATTGGATATGAAAGAGATTGCTGATTTGTACATTCGAGATATAAGAGATCTATTCGATATTGAACATTGAGGAGATGTGAGACTTATATGATGTGAGAGCCCAATTTGGGGGCTGATTTGAGGAATTGGGATTTGAGTGTCTTGATGGATTGTGATCCTACCACGATATCAGGTTTCCGTGGAACTGACATATTTCACCCCATTCCTCACACTTATCTATTTATGCACTGTTCCATGTATTAAGAGTACCTGTTAGTGTACCCTTCATGTTAGTTGCATATCTACGTTCTCAAATCCCTATTGCATGATTATTGCATACGATTGTCATATTATTAGTGATTTTACTTGCTAGTGTACTTTCCATTATTCTGCATTCACATGACCTGTTATTACTGTAAATTGCATATCTTAGATTCATGCTGTATATACATACCTACGATTACCTGCATATGTTATCTACTATTCACGAGTTGGCAACTCACCCCCGTTGTGCCACAGTTGTTTTGCAGAGTGTTTCCCCAGAGTAGTCGAGGCAGGCTATTCATCTATCATCTTTTGCTACAGATACCGCATCGGCTCACAGTGTACTATTTTGCTTATGTGAGTTTTGATGATTATCTGTGTTTCATATTGTCGTTGTATCTTGTACTCTCCATCTACTATTATATTGTTGACTTAGAGACTTGGTGATGACGTTATTGTATATTATTTGTGGATTTGTCGTCATTTATACAGCTTTCTCTCTATTTTCTTTATTTCTTCGCTACGGCGTCGTATATTTGTGATGTGGATTGTTTTCCGCCTTTGGGCGTGTATTTTCTCCCGTTTGGGGATGCTTCATTTATATTTATGTTGTATTCATCTTTGGGCTAGTTTTTACAATGGGGGTGTTGCCAAAATTTTAAAGAAAGAAAGTTGGACTTTTAAAGAATTTGGGTTGCGATTTCAAATGTTTCAAAAACTTTTATTATCTTTTCCGTATTTTCATGGTTTAGATTTCTGGGTTTTGGCTTTCTTTTACTACGTTACGTCTCTAGGCGTTGTGTAGTATTAGGGTCATCACGTGCCAATTTCGGGTCGTGACAAAATTGGTTTCAGAGCGCTAGGTTTTACCTTTCGGAGTGTAGGATGACCTTAGTATGATAGAGTAGGTAGCTTAAGCAAAGTAACATAGTGTGTGTATGTCTGTAGCATACTCACGATGCGGTACTTCGCCTTAAGTGACCTAAGTACAAATTACTTGAAATTCCTTCCTTGATGATTCATAACCTTGTGATTCGATTTCCGTATCCTTATCGAATCTCATCTTTATTTATAGCCTTGCCGCCGATGACTATGGGGACTCAGAGTGATGCAGCGAGGGCCGAGGTCAGAGTTGGCTCGGGTGAGACGAGCGCTGACCAGGATGGCCCTCTAGTTGCACAGGTGCAGACGGATCAGCCTTCGACATATAATATCGATAGGCTTGTGGCAGAGATGCAGGACTTCCGCCAAACTATGAGTTCATTGGTTGATGTCGTTCGGGAGCTACGACAGGAGGTTGTCACCCCTGTTACTCAGTTGTCCCTTGCGATCAGCATGCAGCAGTCCGTCACCTACATAGCACCAGTGGTTGCAGCCCCAGTTGACGAGGCACATATTCCAGAGGCTCTGAGAGTTCCAGAACAGTGAAGGACTCGTACCAGTGTACCAGCCCAGAGATAGAGGTTTGGTCGTCGAGACAGATTTCATGGCCGTCGCGGGAGTAGCAGAGGCTTAGGACGAGAACAGTCATTCAGCTCTCATTCCCAAGAGGGTCAGCAGTCAGCGCGTGGATATTTTCAATGCGGAAGCCTTCAGCACTTTGTCAGGGATTGTTCCTCAGCACGGTGTCAGGATCGTATTCAGAGAGGCCATGGACGTGGAAGGTTAGCTCAGAGGGCTCGGTCTACCAGAGGAGTTCAGCCAGTTGCGGGTAGAGGGCAGACACAGGAGTTTGCTTCTACTCATCGGGACGCGCAGGCGTCCAATGCAGAGTTTTCTGGTATCCTTAATTCGCATGTTCTTTTAATGTGTCTGTTGTTTTTCACACTTGTGCCGTGGTTGGGACGGGAGTCGTGTTAGGTAGATTAGCCGTTTGTTGTATTAACTTCTGTCAGCGATTCTTTTGTTGCGCGACACGTATATCAGTTGTGTGCCAACCGGATAGGAGATAGTGATTTGTCCGTCGTTTTGATCCTTCCAGAAATGTTGGATTTGACGTTCTCCTGGGCAAGGACTGGTTAACTACGTGCTAGGCATCTGTGGACTACCGTGAGGAAACAGTCAGGTTTTGTTTTCCCCGGCGAGTCAGTTCTTGTTGTGCAGGTGGATAGTTGTGCCGCCTCTTATATCTTGAATTCAGCCTTTTTCGCTAGTCGGCTTTTGAGGAGATGTCGTGGATTCTTGGCGCTCATTCATGATACCGAAGCCATAGTTGGTTTGTTGGACCGGTTTTTCCTATCGTGCGAGAGTTTTCCGACATTGTTCCAGATGAGCCGGCGAAGCTTAGGGAGCTTAAGGATCAGCTGCAGAGTTGTTGTTTGGGGAGTTTTGTGCGTCTGAGTGTTTCGCATCAGGAAGCTCCTATTTCTGTTGCCAAGGAGAAAGACGGCAGTTTAGGGTTGTGTATCGACAGATCGTTAATTGAACCGGCTTACGGTGCGGATAGGTATCCTTCACCTCGCGTTGACGATTTCCTCGATCAGCTCCAGAGTGCGAGATATTTCTAAGTTTGTTTGGGATCAGGTCATCATTATTGCGGTTCGGAATGATGGCATTCTGAAGACTGCTTTATGCGTGCTACGGCTTTGTGTGTATTAGTGAGTCATTGGATTCACTGATGCCCTAGCAGCATTCATAGATAGGATGAATTGGATTTCTTCAGGCCGTTCCTCGACCAGTTATTGTTGTGTTATTTATGACATTCTGGTCTATTTAATGTGTCTTGAGGAACAGGAGCAGCAGTTGAGGATTTGTTATGCAGATACTGGGAGAGCCCCAGCGGTTGCTAGATTCTCGGAGTGTTTCTTCAGGCTTGTTTGTGTTGACTCCTAGGTCTTGTTGTCATGGAAGACGGTTTTGTATGGTCCCGAGAGAGATCGTGGCCATACAGCTTAGGTCCAGACTTGTGAGCAGGACGGAGGTCCGCGGATTTTTGGGCTTAGCAGGTTTTTACCGCGGTTTCATGCAGGATTGCTAGAGTAGTGCTGCACCGTCGACTGAATCGAACGGAATGGAGGTTCTTTTCTCTGAACTGAGGCATGTGCGCAGAGTTTCGGCAGTTGAAGATTCTGTTAACAACTACACCAGTTCTTTCTTTGCTTTCTGGTTTGGACGACCTTGTTGTTTAACTGTAATGTTTCTTGAGTGGGCTCGAGTGTGTACTGAGGTGACACTATAGAGTTATCACTTTTGCTTTCCTACATTTGGAGGAAGTACAAGAAGGATATTCCACTCATGATCTGGAGATGGCCGCGGTGGTTTTGCGTTGGAGATTTGGAGACACTACTTGTTCGAGAGTCGTGTCAGATTTTCACGGACCACCAGAGCTTAATGTACATCTTCCTGCAGCGGATTTTGATTGTTGTGATAGTCTTCTGTATATTTACAGTTCTTGTTCGATCGTTGAGTATAGCTTATGTTCGTCTCTACGGAAGGGACAGCTTGCTCATGTCCGCGCCCGACCACTTTTCTTAAATCGCTTTCGCGAGACACTGCCCGCCGATGCTCGTTCGTCAGAGATACTTGAGCATACTCGGCTGGGTAATGATTCGGAGTTCTTGATTTATGACAATGGTGTGCTAAGTTAGGGACGCGTTGTGTACCTGATATTGTGGGGTAGAGACGTGGAATCCTAGATCAAGCACATCAGTCAACTCTCTGTATTCATTCAAGTTCCACCAACATTGACGTGACTTGTGAGATAGTTACGGGTGGGCAGGGATGTAAAGAGAAGTTTCAGGTTTCGTTTCAAGGTGTCTGTCTTTTATGTGTTTGGGTTGAGCATCTGAGGCCGGCTGGAGAATTGCAACCTTTAACCGTTCCGAAGTAGGAGTGGGACCAGATCTCCATGAATTTCGTTATGGTGTCTACCCAGGTTTAGTTAGAGTGTGACTCTATTCGGATTCTTGTCGTCCGGTTATACTCAGTGTGCTCAGTTGTTCTTTTCTAAGTTGTGTGTTTATGTTATTTGTGTCGGCAGTTGGGGATCGTCACTCGCCATGGTTAGGGTTCTTCTTCGATAGCTGTTATCAGGAGACACTCCAGTTGGCAAGCTTTAGGATTAGAGGTTAGATCGTGTCGATCACCCGTCTGTTGTTTTTCTGACTCCGCGTAAGTAGGATTTTGGACTCCAGCTAGTCTAGAGACTTCGGAGATGATCCGGCTGTTTCATGTCAGGATGAGAGTAGCCCGTGCAAACAGAGGTCTTATGCCGATTGTGTTGGTCGTAGACTTAAGTGCGCAGTGGCAAATCATGTATTCCTGCGGATTTTTCCGATAAATGACGTGTTGAGTTTTGGGAAGCTTATCCCAGGATTGTAGGTCCTTTCGAGATCCTATAAGCGAGTTAGTTTCGTTGCCTTTAATTTGGCACTTCTGCCCAGATTATTGAGTTTTCACCCCGTAGTCCTTATGATGATGCTTTACAATTACCTTCATGACTTTTCTTACATGATTTGGCACCAGACCATTGGGATTGGACGCGATCGTTTCGCTCACCGGCAGCCATTTGCGTTAATGGCCCAGCAGGTGGAGAAATGTCGGTCAAGGGTCTTGCCATCTGTGAAGGGCTTTCTTGGACGTAGTCGTATAGTGAGGTAATCACTTGGGAGGCTGCGAGCGAGATTGAGAGTTGTAATCTTCTATTTGAAGGTACGCGTAGCAGTATATTTTTAAATTCGGGGATGAATTTCTTTTAAGGGGGAGATTGTAACACCTTAGAATGTGTTTTGTGGATAACTATATTTTAATGTATGGGTTTTAATAAAAAGTTTACCAAATTGATTTCCAATTATTTTATCCTATTTAATGAATATTTTATTAGATTTTTCCTAGGCTTGCACACACTTGTGCATGTTAACTAGGGTGTTAATTTGGGGTTTTGACATGATTAGCAACATGGTGAGCTAACCATTCCCTAATCTAGTCTTAATAATTTGTATTAGGTGCTTTTGGGTTTTAATTGGGTATGGTTGTTTTTAAAACAAAATGAAAAAGAATTTAAAATTGACTTTCTTGTTGACTTTGGGAGAGAGAGAGAGAGAAAGCATGGGGCTTCATGGCCCAAGCCATGCCTCATTAATGAAGTGAGAGAGAGTGAGAAGGGGGCGTTGATTTGTTTTCCCTCATTACTCTCATTTCCCTCATTGCTCTCATTCTCTCACTCTCAAACACACACACACACACACTCACCAACAGAACTTCAGCAGAAGCAGCCCTAGAAGCAAGCAGCAGCAACACCAGAAGCAACATCAGCAGCAGACAGCAACAGCATCAGCAGCACAGGCAGCAGCAGCTGTAGCAGCAGCAGCTCCAGCAACCTGCAGCAGCCCTTATCTCCTCCATACACTCCATCTCCTGCTCCTTAGGGTTCCATAGGGTATAACTCTTAAACCCAATTCCCCTTTTTGCTTAGCTTGTGTGTAGATTAGCTTCGGTTTGCATTTAAAGTGAGTTTTATGCTAAATTATGGTGAATTGGGTGGAATTTTGGTTAGGTGATGATTGTGTTAGTTAACCTAACCTATTTTACTGTTATTAGGGTCACTTTAACTGAGTTTAACCCAGATTTCACTAAAATACCATAGGGTTTCTATTTTGTGCAAAATCGGTGTTTTTAAGCGATATTATGGCTTTCTGTAATCTGCTATTGGCCCGGATCCTTCAGAACAAAATTGAGAAAACTGGAGTATGCTCACTAGGTATAGACCACTCCACCAGAACACGAACCCTCCATTCCACAGTCTGGCCGTCGATTTAATCCATCTAGCCGCAAATTGCGGCCAGGAAGGGGAGTGGGGTGCTGGGGTTTTGTGTAGGGTAGTCTGCAGTGTTTTGTAGTGTTTTGGCATGTGTAATTTTGTGAGATTTGACCTGTAGGAAAATATGGGACAATATATCGATTTGCTAGTTCGTTTTAGTTGCGCGATACGCGCGATACGTGAGTAGGTTCTGTGATCCAGCGTGTCGCAGCGTAGCGGGTAGTTTTAGACGCGTATACACACGTTTCAGCGTATCGTGCACACGCGCGTCTAGTTCGCGACGCGAGTTTCTCGTTTAGTGTCGATATCGCATTTTGCGGGATATTTGCATATATATATGATTTCCTTGTCTAATTTTCAGGTTTGCAGACGGAGACTACGGACACTACTACAGGTGGTAGGATTCACCTTGCTTGGAGCGTAGGTGAGTAGATTTAACATCTACAGGGGAATCGCCCGCATGGCGTTATGCGTCTGGGCTAGAATTCAAATACTTGTCGCATATTCTACGTCATTGTTAGAAATGCGCCTTTACCCTATTTACTTAGATATAGTTGTACTGTGACTAGTAGCCGTAGGACAATGCACATATTATTGACGGTTCATGTTGCACGAGCACGGATTGTATGCTATACACACACCGTCAATAATTGCCATGTCACACACAAACCACTATAGACATTATATTACTTATCACATTTGACATTTCGCTACATAGATACCTTGTTCATATTTTACTTATACCCAATGGGGTATACCATATCATTTACTTATAGGTAGACACCTATACTTAGCTGTACCTTATTGATTTCGCATACATCTGGTTTCAGCTATATATTTTCATTTATATGCTCGCATTTCAGATATATCGCACATATTTATTCCTGGATTTGCGCATTGTTATTTGGATTTTACATGATGTTTTCTGGACTTGGGAACCGCGGGAGTTCATGAAATTATGCATACATTGAAAAATCCGGTTTCCTTGATATGATATTTGCGCAGCCACCATGAGATTTATCGGTTCTGATTTTATACCCCATTCGAGGAGTGGGTGCCGTATGAGGGTACATGGTGGGGCCCGGTATGGTTCCCCTCGGCAAGAAGATCGATGGACTTTGCCGATTGAGCCTGGAGGCGGGCGAGTACCTACCGGTGACAGTACCAATGACTTGTCGGGAATCATGGAGATACCGTTGGGAGTCATGTACGTATGCATACGTCGAAAGGCGAGGGTCAGAGCTAGGCACTCGTGCTTTCGGGATAGCGTATGATACGTACCTATCAGGATGCTAGTCTTGGTGACGGCATTTGATAGATCAGGATTTCTGTGTCGATGCTTGGCATATTATTTTCATGATATTTCTTTTAACACCTTTTGTATATATAACAGGGGATTTAGCCGTTGTTATATTTACCCTTACACCAATATTAGTGGAGTGGGACGCTAATATATATGTATTGACCCCATCATATTTATTTCTGCAAATATATATATTTTTAGGATGTTAGAAATTTACTTGAGATTCGACTTGGGATATAGGTGATTCATTGAGATTGGATATTGGATATGAAAGAGAATGCTGATTTGTACATTCGAGATATAAGAGATCTATTCGATATTGAAAATTGAGGAGATGTGAGACTTATATGATGTGAGAGCCCAATTTGGGGGCTGATTTGAGGAATTGGGATTTGAGTGTCTTGATGGATTGTGATCCTACCACGATGTCAGGTTTCCGTGGAACTGACATATTTCACCCCATACCTCACACTTATCTATTTATGCAATGTTACATGTATTAGGAGTACCTGTTAGTGCACCCTTCTTGTTAGTTGCATATCTACGTTCTCATATCCCTATTGCATACGATTGCCATATTATTATTGCTTCACATATTGATTGTATCTGCTAGTGTACTTTCCATTATTCTGCATTCACATGACCTGTTATTACTGTAAATTGCATATCTTAGATTCATGCTGTATGTACATACCTGCGATTACCTGCATATGTTATCTACTATTCACGAGTTAGCAACTCACCCCGTTGTGCCACGGTTTTTTTGCAGGGTGTTTCCTCAGAGTAGTCGAGGCAGGCTATTCATCTATCATCTTTTGCTATAAATACTGCATCGGCTCACAGTGTACTATTTTGCTTAAGTGGGTTTTGATGATTATTTGTGTTTCATATTGTACATTCGTTGTATCTTGTACTCTCCATCTACTATTATGTTGTTGACTTAGAGACTTGGTGAGGACGTTATTGTATATTATTTGTGGATTTGTCGTCTTTTATACAGCTTTCTCTCTATTGTCTTTATTTCTTCGCTACGGTGTCGTATATTTATGATGTGGATTGTTTTCCACCTTTGGGCGTGTATTTTCTCCTGTTTGGGGATGCTTCATTTATATTTATGTTGTATTCATCTTTGGGCTAGTTTTTACAAAAGGGGTGTAGCCAAAATTTTAAAGAAAGAAAGTTGAACTTTTAAAGAATTTGGGTTGTGATTTCAAATGTTTCAAAAACTTTTATTATCTTTTACGTATTTTCATGGTTTAGATTTCTGGGTTTTGGCTTTCTTTTACTGCGTTACGTCTTTAGGCGTTGCGTAGTATTAGGGCCGTCACGTGCCAATTTCGGGTCGTGACATGAGCACCCGTATATCATCTCTGATGTCAAACACCAATGGATATGGGATCATCCATCACCCATCTACATGGGTCGAGAAGCTATAGGCTAGTCTACTCTGGTATATCGATGCCCTGTCTCGATACACCCACGACTAGGGACATTAAAAGATGTACTCACAGACTACCTTTGTCCCACTAGTATGATCTCCATCATAATTTAGGTAGTTAAGTATGCATCCTAAGGGCTTTACCAACATGTAACAGAGAGACAATCAGTGTACATGTTAAGATAAAGAGTAACCAGATAGCATACTATCATGTCGAGCAAGAAAGTCCACCCTATATATGTCCAAACATCCACTACAATATACATCTCATGTACAGTAATGGTCTCTAGGGCATACATCTAACTAACAATCTTCCATTTGCACTAGGGCCATCATATAGCAGTGGTTGTTGTATCTCATACTCAACCATCCCATAAAAGTCTCTCTCTGGGAAAAGGCCTTTGTGAGTGGATCCGCCATGTTTTCCTACGAGTCTACTCTCCAAACCTCAATCCCGTGGAGATCGACCATCTCCATGATCTGGTGATACTGCCTTAGAATATGTCTGGGTCACTGATGGGACGGGGGTTCCTAGGCCCAAGCCACAACTCCATTGTCACACAATGGTAGGAACGAAGTTCATCTCATGAACAAATATACACCCAGACTTTCTCTTTGGTAGCATCTTAGGTAGCGATGTACCCGGCCTTTATCGTCTAGTTTGCCATGGTATCTAGCTTAGAACTCTCCCAACATACTGTCCCTCCACTGAGGGTAAAGACAATGCCTGTGACTGACATTCAGTCGACCTTACCACCCTGGAAGCTATCCAGTGATTCTCCACAGGATCGATTGATACCATCTCACTACACCTAGTGAGAATCCTAACATCCAGTTAGATCTATCTCATAGATCCAAAACCCAGGATTTAGGAGGTATCATCTTGATCCTATATGGAGAATCCTTATGATAAGAGGAGATTGACCGAGCGTAGCATAGGAAACACCTTTCCTATCAAGAGTATGTCATCCATGTACAATACGAGGAAGACCACCTTACTCTCTACTACTTTTTTGTTTATACAAGGTTCATTATCACGACCCGAAGGTACGGAACGTGACCGGCACTTAAATTATGAAACGTCTAGAGGCGTATCATAATCTAAGCAAACCGAAGGCCAGAAATCTAAACCTTTCAAAGACGAAGTAAAGGAAAACATATAGGAAAAACAAGTTTAAAAGCAACATCAGATTTTCTCAAAAATTTTGGCAGAGTCTCCTACGTAAAAGCTGGCCCCAAATGGGTATAAACAAGAATAATATATACAAACAATAAAAAGGCATCCCCAAGCGGGAGCTAGCTCTACGCCAACAGGAGGAAACAACCACACAATGCACAATAATATACAACGCCAAAGGGTGAGGCTCAAAACTCAAAAGAAAACCAAATCCACCAGAAACCATAATAATACAAGCGCGACTCTAAGGTCGAAATAAAAACAACTGGTCTTCTAGACTAACAAGTAATAGAAGTCTGGTTGATGGAGCTTACTAGATACAAATGAAATAATAAAGTACAACGGCGGTTCTGATGCAAGTGAACCAACCTACCAAGCAAATCACCCTGAATGAAAATGGTGTGCCAGCATGCTGCCAAGGAAACCTGTACATCGAAACCTGTAGAAAAATTTGGTACAACGGGGGTGAGTTGCCAACTCATGAGTAGAAGACATCTACGAGAAGAAATCGAATGCACGACGCTGTCCTAGGTCATAATAATATACTTAATATATCACTAGTCATTCAGTATAGGCAGGTAAAAAAATCTATACGTAAGTGCAATGGTCAGTGCTCGTGTGAGTGCCTCAAGTAGTAACATGTCATGTATATCAGAATGCATGCACTGTGAATGTAAAACAATAAACCATGAAATCTGGTTATATTTGTATAAGAAACCTTTAACTTTATCATAGTAAAATTTGTATGGTAATCTGAAACAGCAATGAAATCCATGGAAATCCGTGTCAAGCATCGACACAAAATATGTAAATCTCAATGTCTTAATAACTTATAGTCTCAATATCTTGGGCTCCGTCAGTCCGGATCGGCCCATATTATCAAATCTCAGGACAACAGTCGGTGTCCTCTAGATATCCGCCGTGCCAGACATCACCGGTAGGTAGTCTTCCCCTGTCAGGCACATCATCAACAACTCGATCTTCTTGCCCTGGAGTACCATACCGGGCCCACCATGTACCCGAGACGGTTCATCCACTCCTCGAATCGGGTCTCGAAATCCAATAGAAAACATGAAATCTCATGGTAGACGACACATACAACACGAGAAAACCGCGACTTATATTTTAAAAAGACAGGGAGAGAGAGAGAAGTTTTTATGTATATTCTTGCTGTTTTCCCCCAAAATCCAGAAATCTCATAGAAATACAAAATCCCAAAAATCATGAGTACGTAAATAATAAGTATCTGCATAAGCCCCACAATACTGCATGATAACATGAAAATGTGAATGCATGAAATGTCTAAGTAATAAATGCATTGTCTAGACTAACACCTGAGAGTAATCACAATATTATATTGATCTAGCCTTTAGCTGATTCTATCAATAAAAGATAATATGTTCTAAACTGTACGTGACATGTAATTACCGATGATGAAGTGTGTGAGCCGGTAAATAAGTGTACGTGGAACATGCGCATCATCGGTAATGGTGCTGATGTCCTAACAGGCAGAGTTTCATATTAACTACAGAAACATATGTATTAACATACAACGTGATGATTACAATCTGAATAAAAAGATGAAAGTGTACTAACCACTCATTTGGAATACACATATCTAACTACAACTATATGACTCGAGCCTAAACTGGTATCTATCTAACCCACTAAGGAACTAAACTAAAGAAACTAGTCGATAGAAAATAAGAATCCACCTAAGCTCTGAGTCCATATCTCTAATAGTCGGCGATCCAGCCTCAATAGCGTCACGTACGTAGTACGACTTTCTCGAATCAAGAGTGCGGATCAATCATCACATTTATGCCTCATACGGTAAAATCCATCGTACGGTATCCCAAAATCGGGGTACGGGTCAAGTATCACCTATGTACGTCATTATTTGTATAATATCATCATCAGACAATATCATGATCAAGGGTACTGTGCTATAATCGCATACATCCCAATATCATCAAATATTATCATTGTCTGTGTAAATTTGCATCATCAAATGGTCCTCAGAAATATCATGTCACATATATCATATCATGACTAAGTCATATATATATCATATCATGATCGAGTCACACATAAATCATATTGTGATTAATTAACATATTACAATCCGGGTTCTATTCTAGAGTCTCGTATATCTCAATGTCATCATCACCTATTATCGTTCATGTATAACTATCCATTTTCTCATTTCCCAACGATCCGCTAATATCATAGTTTATCTCATATCATACTCGATCGTATATCTTTAACTTATGGCATCATGCCCAATCATACTGACTCCTTCCCAGATATCATATAACCTCTCCATATCATGTGTATATATTATATGTGGGTGTGTACACACACACACACACACACACCCTATAGAATCCTACACATCAATCATATATATATATATATATATATATATATATATATACACACACACCAAGTCACATGTGTGTGTGCGTATGGGTGTGTCTACCTGAAACCTACGAATTCCCTCCAAGGCATTCATTCTTCGGTTAAGTCTTTCTAAATCGGTCTAGTCCAACCTAAAGTCTTTAATAGGAACCTACTCACCAAGAATCATCTAAGGTCACGTCCGTCTTCTTATTAACAGTAAGTCGTAACCCTATTCTACGTTTGCAGAGGTGCTAAAAGCCATCCACCCGACTTCCTCCGTAGATATACATCTACTCACCTGGCCCTTGTCTATCGAAGTCGATGCCGCCCTCCTCTTCTTCATCATCCGAAGTCCACGTAATGGGTACCTATATGCAAACATATATAATATCGTAACCCAAATCACGGACAAAACCAAAATAGCGCACGAACATGCATAGGTTAAAACCTATGACCCACTAATGCAAAAGAACCAAATATCGCTCGATATCGGTATACAAACGCCGATTGATCGAGATAAAATACCAAAAAACAACTCTTAGTTTCAAAACTCATTAATTATAATATAAAACATGGTTTAAATCATCGAAACCTTAAAATCGATCAAATCGTCCTATTTCGCAAAATCTAGAAAACGTCAAATTACCGTTTTACATCAAAACTTGATGTTTAAACGAAAGAAATACCCATAATATTCATTAAATATCATAACTAAGTTATATAAACCATTACTATATTTTTATCACACTAATTTGTCTTAATTTGAAAATTCTAGTTTCCAATTTTAGCCAAAATTAACACTTTTTAAGCCAAAATTCGCAGTTCCACTACTAAAATTGATTTTGCATATTTTAAATTGTTAAACCACTCAATTAAACCTTATGGATGTGCTAAAGCCCTAACTATATTTTTAATCCCATATTTTAAATAAATTTCAGGAACCTAGTTTAATAAAAATAGCAATTTTGTGACAATTTCAAAGTGAAAGCTAGCAAATTGTAACTAGATTATTTTTCACACACAATTAACATTTTAATCTCCTCATTAACACCATAATCTAATAATAAAAACCCTAATTAGAATTTTGGATCACCAATATATATATCTTATAAAAACCTAGTTAGCAAAATTGTTTAATTTAAACAATTTGAAACAACAATTTACAATACATCAACCATACTAGATTTTCCATTTCTAAAAATGTTAAACTACTTATTATAACCTCACTCAATTAATAAAAACCCTAACTTCATTTTAAACCCTCTCTTGAATTTTTTTATTTAGCAATAGAACAAATTTACAAACTAATTAAACACTTAATTAAGCTAAATTAAGCAATTTACTAACATTCAAACCAAGAGCTTAGGATTATACCTCACATATGAGATCCAACATGAAAATATGCCTCCAAAAGAATGGATTTTTACTCCAAGATCCATGCTAGATGAACAAAGAATAATGGGTATGATTTAAATTAGGAATTTATGGGTTTTTATTTGGATTTTGTAGAATCTTTGGATGATTTTAGAAGGTAAAATGAACTTGGAAAATGGGGGGCTGCCATGGGGGGGGGGGGCCAACCTAGGGAGAAAAAGAGAGGGAGAAAAGAATATGGAATGGTGTAGAAAGTTCTCCAAAATAATACCTCTTTTATGTCTTTTTACAAATTTCATTATTTATTAATTTTTCTTTTCACACAAATGATCCTAGAAAAATCTAGAACCATGAAAAGATTTGAGAAAGAATTTTGCATAAACACACTTGATTCTAATATGTCATGGCTCATTTTATAAAATTAACCCATTTCAAATTTGTAATTTACACTTATTTAATGTATATTTAAAAACTTATGTTAATTTTTAAAATAATTAATTAAGGAAAAATATTTAAGTAAAATAATAATTTATAAGTCACTTAATAAACACCATTTACTAGTAATTACGTAATTAAAATTGTTCTTTTTTAAATTTATGATGAAAATAATTTCTAGTTATGTTTTAAGGAAAATACGGTTTATTTTACCGAAAATCAGAAAATTCGCCTAAAGGATTTTATTTATTTAATTATTTATTTTTAAAACGCTACAATCATCCCCCTTAAAGAAATTCGGTCCCCAAATTTAAATTAAACTCCCCCAAATACTAAAACATTTAGCAAAACACTCAAATTATCGGGGCTCCGAAATCATCAATACATAACTAAAAATCAACTTTGTCAAGCATAACACAATCATCGGAGTTATAGTGAAAATACCATGTCAAAGTCCAATACGAAAATCAACATGAAATTCATCAAAACTATAACTTATTTATAGTGCGCATCGTAGTAAAATCGTATTAACATCTTAATAAGGAATACGCAAACCCCCCTTTTTAAAATCCCCGTGCGATACGCGTGTCAGGGCATAAGTAACGGACGTTTATTTTTAAAAAAAATAGCTATACATATATATTTTTAAAAAAAAATAGCTATACATATATATTTTTTTATTTAACATACACGTCCCGCCTGGTTACTAAACCAAATAGAAATTAATATAATAACATACTGCTAAAATGAAATCAATCTCAATCACATCATAAAAATATCATGTGTGTCCGGTGCGCACTAAAATCGAAACCAAAAACAGATGTCACGAATACGCACAGAAACAAAACTGAGTGCAATGGGTGTGCACCAAAAACATCTGTCAAGTGCAACGGGCGTGCACGACAATAATATCAGGTGCATCTAATCTGCACAAAACTCCGATTTAGTGCATCTGGTGTGCACAAAATCGCATCAAGTATGCCAAGTGTGCACAAGAATCTCAATCAAGTGCACATGGTGCATGAAAACATACACCGAATATCAAAATCGAAATCACAGTACAAAAAATGCATAAAAACTATGTCGAAGCATACGTCGAAATCATGTGCAACCCATATGCACGAAATCAAATCAATATCTCAAAATGTATAAAACCAAATCGAGTGCACTGGGTATGCACAAAACAACATCAATACCACTGATATATGAAACACAAATAGAGTGTAATCAATGTACATATAGGATATACCAATCATAGAACAAAATCCCCAAAATACCAAAATCCAACAACAGAAATATAAAATTCAAATCACCAAATCGCAATCGTAAACACTATCGTCAATGTGCGCCTCTTTCCTCTGGTGTCGACTGATTCGAACTCTTCACTTCGTCGCTGTGCTGACTGAGCTACTAACGGGCTATGCTCATATCGAGAGTTTCCCATGTAATCTATCCCTTCACTTGATATCCGGACTACGTTAAACTTTTCGATCGATTCATCAAAATCCCAAAATTCCCCAAGAGCTCAACACTCAAGTACAGTTTAAAAATATCCAGTACATGCCCTAGCATCTGCGGACCAGCCGTAAAAGGGCAAACCCAAGCCTCACTAATGACACTATGGAACTGCCGTAAACCCTAAGGTTCAAAGGCGTTCTCGTGGTCATTATGTCGAGTTAGGGTTTCATTCTTCTAGAGGGTCCATAGAAATACCTGTATGTTCTTCCGAATACCTTAAACTTGGGGAAATGGGTTTCTGACAATCGTTCGAACCTTTTAACTTCGTCTGGACAGCATGTGAATACCCTTCATCCGCACGCTAAACAATGCTTCAATCCTCAAGAATAAACGATACCCGACGGTCATCGCATTCGAGTCGCAGCTCGCTCTGCCCGTGCGACCGTGGTAATAGAAACCACCATCCGATATTGACGAAGATAAATCAAAAGAACGAATAGAATACAATGCAAAGAAATGTACATCCTAAGGCTTCTTAAGCAGAGTAGCGTATCGTAAGTATGCCGCGGATTATACCCACGGTACGTCACTCTACCTAAGTCACCTACTCCATCAACCAAGGCCAACCTAAACTTAGACAAGGGTTAAACCTAGCGCTCTGATACCAACTTTGTCACGACCCGAAGGTACGGAACGTGATCGGTACTTAAATTACGAAACGTTTAGAGGCGTATCGTAATCTAAGCAAGCCGAAGCCCAGAAATCTAAACCTTTCAAAGAAGAAGTAAAGGAAAATATATAGGAAAAACAAGTTTAAAAGCAACATCAAATTTTCTCAAAAATTTTGGCAGAGTCTCCTTTGTAAAAGCTGGCCCCAAACGGGTACAAACAAGAATAATATATACAAACAATAAAAAGGCATCCCCAAGCGGGAGCTAGCTCTACGCCAACAGGCGGAAATAACCACACAATGCACAATAATATACAACGCCAAAGGGTGAGGCTCAAAACTCAAAAGAAAACCAAATCCACCAGAAACCATAATAATACAAGCGCAACTCTAAGGTCGAAATAAAAACAACTGGTCTTCTAGACTATCAAGTAATAGAAGTCTGGTTGATGGAGCTTACTAGATACAAATGAAATAATAAAGTACAACGGCGGTTTTGATGCAAGTGAACCAACCTACCAAGCAAATCACCCTGAATTAAAATGGTGTGCCAGCAAGCTGCCAAGGAATCCTGTACATCGAAACCTGTAGAAAAATTTGGCACAACGGGTTGAGTTGCCAACTCATGAGTAGAAGACATCTGCGAGAAGAAATCGAATGCACGACACTGTCCTAGGTCATAATAATATACTTAATATATCACTAGTCATTCAGTAGCGGCAGGTAAAAAAAATTTATACGTAAGTGCAATGCTCAGTGCTCGTGTCAGTGCCTCAAGTAGTAACACGTCATGTATATCAGTATGCATGCACCATGAATGTAAAACAATAAACCATGAAATCTGGTTATATCTGTATAAGAAAGCTTTAACTTTATCATAGTAAAATTTGTATGGTAATCTGAAACAGCAATGAAATCCATGGAAATCCGTGTCAAGCATCGACACAAAACATATAAATCTCAATGTCTCAATAACTCATAGTCTCAATATCTCGGGCTCCGTCAGTCCGGATCGACCCATATCATCAAATCTCACGACAACGGTCGGTATCCTCTGGATATCCGCCGCGCCAGACATCACCGGTAGGTAGTCTTTCCCTGCCAGGCCCATCGTCTACAACTCGATCTTCTTGCCCCGGGGTACCATACCGGGCCCACTATGTACCCGAGACGGTTCATCCACTCCTCGAATCGGGTCTCGAAATCCAACAGAAAACATGAAATCTCATGGTGGACGACACATACATCACGGGAAAACCACAACTTATATTTTAAAAAGAGAGGGAGAGAGAGAAGTTTTTATATATATTCTTGCGGTTTTCCCCCAAAATCCAGAAATCTCATAGAAATCCAAAATCCCAAAAATCATGAGTAAGTAAATAATAAGTATCTTCATAAGCCCCACAATACTGCATGATAACATGAAAATGTGAATGCATGAAATGTCTAAGTAATAAATGCAATGTCTAGACTAACACCTAATCAAAATATTATATTGATTTAGCCTTTAGCTGATTCTATCAATAAAACATAATATGTTCTAAACTGTACGTGACATGTAATTACCGATGATGATTTGTGTGAGCCGGTAAATAAGTGTACGTGGAACATGCGCATCATCGGTAATGGTGCTGGTGTCCTAACAGGCAGAGTTTCATATTAACTAAAGAAACATATGTATTAACATACAACGTGATGATTACAATCTGAATAAAAAGATGAAAGTGTACTAACCACTCATTTGGAATACACATATCTAACTACAACTATATGACTCGAGCCTAATCTGGTATCTATCTAACCCACTATGGAACTAAACTAAAGAAACTAGTCGATAGAAAATAAGAATCCACCTAAGGTCTGAGTCCATATCTCTAATAGTCGGCGATCCAGCCTCAATAGCGTCACGTACGTAGTACGACTTCCTCGAATCAAGAGTGCGAATCAATCATCACATCTATGCCTCGTACGGTAAAATCCATCGCACGGCATCCCAAAATCGGGGTATGGGTCAAGTATCACCTATGTACATCATTATTTGTATAATATCATCATCAGATAATATCATGATCAAGGGTAGTGTGCTATAATCGCATACATCCCAATATTATCAAATATTATCATTGTCTGTGTTAATATACATCGTCAAATGGTCCTCAGAAATATCATGTCATATATATCATATCGTGACTAAGTCATATATATATCATATCGTGATCGAGTCACATATATATCATATTGTGATTAATTAACATATTGCAATCCGGGTTCTATTCTAGAGTCCCGTATATCTCAATGTCATCATCACCTATTATCGTTCATGTAAACTATCTATTTTCTCATTTCCCAACGATCCGCTAATATCATAGTACATCTCATATCATACTCGATCGTATATCTTTAACTCACGGCATCATGCCCAATCATACTGACTCCTTCCCAGATATCATATAACGTCCCCATATCACGTATATATGTTATATATATATATACCTATAGAATCCTACACATCAATCATACACACACACACACACACACACACACACATATATACACCAAGTCACATGTGTGCGCGCGTGTGGGTGTGTCTACCTGAAACCTACGAATTCCCTCCAAGGCATTCATTCTCCGGTTAAGTCTTTCTAAATCGGTCTAGTATAACCTAAAGTCTTTAATAGGATCCTTCTCACCAAGAATCTAAGGCCACGTCCTACTTCCTAATAACAGTAAGTTATATCCCTATTCTACGTTTGCGGGGGTGCTAAACGTCATCCACCTGACTTCCCCCGTAGATATACATCTACTCACCCGGCCCTTGTCTGTCGAAGTCGATTCCGCCCTCTTCTTCTTCATCATCCGAAGTCCACGTAATGGGTACCTATACGCAAACATGTATAATATCGTAACCCAAATCACGGAAAAAACCAAAACAACGCACGAACGTGCATAGGTTAAAACCTATGACCCGCTCATGCAAAATAACCAAATATCGCTCGATACCGGTGTATAAACGCCAATTGATCGAGATAAAACACCAACAAACAAATCGTAGTTTCAAAACTCATTAATTATAATATAAAACATGGTTTAAATCATCGAAATCTTAAAATCGATCAAATCGTCCTATTTCGCAAAAACCTAGAAAACGTCAATTTACCGTTTTACATCAAAACTTGATGTTTAAACGAAACTAATAGCTATAATATTCATTAAATATCTTAACTAAGTTATATAAACCATTACTATATTTTTATCACACTAATTTGTCTTAATTTGAAAATTCTAATTTGCAATTTTAGCTAAATTTAACACTTTTTAAGCCAAAATTCGCAATTCCACTACTAAACTTGATTTTGCATATTTTAAATTGTTAAACCACTCAATGAAACCTTAAAGATGTGCTAAATCCCTAACTATATTTTTAATCTCATATTTTAAATAAATTTCAGAAACCTAGTTTAATAAAAATAGCAATTTTCTGACAATTTCAAAGCGAAAGCTAGCAAATTGTAACTAGATTATGTTTCACAATCAATTAACATGTTAATCTCCTCATTAACACCATAATCTAATAATAAAAACCCTAATTAAAATTTTGGCTCACCAATATATATATCTTATAAAAACCTAGTTAGAAAACTGTTTAATTTAAACAATTTGAAACAACAATTTACAATACATCAACCATACTAGATTTTCATTTCTAAAAATGTTAAACTACTTATTATAACCTCAATCAATTAATAAAAACCCTAACTTCATTTTAAACCCTCTCTTGAATTTTTTTATTTAGCAATAGAACCAATTTACAAACTAATTAAACACTTAATTAAGCTAAATTAAGCAATTTACTAACATTAAAACCAAGAGCTTAGGATTATACCTCACATATGAGATTCAACATGAAAATATGCCTCCAAAAGAATGGTTTTCTACTCCAAGATCCATGCTAGATGAACAAAGAATAATGGGTAGGATTTAAATTAGGAATTTGTGGGTTTTTATTTAGATTTTGTAGAATTTTTGGATGATTTTAGAAGGAAAAATAAACTTGGAAAATGGGGGGGTGCCTTGGAAGGGGGGGGGAGGCCGGCCAACCTAGGGAGAAAAAGAGAGGGAGAAAAGAATATGGAATGGTGCACAAAGTTCTCCAAAATAATATCTCTTTTATGTCTTTTCACAAATTTCATTATTTATTAATTTTTCTTTTCAAACAAATGATCCTAGAAAAATCTAGAACCCTGAAAAGATTTGAGAAAGAATTTTGCATAAACACACTTGATTCTAATATGTCATGGCTCATTTCATAAAATTAACCCATTTCAAATTTGTAATTTACACTAATTTAATGTATATTTAAAAGCTTATGTTAATTTTTAAAATAATTAATTAAGGAAAAATATTTAAGTAAAATAATAATTTATAAGTCACTAAATAAACGCCATTTACTAATAATTACATAATTAAAATAGGTCTTTTTTAAATTTTTTATGAAAATAATTTATAGTTAAGTTTTATGGAAAATACGGTTTATTTTACCGAAAATCAGAAAATTCACCAAAAGGATTTTATTTATTTAATTATTTATTTTTAAAACGCTACATTCATCTACCATTTTGATGAAGTCAAACTCTTTGACTACCACATCAAAATAGATGTTCCAACTCTATGATGCCTGCTTTAACCTTTAAAGCAACTTGCACACGTTTCCGCTGCTCCCATTGTCTACGAAGTCCTCTGGCTGTGTACTTATAGACGCTTTCTTCTAAATCATTATTTAGAAAAGCAGTCATGACACCCAACCGTCAGATATCGCAGTCATGGTATGTAGCAATGGCAAGTAGGATTTGGATGGACTTAAGCATAGCCACTGGAGAAAAGGTTTCATCATTATCCACACCTGGTTAATGACGAAAACCTTTTACAACTAGTCTAGCTTTGAAAGTCTCAACCTTTCCATGTACACAAAGTAATCTTCTCAAGATATACTTGCTCCTGATGGGTATTTAACCTTTCAGATATAGCAATCAAATTCCATACTTTGTTGGTGTACATAGATTCCATCTCAGATCGTTTAGCATCCAGCCATTCTTACAGAGCCCCCACTCTTGATGGCCTGCTCGAAACTAGTTGGGTCATCATCTCATGATACAATCCTCGCTCCTACTGTCATAGAGAAAACTAAAGTATCTCTCAGGTGGATGAGGAACCCTACTAGATCGGCGGAGAGGCTGAGGTTCGTCGGGAGCTATCGAATTCTCCAGTTCTACCAAATCGTCAGCTGTAGTTTGTATAGATAGAACTCCTTCCAGTTCTACCTCATAGCTACAAATTTGTTTCCAAAATAAATTCCTTTTCTAAAAAAGTGGCATGCCGAGAAATAAAACACCTTTTGTTCCTCGGTGCGGTAGAAGATATTCCCTTGCAAATGTTTGGGATATCCAACAAACTTCTACAGAACTGGCCTTGCCTCAAGTTTGTCCGGATTTTGCTTTTAGACATAGGTCGGACAACCCCAAATCTTAACTTACTTAAGAGATTGGCTCTTCCCATACCATATCTTATATGGAGTGGTAGGCTCCTGATTTGGCTGGAACCCTATTCAATAGGTATGCAACTTCTCAAGTGCATAACTCCCTAAAAGGAAATAAGCAAATCAGTAGTACTCATCATAGAGCGCACCACATCGAATAGGGTACGATTTCACCTCCACAATACACCGACGTGCTGTGGTGTATTCGGAGGAGTAATGCTGAGAGAGAATCTCATTCTCCGTTAAAATAGTCCAGGAATTCCGTGCTCAAGTATTCTCCTCCCTGATCTCATCAAAGGACATAATACTAATACTCGTTTGGTTCTCTACTTCTAACTTATATTCTTTGAATTTCTCAAAAGGTTCAGACTTGTATTTCAACAGGAACATATGTCCGAATCTTGAGAGATTATCAGTGAATGTAATGAAGTACAAAGAACCAGTCCTGACATGTGTAGACAGGGGACTCACATACATCATCATGTATCAATCCCAAGAGTTCGCTAACTCTTTCTATGTTTCCAGTAAACAGAGCTATGGTCATTTTATCTTTGTGACATGACTGGCAAGTTTCACAAGATGTAAATTCAAACTGATTTAAATATGCATCTTAATGTAACTTAGCTAGTCGGGTCGCATTGATATGACCTAGTTTACAATGCTTCAAGAAGGATTCGTTCATTTCTGAACCATATCTCTTGTGTATGTTCTGTACGTTGAGAACAGTGGTTTGATTTAAAACGTATATGCTTTTAGATAACGTGCCTGAACCGATCAACTCTTGATATAGGAAATGTTCAAAACATTATCCAACAATAAAAAATTATATCCTTCTTTACTAAATAAAGATATTGATATGATGTTGTATATCAGGCTCGGTATCTAATAACATTCGTTCAGAATCAATGTACTTGGTAATACAGGGTGATAACTGCCAACATCTTGGCTGCAACAATTGCACCGTTTCCAACTCTTGAAATTTTATCACTCGTTCGCAGTTCTCTACTTATCTGTAGCTCATGTAACAGATTACATATATGGGATCCTGATCCGGTATCACATACCCAGGACGTAGAGGATACTGAAAAACAGTTCTCGGTAATGAACACACCCGAAGAAGATGCATTAACATGCACTTTCTTCGTTTGGGCGGCATGGGAATCCTGGTAATCCCCTATTTCCTGCTCAGTCTTATAACAATTATAAGTTGGTGAGGGCCAATGTTCCCAACTCCGTATAACAAGCAGGTTTGGTCAATACATCCATATTATTATCTTGATTAAGGCATGACATGGTTGCTACCTTGAGAGAGAGAGAAGAAAATACTTTGTGTGCACTCTTGCAAGATCAAATTGGTTATTATTTTATCTAGTCAGGATGGCTCCCACTGTTTTTATCAAATCTTCCTTCAAACCCTAAAAGGAAAGTCTAGCCGGGATTAATTACACCCTACAATTTCGTCAATCTTTCTACCAGGCCAGTGCCGGTATTTTGAGGGAGGTTTCCCACTTTCGCATGGACCTAATTAAAATAAAGCTCATTTTCTCAGGGGCGTAACCCCGTTGACACTTTTCTGGACACCTACTTGATCGGCTAATTGTAATGTGTAAAACTCTCCCAAGAGTAACTGTTACTCGCAGTGGATATCGGGATCCAACTATCTCATATAAGGTATGCAATCTCATTGCAAATTTCAACATTTGAAATTCCCGATAATATTTTACCCCTAGCATCCTATGACCTTGACGAAGGCCAACAAACCATAGGCGGCTAGTCAAGTTCAACCCGTACATTTCAAGATTGAATTAAACCCACCTGCACGACCCTTGACGAAGGCCAACAAAGTCGCTGCTAGTTATATGTATGCCCTAGAGGCCATTACTGTACATACGATGTATATTGTAATGGATGCTTGGACATATATAGGGAGGACTTTCTTACTCGACATGATAGTATGCTATCTGGTTGTACTTTATCTTAACATGTACTCTGATTGTCTCTATGTTACATGTTGATAAAGCACTTAGGATATGTACTTGACTACTGGGACTATGATGAGATCACATGAGTGGGGCCACGGTAGTCGATGAGTACATCCTATAACTGTTCCTAGTCGTGGGTGTATCGAGACAGGGCATCGATACACCAGAGTAAACTAGCGTATACGCAACTTGACCTATATGATGGGCGATGGATGATCACATATCCATCGGTGTTAGACATCAAGGATGGTGTACGGGTGCTCAGTGGAGACTGGGTACACTGGACGGACTCGCCAAGAACTCCCAGATGGTATTATACCTCACGTTAGATGGCCGTTCTCTGGTGACACTGGTACAGAGTAGTCTGTAGACCCGAGATCGTCATAGAGTCTTGTGTGATTCCCACTGTGCTTTGATTTCCATCATACCACGTCTAAGAGGGCGTGCAAAAAGATGGCTTTTGGATACAGTCCCGAATCACATGGAGGCAATGAGCGATAGGAGGGGATTCGTCTCTCCCGGTATAGGGAGTGGATGTTGCGCTGTGTTCGATTAGCTATAAATGGAAATCCCTGGCCAGGGTTGCTGAGATTTACTGGTAAGTGTTATCAGTAGTTTCTCAAACTGTTATGGAGCTCATATCGACACGACTTATCAAGCTACTGGAGTCTGACGTTTACCACCCATAAGCGAGATATGCGACATATCAGACGAAGAGACCGGACTGTACGGGAGTGTTACTGACTGGATTCACAGGAGAATGTACAGGCTTGCTTGTTGATCTTCTGAGCGTTCAATACCTGGGTGGCTGTTACGTTTAGCTGACCGCTTGCAGCTTGTGGGTGTTTGATATGATCATCACCTACTGCCGGCGTATTGACGATTCTTTAGAGTCCTATACAGAGGTTTCTTGTCTCAGGAAAGACGGAGTAGGAGCACATATGTGATATGTGCGGGACCGAGAACAATACGTGTATGTGATACCATATTAGATTCTCGCGATATGAGATTTGGCCGGGTATATGTGATATAGCCGGGTCATCGGATCAAGTGTTGATTCGATCAATTGATAATGATTATATTAGTCGGTTATTTGTGAAATAGCCGGATTATCGGATCAAGTGTTGATTCGATAATTTAATGTATAATTATATATTTGATATATTAAATTACATTAACTGATATAAGCTCAATAAAAGATTCTTTTTCTCACTCGGGTAATACATTGATATATAAGCGATATATGTTAATTGTATTATTTTATTTTGTTACAATAAATATTGTATATGTGATATATAATATTGTAACATGTTAGGCTTATTAATGCAACATGTTTAGTGGAGATTAAACATGGTTAGAGTTTGATTTGGGTTAAGCTTTTCTAGAACCTTCTAGAAGGTTTTGTTTTGTGCAAAGATATTTGTTTTGATATTTTATAAGATATTTGTTTAACCCAACCAAACCCTTTAACCTTAGTTAAATATCTACAAAGGTTACTTGAACCATGGTTGTATTTCTAACCTCACTTAACTTTCATTATTCATCACAAAAGGATAATTATTCATTCATCTTCTTCTTCCTCTTTGCAAAGCTTTCTAGCTTTGACCTTTGTGATGAAAATGAGTTAGAATTTGATAATAAATGAGAGCTAAATTCCTACTTCATCATCCTCATCTACTCTTGCCATTTAGATGAGGGTGTTCACTTCATTTTGTGAGTGAGAGCGTGTGTTAATGAAACTTCAAGATAGATCATCTTTGTTATCGAAGATCGGAAGCAAGCTTTCATCTTTCTCTTCGTGGAGCCTCTCTAGTGTCTGGATGCATGATGATCGCAGCGAAGGGACCTCAACACGGAGCTTTAGAAGTGAAGGATAGGATCTAAAAGGTTGTAATCCCTCTCACTTAGTGTTAAAGTGTTTAACATGCTTGTTTTCGCCTAATCTCTAGTTTAAAGATCTTGGTTAGGCTTGTACGGCTCGTCTAAATTTTAAATCGGGCATGGTTGATGCCTTATAGACCCTTGTGAGAGTGCCTAGTAACCCTGCAGTGGTATCGGAGCCAAGCTAGAGGTTTAGGCGAAGTCTAAGCGATGTTTAAAGACCGATCGATCCCCGAAACCCCGGTTTATACCCTTTTCTGGAAATTTTATAAAAATGTTGATTTTTTCATATTAAAAATACTCAAAAAAATCAGCAGGGAAATACAAGAATTACTGTGGAACACGTGCCTCCAATTCCATTAATGCGCCGCGGAACCGCGGCCGTACCATGGCTTGCGCGGCGGTTCCGCGGCCAAACTTTAGCAACAAAGTTTGATTTGGGCACAGTAATATCCGTATGTATTTCCTGATTGTTCTGGGAATTTTTAATTCTAGTCAAGTGTTGAGTTTTCTGGGATGTATTGGGGACTCCTTGATTTGATCGGATAATTTAACTTCGTTTAAGTTTTTCCGGATAGTTTTTAGAACCTGTTAAAAAGTTCGAACGGATATCAATAACTCACTTTTTCCCCTGTCGGAAAATTTTCAAAAGTTGGATTTTTTCTCGAGTTTGAAAGTTCCGGAAAATCATGCAAGTAACGCGGTGGACCCTCTAGAAGAACACAAACCTTAACTCGATTACGTGACCGTCTGAACTGCCTCTGAACCTTAGGGTTCGTGGAAGTACGGCGTTGCCACATGTGAGGCGTTGGCTTGACCCTTCTACGGCTGGACCATTGGTACTGTGGCATGTGATGGATACATTTTGAACTCCGCTCAAGTGTTGAGCTATTTGGGAAATCTTAGGTGTTTGATTATTCGATCGGAAAGTTTAACACGGTCTTTTTATCTAGAATGGGATACAATATTTGGAATCCACATGTAGTTATGAGATAACTAATTTGAATGTTATAAATCTAGCAGCTTAGTCTCAGTTGATCGGTTACCATGGAATTTTGATGTGATCAAAAGTCCATCGCAATCACGTAGCGTACGCGGATACTCGCCGGGTAAACTTAATAGACAGCCATGCCCCAAAGCCCCGACCAAGTGACTGTAGGAGAACCCCGTCGCCAAAAGCAACCATTCGGGTGCTCGCGGCAGCGGTGTTCCGCCTTAATGCACTTCGTCGACGGCATCCGGGGGTGCGGCCGTCTACTAGAGTTTGCGACGAGCATTCGATCAGGATGTTGGGAATCTTGTTGAATTGCCCGACTTGATATTGAAAAGAGTTTTCGATAATGAGACTAAAATGCGGAGTTTATAATTGTTAGGCATGCGATGTCTAAGGAATTCATTTGGTTAGGCATGCGATGTCTAAGGAGTAGCGGATTCCAACTGTTGTAGTTTTACACTTTCTTTTCTGTGACCGTAAGCGTAGTATGTGGTGTATCGCCGGCTTCGTTGCTATATATCAATGACAATCGGGATACGCATACTTGCTTACGTTGATGATATGAGATATTATGTGTTGCTTTGATATGTTGTATTGGATCGTCGCGTTTGAATAGCCGGGGGGGTTTATGTGAGATGAGAGTTTTTCTTTTTCATTCATGTAAAATTCATTTGTATGTAATATTCTTTTATTGGGGCACTTCTGGGCTGAGGATGATGTCACCATTTTATATTATTTACTTTCCGCATTAGGTAGACCCAAGGCGGAGAGCACAAGTAACCAGGTTCTAGGGTCCAGTGGGAGACCATTTCGAGGAGTCGAGACCGGGTCTCCTAACCCTAGAATTGGTAGTGTTACTTGCCGCTCTCGTAGGGGTCTAGGGATGTGGGTTTGGCTATTCATCGCGACCGTGGAATCCGTGTTTTATATTGGCTCGTATTAAAACACGAACGTCCTAATATATCCAATATTTCATATATGTTCTTCTGCTGCAATGTTCTGTGATGAGATCATATTACTGCCTGAGACGAATGTTTATATTATATATATGAGATATATGTTATATTGCAGATTTCGTTTCAAATGTGATTCTTATGAAGCATATTAAAATGGGACTTCAATAATGAGATTAATGAATTAAAAGAAACCTAAAGATGTTGTAGAAACTTGTTTAAAAACTGGTAGCTCTAGTTCTTACTTTGCATAGCGGTGTTCCTTATAGAACATCCAACACCTTATTCGATAAGGAAAGAGCCGAGATCCCTTCACCGGGAGTGACCTCTTTAGCGAAACTAGCAGATGCTATAAACTTGGTTTGTCTTTTGATTGTTTCTATAGTTTTTGCTTTGCATCGTGGTATTTATGAAATATCCTGCACCTTATTCGATAAGGAAAGAGCCGACGATCCCTTCACCAGGAGTGACTTCTTTAGCAAAACTAGAAAAGGCCTCAAAAACATTCCTTTTAAAAATCACTCGATTCTACAACGATATCAAGTTCATTACGCAAAGGGTTTTCTTAAAAACCTGTCATAGCCCTCCGTCATATCAGATAAGTACTATTTAGTATTCGTGCTGCGGTAGTTTGACATGCGTCAAGGCGTAGTGTACGGTAGCTAACTAGTGCTTATCTGCTAGCATACGATGCGATTGGATTAGAGTATTCGTACGGTGTTGTTTGGCATGCGTCAAGGGTAGTGCGGGTGGGTTTAATTCAATCAAGAAATGTACGGGTTGAACTTGACTAGCGGACTATGGGTTGTTTGGCATGCGTCAAGGTCATAGCACGCTAGGGGTAAAACATTATTGGGAATTTCAAGTGTTGAAATTCGCAATGAGATTGCATACCTTCTATGAGATAGTTGGATCCCGATACCCGCTGCGAGTAAGAGTTTCTCCTGGGAGAGTTTTACACATTACAATTAGCCGATCAAGTAGGTGTCTAGAAAGGTGTCAACGGGATTACGCCTCTGGGAAAACGAGGTTTAGTTTAATTAGGTCCGTGCGAAAGAACGGGAAACCTCCCTCAAAGTACCGGCACTGGCCTGGCTGAAAGATGAGCGAACTTGTAGGGTGTAATTAATCCCGGCTAGTCTTTCCTTTTAGGGTTTGAAGGAAGATTTGACTAAAACAGTGGGAGACATCCTGATTAGATAAATTGATAACCAATCTAATATTATAAAAGCGCACGCTGAGTGTTTCTTTCTCTCTCTCTCCTGGTTATGACCATGTCACACCTTAATCAAGATAATAATACGGATGTATTGACCGAACCCGCTTGTTATACTGCGCTAAGGAATGTTGGTCCCGCTCCAGCTTATAATTGTTGTAAGACAGAGCAGGAAATAGGGGATTACCAGAATTTCCGTGCCGCCCAAACGAAGAAAGTGCATGTTCATGCATCTTCTTCGGGTGTGTTCATTATCGAGAACTGTTTCTCAGTATCCTTTACGTCCTGGGTAGTAGATACCGGATTCAGATCCCGCAAATGTAATTTGTTACATGGGCTACAGATAGGTAGAGAACTGAGAACGGGTGATAAATTTCATGAGATAGAAATGGTGCAAGTGTTGCAGCCAAGTTTGTTGGTAGTTATCATCCTGTATTACCAGAATACATTGATTCTGAACGAATGTTATTAGATACCGAACCTGATATAAAACATCATATCGTTTTCTTTATTAGTAAAGAAGGATATAATTTTAAATTGTTGGATAATGTTTTGAACATTTCCTATATCAAGAGTTGATCGGTTTAGGCACGTTATCTGAAAGCATAGACGTTCTAAATCAAAGCACAGTTCTTAACGTACAGAACACACACAAGAGGAAGAGTTCAAAAATGAATGAATCCTTCTTAAGGCATTGTAGACTAGGTCATATCAATGCGATCCAACTAGCTGAAGTTACATCTAGATGCATATTTAAATTAGTTCGAATTTACATCTTGTGAAACTTGCCGGTCATGTCACAAAGATAAGATGACCACAGCTCCGTTTATTGGAAACAGAGAAAGAGTTAGTGAACTCTTGGGATTGATACATGCTGATGTATGAAGGTCCCCTGTCTACACATGCCAGAACCGGTTCTTTGTACTTCATTACATTCACTGATGATCTCTCAAGATTCAGACATATGTACCTGTTGAAACACAAGTATGAAACTTTTGAGATAATCATAGAATATAAGTTAGAACTAGAGAACCAAAAACGGGTATAAGTATTATGTCCTTTGATGAGATCAAGGAGGAGAATACTTAAGCACGGAATTCCTGGACTATTATAAAGGAGAATGAGATTCTCTTTCAGCATTACTCCTCCATATACACCACAGCACGTCGGTGTATCGGGGCAGAGCAATTACACCCTATGTGATATGGTGTGCTCTATGATGAGTACTACTGAGTTGCTATTTCCTTTTGGGAGTTATGCACTTGAGAAGCTGCATACCTATTGAATAGGGTTCAAATCAAATCAGTTGCCTACCACTTCATATGTGATTTGGAAAGGGAAGAGCCCATATCTTAAGTTTGTTAAGATTTGGGGTTGTCCGGCCTATGTCTAAAAAGGAAAATCCGGACAAGCTCGAGGCAAAGTCAGTTCTGTGGAAGTTTGTTGGATATCCCAAGCATTAGCAAGGGAATATCTTCTACCTAACCGAGAAAAAAAAGATGTTTTGTTTCTCAGCATGCCACCTTTGTGAAAGGGAATTTCTTGTGAAGAAATTATTGGTCATGAGGTAGAACTAGAAAGAGTTCCAGCTATACAAACTGCAGCTGATAATTTGGTAGAGCCAAAGGATTCAATAGTTTCCAACGAACCTCAGCCTCTCCGCCGATCTAGTAGGGTTCCTCACCCACCTGAGAGATACTTCGATTTTCTCTATGACAGTGGGAGCGAGGATTGCATCATGAGATGATGACCCAACTAGTTTCGAGCTGGCCATCAGGAGTGGGACTCTGTAAGAATGGATGGATGCTTAGAGATCTGAGATGGAATCCTTATACACCAAAAAAGTTTGGACTTTGGTTGCTTTATCTGAAGGGTTAAATCCCCATCAGGAGCAAGTATATCTTTAGAAGATTACTTGGTGTACATGGAAAAGTTGAGACTTTCAAAGCTATGCTTAAGTCCATCTAGATCCTACTTGCCACGGCTACATACCATGACTACGATATCTGGTGGTTAGGTGTCATGACAGCTTTTCTAAATGATGATTTGGAAGAGAGCGTCTATAAGTACATAGCCAGAGGGATTCGTAGACAGTGGGAGCAGCGGAAACGTGAATAAGATGTTTTATGTGATAAATCAGGCATCACGGAGTTGGAACGTCTGTTTTGATGTGGTAGTCAAAGAGTTTGACTTCATCAAAATGGTAGATGAACCTTGTATATACAAAAAGGTAGTAGAGAGTATAGTGTTGATCCTCGTTGAGTACGTGGATGACATACTCTTGATAGGGAAGGAGTTTCCTATGCTACGCTAGGTCAATCTCCTCTTATCATAATGATTCTACATATAGGATCAAGGTGATACCTCCTAAATCCTGGGTTTTGGATCTATGGGATAGATCTAATTGGATGTTAGGAATCTCACTAGTTGTAGTGAGATGGTATTAATCGATCCTGGGGAGAATCACTGGAAAGGTTCCAGGGTGATAAGGACGACTGAATGTCAGTCGCAGGCATTGTCTATACCCTCAGTGGAGGGACGGTATGTTGGAAGAGTTCCAAGCTAGATACCGTGACTTACTAGACGATTAATGGCACGATACATCATTACCTAGGATGCTTCCAAAGAGGCAGTCTGGATATATATAAGTTCATGAGATGAACTTCGTTCCTACCATTGTGTGACAATGGAGTTGTGGCTTATGCCTAGGAACCCCCGTCCCATCAGAAATCCAGATATAATTCTTAGGCAGTATCACCTGATCATGGAGATGGTTGATCTCTAGGGAGCTCAAGATTAGGAGAGTAGACACAGAGGACAACAGCGCGGATCCACTCACAATGACCTTTTTCCCAGTAGAGACTTTTATGGGATGGTTGAGTATGAGATACTTCAACCACAGCTAATTGTTGGGTATGCGATACCACAACAGATGGCCTTAGTAAAAGTGGGAGATTGTTAGTTATATGTATGCCCTAGAGGCCATTACTGTACATACGATGTATATTGTAGTGGATGCTTGGACATATATAGGGAGGACTTTCTTGCTCGACATGATAGTAAGCTATCTGGTTGTACTTTATCTTAACATGTACTCGGATTGTCTCTATGTTACATGTTGATAAAGCTCTTAGGATATGTACTCGACTACTGGGACTATGATGAGATATATTAGTGGGGCTACGGTAGTCGACGAGTACATCTTATAGCTGTTCCTAGTCGAGGGTGTATCGAGACAGGGCATCGATACACCAGACTAGCGTATACGCATCTTGACCCATATGATGGGCGATGGATGATCCCATATCCATCGGTGTTTGACATCAAGGATGGTGTACGGGTGCTTAGTGGAGACTGGGTACACTGGACTGACCCGACGAGAACTCCCAGATGGTATTATACCTCACGTCAGATGGCAGTTCTCTGGTGATACTGGTACAGAGTAGTCTGTAGACCCGAGATAGTCATAGAGTCTTGTGTGATTCCCACTGTGCTTTGATTTCCATCATACCACATCCAAGAGGGCGTGCAAAAAGGTGGCTTTTGGGTACAGTCCCGAATCACATGGAGGCAATGAGCGATAAGAGGGGATCCGTCTCTCCCGGTATAGGGAGTTGATGTTGCGCTGTGTTCGATTGGCTATAACTGGAAATCCCTGGCTAGGGTTGCTGAGATTTACTAGTAAGTGTTATCAGTAGTTTCTCGAACTGTTATGGACCTCATATTGACATGACTTATCAAGCTACTGGGGTCTGACGTTTACCACCCCTAGGCGAGATATGCGACATATGAGACGAGGAGACCGGACTATACGGGAGTGTTACTGACTGGATTCACAGGAGAATGTACAGGCTTGCTTGTTGATCTTCTGAGCGCTCAATACTTGGGTGGCTGTTACGTTTAGCTGACCGCTTGCAGCTTGTGGGTGTTTGATATGATCATCACCTACTGCCGGCGTATTGATGATTCTTTAGAGTCCTACACAGAGGTTTCTTGGCTCAGGCAAACGGAGTAGGAGCACATATGTGATATGTGCGGGACCGAGAACAATATGTGTATGTGATCCCTGTTAGTTATATGTATGCCCTAGAGGCCATTACTGTACATGAGATGTATATTGTAGTGGATGCTGGGACATATATAGGTAGGACTTTCTTGCTTGACATGATAGTACGCTATCTGGTTGCTCTTTATCTTAACAAGTATACTTATTGTCTCTCTGTTACATGTTGATAAAGCCCTTAGGATGTATACTCAACTTCAAGGACTGTGATGTAGATCATACTAATGGGGCCAGGGTAGTCAATGAGTACATTCTTCAATGTTCCTAGTCGTGGGAATATCGAGACGGGGCATCGATATTCCATAGTAGATTAGCGTATATCTTCTCGACCCATGTGATGGGTGATGGATGATCCAATATCCATTGGTGTTTGACATCAGAGACGGTATGCGGGTGCTCAGTGTAGACTGGGTAAACTGAACGTACTCGCCGAGAACTCCCAGATGGTATTATACCTCACGTCAGATGGCAGTTCTCTGGTGACACTGGTACAGCTTAGTCTGTTGACCCGAGATCGTCATAGAGTCTTATGTGTCTCCCACTGTGCTTTGATTTCCACCATACCACGGCTCTACTGAGTCATGAAAACAGGTAGATTTTGGGTACAGTCCCGATTCACATGGAGGCAATGAGCGATAGGAGGGGATTCGTCTCTCCCGGTATTGGGGGTTGATGTTGCGCTATGCTCGACTTGCCATAACTGGAAATCCCTGGCCAGGGTTGCACTGATTTACAGGTAAATGTTATCAGTTGTTTCATGCTTGTTATGGACCTTACATCGGCATGACTTATCAAGCTACTGGGGTCTGACGTTTACCACCCCTAGGCAAGATATGCGACATATCAGACGAACAGACCAGACTGTGCGGTAATTGTTACTGGTTGGATTCGCAGGAGTGTGAGCAGGCTTGCTCGTTGATCTTCTGATCGCTTAATACCCGGGTGGCCGTTAAGTTTAGCAGACCGCTTGCGGCTTGTGGGTGATTGATATGATCACCACCTACTGCCGGCGTATTGACGGGTCTTTAGAGTCCTACACAGAGGCATCCTGGCTCAAGCGAAATGAAATAGGAGCGCATATGAGATATGTGCAGGACCGAGAATAATACCAGTATGTGATACTATATTCTATTCTCACGATTTGTATCATCGGTCGGTTACATGTGATATAGCCGGGTTACCGAATCAAGTGTTGATTCGATATATTGATACACTTGATATTAGTCGGTTATATGCGATATGACCGGATCATTAAATCAAGTATTGATTTAATGATTTAATGTATAACTATATATTTGATATATTACTTTACATTAACTAGTATTTGATCACTTAAGATTGATTTTCTCACTTAATGTGCACAAGTTGTATATATGATATATGTTTGTGCACTAGTTTGTATCATGATTGATGATACATGCAAACTTGGGTGTGTGTATGACTTACACCATGTTTAGATTAATGGTTGGAGTTTTATTTATTTTGGCCAAAAAAAATGGTGGCTTTTTTTGTTTTTTGCTTGAAGCTTCATGAAGCTTTTAAGCATCTTTGACAAAGTCTAACCATTTTTTTTGGCATGAGATTTTCACTAAACTAACCATTAACTCAAACTAGGGTTTAGTCTCCACAAAGGTTAACTCACCCATGGTTGCATTATGGTATACTTCACTTGATTATTCATTTTAGTTAATTGATAATTCATTCTTATTCTTTCTTCTTCTTCTTTTTCAAGAAGAAGAAAACCTTGCTAGAAAATTTTCAAGTGAAGAAAAAGAGTGAGAAATCCAAATCCAAAGTGAACTCACTTCCTATTTCATCATCCTCTACTACTTGCCATTTAGTTTAGGGTGTTCTCTTCACAAAAGTTTTTGACTTAGTGAAGATGGAGCTTGAGTTTGAGTCTCCTCGACGTAGATCATCTTGGGCCTCGAAGTCAACGACCTAGCCTGCTCATTTCTCCGAAGAAACCATCACTAGAGTCCGGGATCCCGATGATCGCAGCGAAGGGACGTCAACATGGAGCTTTAGAAGTGAAGGACCGGATCTACAAAGGTTGTAATCCCTTTCACTTAGTAGTAAAGTAGTTTGCTTGCTTTTAGTTTCGCCTTATCTCTAGTAAACGATCTTGCATAGGGTTGTTCGGCACATCTATTTTTTGAATCGGGCATGGTTGATGCCTTGTTGAACCTTGTTAGTGTGCCTAGGAACCCTACAATACCGTATTAGATTCTCACGATATGAGATATCGGCCGGGTATATGTGATATAGCCGGGTCATCGGATCAAGTGTTGATTCGATGAACTGATAAATATTATATTAGTCGGTTATTTGTGAAATAGCCGGATTATCGGATCAAGTGTTGATTCGATAATTTAATGTATAATTATATATTTGATATATTAAATTACATTAACTGATATAAGCTCACTAAAAGATTCTTTTTCTCACTCGGGTAATACATTGATATATATGCGATATATGTTAATTGTATTATTTTATTTTGTTACAATAAATATTGTATATGTGTTATAAAATATTGTAACATGTTAGGGTTATTAATGCAACATGTTTAGTGGAGATTAAACATGGTTAGGGTTTGATTTGGGTTAAGCTTTTCTAGAACCTTCTAGATGGTTTTGTTTTGTGCAAAGATATTTGTTTTGATATTTTGCAAGATATTTGTTTAACCCAATCCAACCCTTTAACCTTAGTTAAATTTCTATAAAGGTTACTTGAACCATGGTTGCATTTCTAACCTCACTTAACTTTCATTATTCATCACAAAAGGATAATTATTCATTCATCTTCTTCTTCCTCTTTGTAAAGCTTTCTAGCTTTGATCTTTGTGATGAAAATAAGTGAGAATTTGATAATAAATGAGAGCTAAAATCCTACTTCATCATCCTCATCTACCTTTGCCATTTAGATGAGGGTGTTCACTTCATTTTGTGAGTGAGAGCTTGTGTTAATGAAACTTCAAGGTAGATCATCTTTGTTATCGAAGATCGGAAGCAAGTTTGCTTCTTTCTCTTCGTGGAGCCTCTCTAGAGTCTGGATGCATGATGATCGTAGCGAAGGGACCTCAACATGGAGCTTTAGAAGTGAAGGACAGGATCTACAAAGGTTGTAATCCCTCTCACTTAGTGTTAAAGTGTTTAACATGCTTGTTTTCGCCTAATCTCTAGTTTAAAGTTCTTGGTTAGGGTTGTTTGGCACGTCTAAATTTTAAATTGGGCATGGTTGATGCCTTATAAACCCTTGTGAGAGTGCCTAGTAACCCTGCAGTTGCACGACTACCCTAACTCAATCGCATCATATGCTTAAGCAGATAAGCATAAATAGCTACCGCACACCACGTCTTGACGAAGGCCAATAAACGTAGCACGAATACTATGAAGTACTTATCTGAAATGAAGGAGGGCTACGACAGGTTTTTAAGAAAATCTCTTGCGTAATGAACTTGATATCGTTGTAGAATCGAGTGATTTTGAAAAGGAGTGTTTTTGATGCTTTTACTAGTTTTGCTAAAAAGGTCACTCCCGGTGAAGGGATCTCCGCTCTTTCCTTATCGGATAAGGTGCAGGGTATTTCACAAATACCTTTATGCAAAGCAAAAACTATAAAAGCAATCAAAAGAAAAACCGATTTTGTAGCATCTGCTTGTTTCTCTAAAGAGGTCACTCCCGGTGAAGAGATCTCGACTCTTTCCTTATCGAATAAGGTGCTGGATATTCTACAAGGAATACCGCTATGCAAAGCAAAGACTAGAGCTACCAGTTTTTAAAAAAAGTTTCTACAACATTTTTAGGTTTCTTTTCTTTCATTAATCTCATTAATGAATTCCCATCTTTTAAGTTACCTAAGCATCACAGATAAATACAATGTACGCTTATGCCATTCGCATTCGTCTCGATGTCCCGTCATGCACCGTTAGGTTAGGTAACTAACGGCAGAGCGGGGCAGGGCTAGCGCGTGTGTAAAACATAAGCAACGTCTATATAATATATCATATAATACTATATACAATATCCATCTCAACATATCAAATGATCACATCACAGATATCGCAGCAGAAAACAACATATGAAATATTGGATATACTAGGATTTCCGGGTTTTATATTAAGTCTGTACAAAACACGGATTCCACGGTCGTGATGAATAGCCAAACCCACATCCCTAGACCTATACGAGAGTGGCAAGCAACCTTACCAATTCTAGAGTTAGGAGACCCGGTCTCGACGCCTCGAAATGGTCTCCCTGTGGACCCTAGAACCCGGTTACATATGCTCCCCTCCTTAGGTCTATCCTAATGCGGAAAAGTAAATAATATACAATGGTGACATCATCCTCAATCCGGAAGTGCCCCAATAAAAGAATATTACATACATTGAATTTTACATGAATGAAAATGAAAAACTCTTATCTCACATAAAAAACCCCGGGCAATTCAAACACGACGATCCAATATAACATATCCCAGCAACACATAACATCACATGTCATCAACGTAAGTAAATATGCGTATCCCAATTGTCATTGGCATATAATAACGAAACCGGCGATACACCACATATTACACTTACGGTCGCAGAAAAGAAAGTGAAAAACTACAACAATTGGAATCTGCACTGCCCTTAGACATCATAAACCCGGAATATCACATATTCTGAAATTCATGCCTAACAATGCAAATTTTACATTTAGGTCTCAACCATGAAAACACTTTTCAAAAGAAGTCGGGTAATTCAACAAGATTCCCTATTCAGTCCAAGACCGAAATGTTAAACTTGCACGCAGCTAGACAGATTCCAATTATTGTATCCCATCACAAATATCCGGACGACGTTAAACTTTTTGATCGATTCATCAAAGTCCCACAATTTCCCGACAGCTCAACACTTGAGCTCAGTTTTAATAACACCCGGAACATGCCGCAGTACCTATGGACCAACCGTAGAAGGGCAAACCCAAGCCTCACTCATGTCGCCACAAAACTACGGCAAACCCTAGGGTATGAACACAGTTCCGCGATCCAAAAAAGTCGAGTTAGGGTTTCATTCTTCTAGAGGGTCCACAGAATTACTTGCATGTTTTTCCGAATACATTAAAATTGGAAAAATGGGTTTTGACATTCGATCGAACTTTTTAACTTCGCCTAGATAACTTGTGAAAACCCAAATACAATGTTAAACGACGAATACGAAACACTCCGAATTGTTTATAGTGTAAGATTATATCTCATGCAAAATTAGTAAAAACAAACAACACCTGAAACACCAAAACCCATGCATTAGAACACTGGAAAAATTTGGATGGGGGCTCGGATTTGGCCGAGATAGGGGGTCTCACTGGCCAAAACTTTCCCAAATGGCTCCAAATTTCACCGGTGTTCAGGTTATCACACATATATGATACTTGTTCATATCAGATTTTTGCATTTTTATACCGCCCATTCTTAATCACATTGCATATAAGAAGGTACTTTTGATCCATGTCTGCTAAATAGTTGCAGGTTACAGGTTCTCAGCTCGTTACAGTGAAATTCATGAAAAGTCGCTACAAATGTGAGACTACGACCAACAACAGATGAATCCGTATGATGCTGCCTACCAGTTCAAGGAACAAATAGAAAATCATTTAGACACTTTAATGCACAAAGCAAAACGGCAACACAAGATCCAAGACTTCAACACGGAGCTCAAGGTAAAAGTCCATATCATTCTGCACTGTTGGAAATCTGGAAGGGATTTAAGAGATTCTGAGAAACCAAGTGAAGAAAACAGAAGATAAAAGCAACATGAAGAAACCCTGAAGAAATGGGCCCATGAATCCACCAAATGGCCACGAAACCGCGGCCAAACAGGCACTTCTGCCGTGGTTCCGCGACCGAGTTATGCATGTGTCGGTGGCAATGTCGGTGCTTTGATTCGGCTCTTTTGGGGTAGTTTTGTAAATTAGTGATTGGATCAGAATGTAATCCTAGGGTTTTCCTATCTATAAATAGGAGAGCTCAAAGCCAAATTAAGGGTGCTTCTTCTAGGGTGCCTTTCTTAGATGCCTCTCTTTAATTTAGATTTTAGGATTTAATTCCGTAGTTTTTCCTTCTCTATAAAAATTGTAGTGAGTTATGAGCGTTGATTAATAAAAATAAAAAGAGAGTTCTTTTATTTATCTTGCATGTTTATTTAATTTCTGCAATTTTTATTTGTTAATCTAGTTGTTTATTTTTATTTGTGTTCATCTTTTGTTTTCTCTATTTTCTTTATCCTTAAACAACGATGATGCTTGAGTAAGATCCTTACCGAGATGAGGTCTCAAATAGCTAGTTGTAATTTTCCTTAACCTAATTTCTTTATACCTATCTTATTTGTTTTTATGTTTTTAATGAGAGAGTAATCTTCTCACTTATTAGGGTAGGAGAAGGAAGGTTTGAGAGAAGGAAATCTCTCTCACTCCTTTTTTTGCCCGACACATTAAATTCGGACTCCCTTTAATTGGACCATAATCTGCTCACTACGGCACCCTATCCTACAGGATAGCGGCGATTCCCTAGTTAGACCGGTTGTGGTTGAATTAACTGGAGGTTGGGGGTAAGAGCTAGGAACGGACGGACATGGACCAAAAGGAAGAAACTAAGCATGGAAAGCCTAGCTTAGACTTGTAAGTTTCTTCCTAGTCGTGCTAATCCCCGTTGTTGCCAATTACCCTAACACCTATATTCATAACTAAGGAATTGAAAGATGTGAGAAGATCCCTATCTCGAACTAACCTAATCCTAACCATAGCAAGATTTTTATCAACTTATTCTCATTCATAGATCTTAAAACAAAACCTATCCAATTACTAGAGTTAACTCGTTAGAACATAAAGAAAAGGATTCCGTCTCCCTGTGGATCGACCCGTACTCAACCGGCTAGCTACCAAGCGACACCGTCTTGATTGCAGTAAATTAAACACAGAAAATCTCTACCAATCAATACTGCACTTGTTTGAAAAATTTTTAGAGCTCATTTAAAAATCGACACAATGCAGGTTTTGATGTTTAAAGTTTCGGAGCAGTTTCGGTTTCGTAATCTAACAAGCATCGTCTAATACTCTAGCCCAGATCTGATACCACTGTTGGGATTCCTTAGCACCCTACTGGGTTTTCACAGCAACCACCATGCCAAATTTAAAAAATCTAAGCTTCTAATCAATCCTGAGCCAGGATCAAGCTAGAGTAACTAGACAATATAACATGTAATCTACCATTACACTAAGTGAATGAGGAATACAACCTTTGTAGACCGGTCCTTCACTTCTAAAGCTCCGTGTTGACGTCCCTTCGCTACGATCATCGATCTCCCGAACTCTAGTATGGGTTCCCTCGGAGAAAAGAACATGTTTTCTTGTAGTTTTCGAGGCCGAAGATGATCTACATCGAGGAGACTCAAACCCAAGCTACCTCTTCACTAGATCATGAACTTTGTGAAGAGGATACCCTTTACTACCTAAGCAAGTGTATAGGATGATGAAGTAGGAAGTGGGCTCACTTTAGATTTATTTTTCTCACAATATTTTCTCACCATTTCAAAAGCTAGAGAGCTTTATCTCAAGGATGAAGATGATGAAGAGAGAGAATGAGAATGAACTAATGAGGTAAGAATAGCAACCATGGGTGAGTTAGTGTCATACACTAACTTATGTAGAGAATAAACCATGGGTTACAATAATGGTTAGGTTAATAAATATCTACAAGTAAAACAAAACTAGTGGACTAAGTTAAAGATGCTACAAGCTTCTCCAAGCTTCCAAGCATGTGACAATTTCCACTAATTTGTTAATTACCTAAATAAATAAAAACCTTATCATTATTATAACCATGGTGCAGGTCTCATACACCCATGTTGAATGTGGCATCAAGCATAACACAATAGTTGTGCATTAATATATATCACATATATATCATGTGCACAAAAGTGAGAAAAGAAATCATAAGTGAGCTAACATTAGTTAATGTAACTAGTATATCTAATATACAATTATACATTAAATTATTAAATCAACACTTGATTTAATAATCCGGCTATATCACATATAACCGACTAATATTAAATGTATCAGCTTATCGAACTAACACTTGATGCGATAACCCGTCTATATCACAAATAACCGCCCGATACATATATCGCGAGAATAGAATACGGTATCACATACTCGCATTATTCTCGGTCCCCCACATATCACATATATGCTCCAACTTCGTTTCACCTGAGCCAGGAAACCTCTGTGTAGGACTCTAAAGACTCGTCAATACGCCGGAAGTAGGTGATGATCATATCAAACACTCATAAGCCGCAAGAGGCGTGCTAAACGTAACGGCCACCCTGGTATTGAGCGATCAGAAGATCAACAAGCAAGCCTGCTTATACTCCTGTGAATCCAATCAGTAACACTTACCGTACAGTCCGGTCTCTGCGTCTAATATGTCGCATATCTTGTCTAGGGGTGGTAAATGTCAGACCCCAGTAACTTGATAAGTCGTGCCGATATGAGGCTCATAACGGGTCGAGAAACTACCGGTAACACTTACCAATAAATCTCTGATACAGCCCTGGTCAGGGACTTTCCTGTTATAGCCAATCGAGCATAACGCAACATCAACCCCCAATACCGGGAGAGACGAATCCCCTCCTATCGCTCATTTCATCCATATGACTCGGGACTGTACCCAAAAACCACCATTTTGCACGTTCTCATGAACATGGTAAGGTGGAAATCAAAGCACAGTAGGAATCACACAAGACTCTATGACGATCTCGGGTAGACAGACTAACCTGTACCAGTGTCACCAGAGAACTGCCATCAGACATGAGGTATAATACCATCTGGGAGTTCTCGGCGAGTCCGTCCGGTGTACCCAATCTCTACTGAGCACCCATATATCATCTCTGATGTCAAACACCAATGGATATGGGATCATCCATCGCCCATCTTCATGGGTCGAGAAGCTATACGCTAGTCTACTCTAGTATATCGATGCCCCGTCTCGATACACCCACGACTAAGGACATTAAAGGATGTACTCACAGACTACCTTTGTCCCACTAGTATGATCTCCATCATAATCTAGGTAGATAAGTACGCATCCTAAGGGCTTTACCAACATGTAACAGAGAGATAATCAGTGTACATGTTAAGATAAAGAGTAACCAGATAGCATACTATCATGTCTAGCAAGAAAGTCCTCCCTATATATGTCCAAGCATCCACTACAATATACATCTCATGTACAGTAATGGTCTCTAGGGCATACATATAACTAACACAGCATACCTCAGAGATTGTGAGGTCATCGACCGTGCAGACAGATGACCCAGTTGTTGCTGAGATTGATGTGATGTCGCTTTTAGAGCTTACGAGCTTAGTAGCTAGAGCTTCCAGGCAGAGATGCGACAGGTAATAGCTAGTCTATCTTGAGCTGAGAGATGGAGGTGATTCGTCAGATTTGATGCGCCGACGCAGGCCCTGTTAAGTTGAAGATTTCCAGTATAGAGAGTCTTACTCAGATCTAGAGTAGATCGATCCAGAGATGACGTTGTTCGTCGGATGTTCCGATGTGAGATCGGTAAGCTGACCAGTTTCAGATAGAGTGCCTCACCCAGATGTGTTGTGAGTTGATCGAGAAACAGATGAGTATTGAGTATTCCTCCGATGGTTGGAATGAGTTCTCGAGGACTTGTCCAGCTAAACATCTTCTACAGAGTGATGAAAATACCGAGTTTGTGATTTCGAGTCCGTGCGAGAGATTCTGGATTGATTGTCTCTGAGAACATTTGAAGTACACAGATAATATGACATGATGTCAAAGTGGACGATAATAAGGACGAGTGGAATAAGAGGTTCATGCGTGATGCTGACGAGCTTTTGTTACTCCCTATCAAGATTAGAGATCTGATATGTATGCAGAAGCGTTGGGATACGGCCAGTTCCCGAGAAAATGTTGTACTGAGAACGCAGATGTCCAGAAAGCGAGAAAAGATTTGTAAGTGTACCAGCCTCCGTACAGTTCGGTATAGGCGAGATCGGAAGAGACCATGAGCCGTTTCCTTACAGGACACTGCTGCGATGAGATTGTACCGAGGATCAGTTGTGTCACGTGTTTGCAGAGGGCCAGAGGCAGACGCCAGTGACGTGCTGCTTTATGAGTGATCATACTAATTGGCCGAGAGTTGACCTGAGGAGTGCCAGAGTGGAATCGTTTCCGTTAGCATACCTGACCGGGCAGATGAGCCGATAGAGTGCGAGATAGGTAAGCCACAGAGAAATAAGGACCCAGAGACAGAAGACTCCAGACTGTGAGTAGGAGGCAAGCGGATGTTCTTGCTCTGCCAGTTTGGGCGCACCGACTTTTCTTCGACAATGTAGGAGGTGTACCTCAATGTCATTTGTTGCGATTTGCGTTTGTGATCTGAGTATCACACTTATATCGCTTGGATTTGAGCGTTGATGATTGAGTTTCAAGATATTTTTTCGTTCACCATGGCTGCACCTACTGGGTATTTATATTTTTGTGCATAGTTATTGCACTTGATATATTCTATACACTGTGGTGTTGATATCGATTTTGTGCCTTAGCTGCACATGTTTTTAATTTCCTGGATTTCCTACACAGGATTTGATATTTCGTGCAGTGGATGCACAGGATTTGATATTTCATGCACTAGATGCACAGGATTTGATATTTCGTGCAGTGGATGCACAGGATTTGATATTTTGTACAGTGGATGCACAAGATTTGATATTTCGTACACTAGATACTTTTAACGAAGCCGATGTGCTTGGGTTGAATTTTTGCGCATATTAGACGCTTGGTATTGGATTTTGTGCGCATCTGATGCACTTGAGTGAGATTTTACTCGTGCATGTTAGATGCCCTTGATATAGATTTTTATCTGTGCATATTAGATGCGATTTTTATTCGTGCATATGGTTTGCACTTGATTTCGATTTTTATTCGTTCATGTGGGATGCACTTGATTTCGATTTCGTTCATGCATGACGAATGCACTTGATTTAGACTTTCACGCACGTTGGGCGCGTGATATGATTTTGTGCACACCTGATGCACCCGAGTGGGGTTTTCATTCGTGCATGTAGTTACACTGGATTGAGATTTTCATGCACTATAGATGCACTAGTGGTTGTTGTCATGCACGCCAGTTGCATTGGACAGATGTTTTCGTGCACACCCGTTGTACTTAGTCTTACTTTTGTGCATATTGTGGCACCTATATATGGATTAGATTTTCGTGCGCACCAGACGCACCTGATTATTGGATACGCCTTTTAGGCTGATTTTGCTCTTGAGCCTTTGTTTTCATGATGGGCACTATATTATGTAGTAGCCGAACATGACTGATCGGAGGACAGTGCCTGAGTATTTTGCATGCATAAAAAAGTTTATCAAGAGGTTTTCAAAAAGGAGCCATAGTTTCGCTATTTCTTACGTGTCCACGAGCGACACGAACGTTTACAAGGAAAAACCTTTTGGGATATTTTAAAAAGGGCGGAACGTATATTTTGAGCAAAACATATATGGAAGTATATTATTACTTTACAAATGAGCGTTCGTCACTTGTGCCGTTGTTCATATCAGATTTTTGAATTTTTATACCGCCCAATTTTTATCACATTGCTTATCGGTAGGTACTCTTGAGCCGTGTTTGCTAGTTAATTGCAGGATACAGGTTCTCAGCTCTAAACAGTGAAATTCATGGAAAAGCACGACAAATTCCGGATTACTACCAACCACAAATAAAACACGGGTCTCCGCTCTCTATCCGTATGTTGCCGCACACCAGTTTAAGGGACAAAATGGAAAATCAATGTCATTTTCATGCACAAAGCTCAATGTCAACACAAGATCCAATATATCTACGCGGAGCCCAACAAAAATCATGACAAAAGATCCACTTTACATCACCTTTTGTTCTGTTGAAATTCTGGAAATATTGTGAAGAGATTCTGAGAAACAACATATACCACACTGAAGAGTACTAAAAACTAGGGAAAACCACCAAATTTCATGACCTAAGTCTCCTAAAGGGCCGCGGTTCCGTGGCATAAGCATGCTTAGGCCGTGGAACCGCGGCCTTGCTGACTCGGCAGAGGGTTGTATTCTGGGGGCATGTTTGTAACTTCTTGTAGTGCATGAAAGTTGCCCTAGAGTTTCTGTTGCCTGCCTATAAATAGTCCAGAACTTGCTAAAGCCAATGGTGCTTATTCTTGTGTAAAAGTTTAGGATATATTTTGTAGTCTTCTTCTTCTTTCATCTTCTCTCCATTGAAAACTTTGTAGTGAGCTTGTTATGAGTGAAGGATGAATAAAAGAGTTCTTTTTGTTATCATGCTTATCTTGTTATGTTGTTAATTATAATTGCTTGTATTTTTCATTTGCTAATCTAGTTGTTGTTATTTATTGTTTGTTTCTTTCTTGTTCTCTTTTTCTTTATCCTTACCAACAATGATGCTTAAGCTTGATCCTTGCCAAGGCGAGGTCTCAAATAGCTAGTTGCAATCTCCTAATCTCTTTCTTTCTATCTTCCTCCTTTTGTCATATTTTCCTTTTTCTTATAATGTGTGAGTAGTTTTCTAACTTGTTAAGGTAGGATAAGGGAAGTTTGAGAGAAGGAAATCTCTCTCACTCTTTCCTTGCCCAACATCTTAATTCAGACTCCCGTTAATTGAACCACAATCCGCTACCTACGGCACCCTATCTTATATGATAGCGGTGATTCCTTATTGAGACCGGCTGTGGTTGAATTAACCGAAGGTTAAGGCTAAGAGCGAAGAACGGACGGACAAGCACCAAAAGGAAGAACTTAAGCGTTGGAAAGCCTAGCTTATACTCGCAAGTTCCTTCCTAGTCGTGCTAATCCCCGTTGTTTCCGATTACCGTAACACCGATATTAAAAGTGGTAACAAAAGAAGTGAGCGACTCCTAACTTAAACTAACCTAATCCTAACCCTAACAAGCTCTCTTTATATAACATTTTAGCACATAGTTAATCACAAACAAATCTGGACATTTGGACTTAACTCGTTAAAGCACATAGAAAAAGATTCCCATCTCCCTGCGGACGACCCGTACTCAACCGGCTAGCTACAAGCGAAACCGTCTTGATTGCGGTAATTAACTAAACACGCAAAAACTCTACCAATCAAATGGCACCATTGCCGGGAGACGGTAGTTTATTTCTTTGTATAATTTCGGGTTAATTTATGAATATAAATATAACCGAAAAACAAAACAAAAAAATATACATTGTAAAAAAAAACCATCTTGTTATTTTTGATTAGATTTTGTGCAAGTGTGCAGGATAAAAAGACGGTTGAGTTCAGTGCCAAAGACGTGGGAAGTTAGACCCATATCTTGCGGCTACACCGCGGGTGATCAAGACGGAAAAAACGGTCTACTGAAAGGTTCTGGAGCAGATCCAGTAAGCAAATCCAGATTCAGGAGCTCCAGACAAGAAGAGGACACCCCATAAAGCACAAAAAAAAAATTGGAAGCCCAATCCCTCCTTATTGCCGCAGAACCGCAGCCTAAGCACTTGTTTGGCCGCGGAACCGCGACTGTTTGGTTCCTTCAGGGTGCCAAATTTTCTGTGAGTATCTTTAACTTCCTCCCCACTCCTCTGGACTCCACTGAACTGTGTTTTCTGCAGCATTCTTTGCGCAAATTCTTTTCCCCCTTCCAATAAATTGTTTTTGTGCAGGATTCTTTGCGCCGTGCTTAAAAAATAAAAAAATTGATTGCAGTTGATTGTTACTGCTTTGCATATATTAATACGGACTTTAAGGGGCTTGAAATCAATCCAGATTGGGTGGGGATTTCATCACCCTTCCCAGGACCCCAGAAATCACAAAAAGCATATGCATTGACTATTGTTTAATTAAAAAAATTACTAGACTCAGCCCTAAGGACTTCGTGCTCAATAGGACAGAGGACTAGTTACAGGCATCGGCCGTTTATCCTATCCTGACTTTGCGGTGTCTAGGCATGTGTGTCCAAGGCAAGTGGTTACTTAATTAGGACCACTACTTACGTAGTGGGGAGCCTCCCACTTACCTGGCACTTACCTGGCCGCAATTGGCGGAGAAGAGGCGGTTTGAGGTCCTATTTCTAGCCCTTTGGAACAGTTAGGAGCTGTCTAGCTGACCTAGGTGACCCTAGATCTAGGTGTGATTGTGCATATCTTGTCTGTGATTGTTTGAAGCCATAAGTCCGTACATATTTCTGTAAAGTTCTTTCTAAAAAGAAAAAAAAACACAAAAACCAAAAACTTTTATAAAAACTCGCCCTTTGTCGCCAAAATCCTATTTTTTCACCCACCACCATAGTATTTCCCCATTGACGTTTTCTTACCCTCACCTTCTCCGCTTTGACTATACTAAACTCGTTTAGTGTATGTCCGCTTGGACTCGGTACACTAGCGTCTGCCTAGTCTGCGTTACGTTAGTCGCTACCGACTACGCGATCGACTCAGACGTCGAGACTCCGTCCATGCCTCTTTCACCCTTACCTTTGCCGGCCAACTCCGACGTTGACTGGAATTCTGTTCATACATCCTCACCTTCACCATCACCAACCTCTTCTTCCGCGATGTCAGGATTTAATCCAAACATCCCTTTGACTCCCCCGGGATTGATTCTACCTCCTATGGATGCGAATAACCCACCACCACCTCCTGTTGTAGCGCCACTGCTAATCGCGCTCCAGGATCGTTTCTACCCCATCCGTTCTGCACTTCCCACCTGTCTTTCTCTTCCACCGGCCAATAGGGATAATTTTGAAATTAAGCCCCACTTCATTAACATACTTCCGAAATTTCATGGGCTTGAATCTGAAGATGCCTATATCTTCATCAACAAGTTTCAAAATGTTTGTGCCATGATGAAAACGACCCAGCTGTCAGACGATGCTATACGGCTACGGGTCATTCCGTTCACTTTGTGCGATCTTGCTGAAAAATAGCTATATAGCACCGCTTCCCACTCCATAACCAGTTGGGAAGAGTTTGTGAAAGCGTTTCTCAAGAAATTCTATCCGAATCATAAAACCGCAAGGATCCGTAACGAAATCAACCAATTCTCTCAGCCTCCTACTGAATCCTTCTGGAAGTGCTTTGACCGGTATAAAGACCTTCTTGTTCAGTGCCCTCACCATGGTATTGAGAAATCACAACTTTGCCGAACCTTATACGTGGGCCTGAACCCAGCAACCAAGCAGTTGTTGGACACCATTTGTCAGGGCCACTTCCTATGAAAATCTGACGAGGAAGCGTGGCAATTCTTCGACGACCTTGCGGAACAAAAGCTTCAATGGGAGAGCACCAGACCAACTTCTTCTTCTTCTTCCTCCACTTCTACTGGTCAGTCTAGGGTAGGCATTCACCAACTTGATGTCTCTTTTGCAATGAAAGCTGAAATGGCTGCAATAACGAGAAAACTTGAAGCGATAGAGAGCAAATTTTCATCTCCTGCTCTTGCTCCTGTTCTTCCCCTTCGCACCATTTGTGCTTGTTGTTCCGATCCTTCTCACTTAACCGAAGAGTGTCCTTACAATCTACTATCTCAAGGAAAGGATCAGGTTAATGCTGCATTTCAGCAAAGACCAAGAAATGATCCATACTCTTCCACCTACAATCCCGGTTGGAGGAACCACCCCAATTTCGCCTGGAATCAGAATCAGCATCAATTCCAAGGTAACAATTTCCAGAGGCCCCCTCCTCCGCAACAACAAGCGCAACAACAAACTCAACATCAGTTTCAGCAGTCCTTCCAACCCCAACCTTTTCAAAATCAGACGAACAACTTTGCACCCAACAATTCTTTTCCGCAAAACAAATTTGTTCCGTCAAACAACGATAAGGTTTCCTCGCTAGAACGAAGTCTGGAGGCATTCGTTAAATAATGGACACAATCCACCGCAAACATCCAGTCGTCCATTCAGTCTTGGGTGCAACACGCTGCTACACACGGGCAAAGCATCAAGACCATCGAAGCACAGATTGCAAAGCTGAATGCGGCATTAAGCGAGCGAGAAAAGGGGAAGCTTCCATCTCAACTACTTCCAAATCCCGGTCATCCACATAATGTACATGTTGCTCTTGAACAACAGAACCATAATGTGAGTGCCGTGACTACATTGAGATCGGGAAGGATGCTGCACAACAACATCGGCACAACAATGGAGGATAATGACACCCCGGCCGCTTCTTCTTCTTCTTTTTCTTCTTCTTCTTCAGAGCCTATTCTCCATTCGTCAAAAGGCTCTTCTTCTTCTTCTTCTTCTTCTGCTCTGAACGGACCCACTTCTCACTCCATGAAAACACCAGCTCTGGGATCCGTTCCAACTCCACAGTCTCCTCCACAAGCATTGGACTCAACCACTTTTAAAAACATTCCATTTCCAAACCGGTTGAGGTCCAATAAACAAAATCCTCAAATGGAGAAGATTCTGGAGTTGTTTAAGCAGGTTAACATCAGCATTCCCCTTTTAGATGCTGTCCAACAAGTCCCGTCCTACGCGAAAATATTAAAGGACTTGTGCATGAAAAAGAGGAAATCTCAGGTACCCAAGAAAGTTTTCTTGGCTAGTACTGTGAGTGATACTCTTACCCAATCTTTACCTAAAAAACGGAAGGACCCTGGCTGTCCTACGATTTCTATTGCCATTGGGGATAAGAACATCAACCGCGCATTATTAGATCTTGGTGCCAGTGTTAACCTGCTTTCGTACTCAATATATGAGCAACTAGGTGTAGGAGAGCTGAAACCCACACACTGTACTCTCCAAATGGCCGACCGATCAATCACCCATCCTAGGGGTGAGCTAGAGGATGTGTTAATCAAGGTCGGGGACTTCATATTCCCCGTTGACTTCATTTTTTTGGACACACAGCCTGTAGCTAACTCCCGGAATCAAATTCCGGTGATACTCGGTCTCCCATTCCTTGCAACCTCAAATGCTGTGATCAATTGTTGAAATGGTTTGATGAACCAATCTTTTGGAAATATGACAATTGAACTCAACATTTTTAGGTTGGGAAATCAGCCCTCCGAACCTAATACTCATATACTAGACGTTTGCTCAATCCAGGATATCACCCCGGAAGAGTGTGAATTCGAGGAGTTTTTGTTCGATCACGATAACCTTAACGCCACTAGTGCGTTCCTCTTTGAACCTGCTGTTGCTTCTGCGCCCAACAATGACTACGAGTGTTTCACTTTCTCGAACGATCTTAGCCACTCACCACCCGAGTTTGAATCCTTCGAATTTCCGGATGAGTTACCTGAACCATCCAACTCGGTCGCTTACACTCGTTTTGAACATTTGCTGGAATCCTTTGAGTTCGAGACCTTTTCACCAATCTTGCCTTCAATCGTTTCACCTCCAACGCTCGAACTCAAGCCTTTGCCGTCTCACCTTAAGTACGCTTACTTGGGTGAGAACGAGACCCTCCCTGTTATCATCTCGGCTTCTCTAGCTCCAGAGCAAGAGAAAGCCCTTCTTGCGGTCTTGCACAACAATAGGCAAGCTTTTGGCTGGTCCATGGTGGACATCAAGGGGATTAGTCCCCTGATCGTTGAACATCACATTCATCTGATGGATGATGCCAAACCAGCCAGGGATCCACAAAGGCGACTCAACCCAGTCATGAAGGAGGCTGTGAAAAAGGAAATCGTAAAGTGTCTTGATAGTGGTATCATTTACCCTATCTCTGATAGCCAGTGGGTTAGCCCCATTCACGTTGTCCCCAAGAAATCAGGCATAACGGTCATCACTAACGAGGTGAACGAGTTAATCCCTACTCGCACCCAGACTGGGTGGCGAGTATGCATCGATTACAGAAAACTCAATGCCGCAACACGGAAGGACCACTTTCCGCTACCTTTCATTGACCAGATGCTTGAACGATTGGCCGGACACGAGTACTACTGCTTTCTTGATGGCTACTCCGGCTATAATTAGATTCCCATCGCCGAAAAAGACCAGGACAAGACCACATTCACTTGTCCTTTTGGCACGTTTGCATATCGTCGCATGCCCTTTGGGTTATGCAATGCGCCCGCTACCTTCCAGCGGTGTATGATGGGAATATTCTCAGACATGGTGGAAAAATTCTTGGAGATCTTCATGGACGATTTCTCCATTTTCGGCGATTCCTTTAATGAGTGTTTGCTCCATCTCGACATTGTCCTTACCCGATGTAAGGACAAGAACGTCACTTTGAATTGGGAGAAGTGCCACTTCATGGTGTGCGAAAGTATTGTCTTAGGACATATCATTTCGCAAAATGGCATAGATGTTGACAAAGCGAAGATTGAGGTCATTTCCAATCTCCCTCCTCCCAGATGCGTCAGAGACATCCGAGCCTTCCTTGGCCATGCCGGTTTCTATAGACGGTTCATCAAGGACTTTAGCAAGATTGCTAGGCCCTTGACTCTTTTGCTGGCAAAGGACACGCCATTCGACTTCAACTCGAGCTGTGTGACTGCGTTCGAGTCATTAAAAAGCTCACTCACTTATGCTCCCGTTCTTTCTTCTCCTGACTGGACGCACCAATTTGAGATTATGTGCGATGCATCCGACTTTGCCATTGGTGCTGTCCTTGGACAACACATCAACAAGATGCCGCACGTAATCTATTATGCTAGCCGAACCCTGAACGACGCCCAACTTAATTATACAACAACTGAGAAGGAATTCTTGGCTGTTGTATTTGCTTTAGAAATGTTCAGGCCTTACCTCATCGGCTCTCCAGTCATTGTTTACACAGACCATTCTGCTCTGCGCCATCTTTTTGCGAAGAAAGATGCAAAATCCCGGCTAATACGTTGGATCCTCTTGCTTCAAGAGTTTGACCTTGTCATCAAGGACAAAAGAGGATGTGAAAATGTAGTCGCCGACCATCTCTCATGACTTCCTTCTTCGCCGTCGCTTCAAATTCTAATCAACGACGTTTTTCCGGATGAACAGCTCTTGACAGTATCTTGCGAACCCTGGTTCGCAGATATTGTGAACTATTTGGCCACAGGATTACTACCGACTGAATGGTCAAGTCAGGACAGACTTCGATTCTTATCCCAAGCAAAACACTTTTACTGGGACGAACCCTATCTGTTCAAGTACTGTCCCGACCAGATTATTCGTCGGTGTGTCCCTGACGATGAATTCAAGAGTGTGCTATCATTTTGCCACGATCAAGCATGTGGCGGGCATTTTGGCCCCAGAAAAACAGCTGAGAAGATCTTGCAGTGTGGTTTCTACTGGCCACAACTCTTCAAAGACGCTCATGACAACTGCAAGACTTGCTCCCGGTGCCAACACTTGGGCCGGATATCCAGGAGGAACGAGATGCCGCTCCAACCAATCTTGGTTGTGGTGATTTTCGACGTTTGGGGGATAGATTTCATGGGGCCATTTCCCAGCTCTTTTGGGAACTTGTACATCCTTCTCGCTGTTGATTACGTCTCTAAGTGGGTCGAGGCTGTGCCCAGCCGGAAGTTGTCGTTAGGTTTCTTAAAGAAAACATTTTCTCCCGGTTTGGGCACCCCCGAGCGATCATTAGAGACAATGGAACTCATTTCTGCAATAAGACTTTCGAGGCCTTGATGCGGAAATATTCCATTAATCATAAGCTATCTACGCCCTACCACCCCCAAACCTGTGGGCAAGCCGAAGTTTCAAATCGGCAAATCAAACAGATACTGGAGAAGACGGTTTCCAAGAATCGTAAAGATTGGTCGTTAAAACTCACTGATGCCCTTTGGGCATTTCGAACTGCTTATAAGACCGATCTTGGCATGTCTCCTTATCGGCTTGTGTACGGAAAGGCTTGCCACCTCCCTGTGGAAATAGAGCATCGCGCATTTTGGGCGATAAAGGAGTTGAATCTGTCTCTCGAAGATGCGGGCAGCCATAGGAAGCTACAGTTGAACGAATTGAGCGAGCTTAGGGATGAGGCTTACGAAAACGCGGTTGTCGTTAAGAACCGAACGAAGGTGTTCGACGATAAACACCTTTTGCGCAAAACATTCGTACCTGGTCAACAGGTACTGCTTTACGACACCCGGCTACATGTCCATCCAGGAAAGCTCAGATCTCGTTGGAAAGGGCCGTATTTTGTGTGGAATGTGTATCCGCATGGCGCTGTGGATTTGGAGAATCCAACGGACGGTTCATTTTTCAAAGTAAACGGACACCGACTAAAACCATACCTTAGCGCCGAACCAACAGAGGAGCTCCTGGTCTTACAGTAGCCGGTTTACCCTGCATAGTCTTCTTCTGCCTACCACCAAACTTCGGTTATCCAGCCAAGAACAGTGGACACTGTTCCAAATAAGTTTGGGGGTATGTATATACCATTTTGCATATATTTTGGATATTCTTTTCCATTTTTGCTATTTTTCTTTTCTTTAAAAACAAAAACAAAAAAATTGTGTATATCTAACCGACAATTTTGACCCTTCAAATGATCTCTTCATACAATGACAATAAGGACACTGTCCAGTTTAGGTTTGGGGGTATGCTCGGTACGCATTTCTAACCTTCGCATTCATATGTATATTTTGCATCTGCATTCTAAAATCCATAAAATCCATAAAAATCAGAAAATTTTCTAAAAACATAAAAACATTTCTGTCAAGTTAGCTAGTGGTAGAACTCAGATTCAACATTTTGACGGTTTTGTTTGATAAGATAAGAATAACTAAATCTTATTTTTAGATTTTGAAAACCTGAAAGATAACTCTCCTTTGAAGTTAACTATAGCTGATATACGTCTTTACATCACACTACACGTGTCGTGAGTTTTGGAAATTAGATGACAAGTCTTTTATGTCTAAAAACTTTTAAATGGATAAATGATTTTTTGAGGATCAAATAGGTTTGTTCTAAAATAAGTAATATCAAGAATAGTTTATGAAGTGAAGCGAATATGAAGGAATGTTATTGATGCCTTAATTGGAACTAATTCTGAAAAATAACCCATCTGAAACTTGATTGGAATGATTACACACCTAACCCACTAAACACGTCTTTTATCCAAAAAAATAACTGAACTGCCGGTTATATCTCCGTTCGCATTGAATCATCATGATTTTCACGCTAAATTGTCTTTTGTTTTTGGGCCAAGGTAACTTGAGTAATTAAGTCCGCTGGGGTGTCTCTACACCTAATGCCCTAAAGCCAACTGGTTTGGGTGCATTGGCTCAAAGCTCGTTAAGAAGCCTAGAAAGTCCAGATTAAAACAAAGTCAAGCAAGTGTTCTCTCCGAGTTAAAATTCCTAACGGTTCTTTGTGTGAGAATAATCTTGACAAAAGACAGGTTTTTATAAAAAATATATTTCTAGCGGAGATTTGAAGGTTTTATTCTATGATAAAGACTATTGCACGTTCACAGAGGTGTGTATGAAATGAAAACAAGAAAAAGGTGGAGTGAAAAATAAGACCTAGTTTCCTGTTAAGTAAGATAGAAATTCTGAAGTTGAAACCTTACTGGATAACGAAACTTGAAAATTGCTTAACTCTTTATAAAACTTATGTGATCCTTTTAAAAATTTTATCTGGGCTTTATTGTGTGACATGATGACTTTAATCGATCCTTTTGGAACTTAACGACACTATTTGCACTGCACGTAAAGACATATAAAATCTTAAGTTAAATAAGAAGCGAGGTGTGAAAAATAAAGGTTCGATAGTCTAGACTTAGGATAATAGAATTATTATTTTCTGAAACAAAACCTTAGGGTTTGAATCATAGTTATTTTGCAAAACTAGCTTGACCGGATTTTGTGGGTAGTATCCGCTGAAAACCCTCAGGAGACAACACTCCTCCTACTAGGGACACCTAGAGGTTTAACGGCTTGTTGCACATGCTCAGTGCAATCGCGTTCCCTGCGAAAGTGAGGTTAGGAATTTTTGTGAATAAATTGGCTTTGGTCGGGACGAGCAAATGATAAGTTTGGGGGTATTTGTTCATATCAGATTTTTGCATTGTTATACCGCCCAATTTTTATCACATTGCTTATCGGTAGGTACTCTTGAGCCGTGTTTGCTAGTTAATTGCAGGATATAGGTTCTCATCTCTAAACAGTGAAATTCATGGAAAAGCACGACAAATTCCGAATTACTACCAACCACTGATAAAACACGGGTCTCCGCTCTCCATTCGTATGTTGCCGCACACCAGTTTAAGGGACAAAATGGCAAATCAATGTCATTTTCATGCACAAAGCTCAATGTCAACACAAGATCCAACATATCTACTCGGAGCTCAAGAAAAATCATGACAAAAGATCCACATTACATCACCTTTTGTTCTGCTGAAATAAAATATTGTGAAGAGATTCTGAGAAACAACATATACCACATTGAAGAGTACTAAAAACCAGGGAAAACCACCAAATTTCAAGACCTAAGTCTCCTAAAGGGCCGCGGTTCCGCGGTATAAGCATGCTTAGGCCGCGGAACCGCGGCCATGCTGACTCGGCAGAGGGTCGTATTCTGGGGGCATGTTTGTAACTTCATGTAGTGCCTGAAAGTTGCCCTAGAGTTTCTGTTGCATGCCTATAAATAGTCCAGAACTTGCCAAAGCCAATGGTGCTTATTCTTGTGTAAAAGTTTAGGATATATTTTGTAGTCTTCTTCCTCTTTCATCTTCTCTCTATTGAAAACTTTGTAGTGAGCTTGTTATGAGTGAAGGATGAATAAAAGAGTTCTTTTTGTTATCATGCTTATCTTGTTATGTTGTTAATTATAATTGCTTGAATTTTTCATTTGCTAATCTAGTTGTTGTTATTTATTGTTTGTTTCTTTCTTGTTCTCTTTTTCTTTATCCTTAACAACAATGATGCTTAAGCTTGATCCTTGCCAAGATGAGGTCTCAAATAGCTAGTTGTAATCTCCTAACCTCTTTCTTTCTATCTTCCTCCTTTTGTCGTATTTTCCTTTTTCTTGTAATGGGTGAGTAGTTTTCTAACTTGTTAGGGTATGATAAGGGATGTTTGAGAGAAGGAAATCTCTCTCACTCTTTCCTTGCCCAACATCTTTATTCGGACTCCCGTTAATTGAACCACAATCCGCTCTCTACGGCACCCTATCCTACATGATAGCGGTGATTCCTTAGTGAGACCGGTTGTGGTTGAATTAACCGGAGGTTAAGGCTAAGAGCCAAGAACGGACGGACAAGCACCAGAAGGAAGAACTTAAGCGTTGGAAAGCCTAGCTTATACTCGCAAGTTCCTTCCTAGTCGTGCTAATCCCCGTTGTTGCCGATTTCCGTAACACCGATATTAAGAGTGGCAACGAAAGAAGTGAGCGACTCCTAACTCAAACTAACCTAATCCTAACCCTAACATGCTCTCTTTATATAACATTTTAACACATAGTTAATCACAAACAAATCTGGACATTTGGACTTAACTCGTTAAAGCACATAGAAAAAGATTCCCTTCTCCCTGCGGACGACCCGTACTCAACCGGCTAGCTACAAGCGAAACCATCTTGATTGCGGTAATTAACTATGCACGCAAAAACTCTACCAATCAGCCGTGAGTTACACATCACACGTCGATGCAGAAAAAAATTCTGCTTATGTTTATTTCAGTTTTTGGAAATTTTTCAAAAAGGATGTATACTATATATGTATTATACTATTTGCTTAGTGCATATGGGATTTCAGTAGTGGATTTCAAGATCTGTATCTCCTTTGTGACTCCGATGATATGCGTGAAAGTCTGATGATTTGCGTGACGCTTGACGGAGTTCGGTTTTGAGTTTTCGTACTCATTTTCCGGCGTACAGCATGCGCTGTGGTTTTTTGTATCTTCCGTTATTTCGAATCCCTGTTGATTGAGTTGGATTTTTAAATGTTTTAGTATTGGGGGTTTAAATTTAAATTCGGCGACCGAATTTCTTCAAGGGGGGAAGATTGTAACGTTTTAGAAATCGTTATGCGAATTTTCCGTTTTTAGGGTTAAATAGTCGATGTTCTCCGTAAAACCCGGAATGTGATCAAATTTCAGTATAGACTTGACTACACCTAGTTTAACTAGATTAGTGCTAGTTTGTGGGTTTTAGTGGTCATTTGGAAGTATTGGTTCACATTGATATTTTCCCTAATTAAATTATTATTTTAAGTTGTTAATTATGCACTTAATTAGTGGTAATTACAATTTTTGTTTGGGTTAGTTACTTCTAATGGGAATCTATGCTAATCTAATCACTAGATTAAGCTTAATCCATCCATACTAAAATATCTAGATATTTGTGATTAAAAGAAAATTTTTAAAAGAAAAGAAATGAGGTGGCTAAGATATTTTAGTGCATTAATGAGCATTTATTGCATTTTAGCTAGATTTTTCCATTTCTTTTTCACGAAAACCCCTCATTCTTTGCCATGGCCGAGCCCTCCCCTTGCTACCCTTCCTCTCTCCTCACCTCATTTCTACTTCTTCAAGCTCAATTAATTAATAAAAAATCATCAATTTATCCCACAAACTCAAATACAAATCCATACTCTTTAACTTGGTTAAAGATGAAAGTTAGCATTTTGGGAGGCTATTTTGGAAATCAATTTGCAAGTTTGATAGCATATTTGTGAGGTATAAACTCGAACCCTAATCTTTAATTTGTTGTTTAAATCCTTAAAGCTTGCTTATTAGGTGTTTAATATAGCTTTAATTGCATGTTTAGAATTTTCATGAAAAGGTTATGAAAATCAAGTTAGGGTTTTGATTTGTTAAATGGTTAATCATGAAGTGTAGACTTGGAAAACTTAATCAAATTGTAAGAATGATATTTGTTAAAATTCCTAAATTTTCTATTTGAGTTTTTAGCAAACTAAGTTTTTCTAAATCCTATTTAGGTGGGATTAAAATGGTAGTAAAGGTTTGGATGACTTAATTAAGCCACTTTGTGATGATTGTGATCGCTTGAAATGTTTAAACATCTAGCTTTGTGCTAAAATGGTTTTGAGATGCTTACTAGCTTTTCGGTAAAATTAAACGTGAGTTTTAATTTTCGTAGAGATGACGTATATATTATTATCTATGATATTTATTGTATTGTGAATGAATATTGGTACGATTGGGTTTTTGGCGTGGCAGTTTTCATGTATAGCGACACTAGTTAGGGTTTTGGCTATGTTTTCCGGTATTTGGTTTTCTTGGTTTTGCGAATGGTTGTTGTATTGGGTCGTGGGACTTTTGTACGTCAACGACGAGGGTTTTTTGGTTGTTTTGCATGCGTAGGCTATATGTTCTAACCTATGAGCACACCGCGTGCCGTATTTGGATTGCGGAATTTGATGTCAATAGCATTGCGATTTCATATTGATTGTAGATACCTTCGCGTGGGTTTAGAGACGACGAAGCGCATCGACTACGGCTAAGTGAGGAGTTTAGCAGGGGAGTAGATTTATATCTACGGGGGAAGTCGGGTGGATGGCGTATAGCACCCCCGCAAACATTGATATGGAATATCGTTTGATTATTTTATGCTGATAAATGATATGCGACGGACATGATTGTAGGATTTACAAACGATAATATGATAGAAGTTAATGCTAATGGACATATTGACATATGAGAATATGAAATGATAAGTGAATCATGATGGCTACAAATTGAAAGAGAACCAGTGTGACGTTTATATAATGTGATGCAAGATATTAATATGATGAACGAGTATACGATATGATATGATGACTTATGTGATATGTCATTTTATGGATTCGAGTCGATATGAGATTGTTGATACATTTGTCGGTCCTCTGATACGAGATGGACATAGATGTGGCCTGAGAGATAGGTACTTTTATATGGATAATATTTTGCATATTGAGTGATATGCCGTACGAGACTTAGATCCGTACCCCGATGTTGTATAGCTTGATAGAATCCCTATTTGTTTAATGCTGCCGTACGATAGATTTCCGTACGCGATGAGTTTTACCTGTTGATTTCTCCATACCCTTGTTTAGAGGAGGCCGTACGATGGATTGTACTGTACGTGATGTTATGAGGCTGGATGCTGATTGATAGATTCACCGACTTGGTCATGTTAGATACGTATACCTTATAGCATTTAGTTCATGATGTGCATTATGCTGCATTCATATTATTCTCATTGCATTTCATATACTTGTGTTAGTACACTTACACCATTATCGATGATGCGTATGTTACACTTACACAGATTACCGGCTCATACACTTCATCATCGATAATTGCTATGTCACTACACAATAGAACTGCTATATCATGTTATGATATACCTGATATGCTCACATCACTATGCTATGTTGCATGATATACTTGCTACAACTACATATACCTTATGCATACATACTGACATATACACCCACATATCTTGCTATAGCTGCATATACCCCTAAGTGGTATTGTATTGACATGCGATATTGAGACGTTGATTTTTGTGCTATCGCACATATGAAATATATCATACATACTTGCTTACATGTACATACTTATATCTTGCTATAGTTATATGTACACCTCATATGATGCTGCACTTGATTTCAGAGGATTTGGGAACCGCATGATATATTTTAAAACTGGATTCATTTAAAAAAGCGGTTTTCCCTTAATATGCTCATATTGCTGTTTTATATTGCATATATCAGTTTTCATGGATTTACGCATTGAGATATGGATTTCATGTGATTTATGGATTTGAAAACCGTAGGGGTATTCCAAGAAACTACGTATTGTTTGAAAAGACGGTTTCTCTTGATATGATATTTCGATGTGTTCACCATGAGATTTCTCGGTTCTGTGATTTGTGATATATACCCGATGCGAGTAGTGGAGTAGGCCGTGTGCGGGTTCATGGTGGAGCCCGGTATGGTTCCCCTCGGCAAGAAGATCGCAGGTGATGACGATGAGCCTGGAAGGCTGGGCAAGTACCTACCGGTGATGGTATTTAGACTCGGCGGTTATCGTGGGGATACCGACCGGAGTGATGTACAGACATGACATCAGGTCCAGTCGTAGGGACGGCACTTGAGGCATGAGGATTTACATGTCGATGCTAGACACGGGTTTCATGATGTTTCAAGTGTCGAGGTTAGACACTGAGGTTTCCATGATTTTGTTGTGTCGCGAGGGACATACGTTGTTTTTATATCCTCATATTTACCTGCATATGCTTTTATGATATTTACATGCAGGAGTTGTTGTGTCAGTGGTTGATACGTGGACAAGATCCACTGCATACATGCATTGATTATATTGTTGGACGAGATCCACCTGCATACATGCATTGATTATATTGTTGGATGATATCCACTTGCTGATAGGCATTTATTATATGTTGGCACATATGCAGATACGGTCACCCTAGATTTCATAGTATTACCTTTATGATATAGTTGACCTAGGAATCGTTGTTTATTTCGATTTCTACCTGATGATGTTTTTCTATTCACGAGTTGGCAACTCACCCCCATTGTGCCACAGTTCTTACAAGTAGACCGCATGGATCAGTAGTGGTATCGTTGGCACGCAGCTGTTTTTCGGATGATTTGCTTTTGGTAGGTGGTACCTATTGGATCGTGCCACTCTTGTATTATTATTCCTGTTGTATCTAGTCAACTCTATCAATTCAGAAACTAGCAAATTATATATGTTGCAGACTTAGAAAACTTGTAGTTGCGAGACTTGAGCGATGGATTTTATGTTCGCTTTTGGGGTTGATGTCTTGCTTTACTTTTTTTTCCTTATGTGGATCTTCTCCGTTGGGCATCGTATATTTATGCTTGTGGTGGTTGTTTCCGCTGTTGGGCGTGATTTGCTCCCGTTTGGGGATGCTTTATTTTATTCTGTGTTGTACCTGTTTTCGGGGTTAGTTTTTACAAGGGAGGTGCTGCCCAAAATTTTCAAAAGACAAAACATGATTTACTATAACTTTATTTAAAAGCTTCACCTCTTTATTTCTTAAAAAGGTTTAGATTTCTGGGATTCTGTTTACTTGAATTACGTTACGCCTGTAGACGTTGCGTGATTTAATTGCTGGTCACGAGCTAATATTTTGGGTCGTGACACACTACCAGCGTATTATCGAGTCTTCAGAATCCCACATAGAGAGTTTTCCCGGTTCAGGCGATAGATGTAGGAGCCGTACGTTGGTATGAGCAGGGGTCCGATTAAATACGTGTATGGGATACACAGACTTTAATCGGACGATAGAAAATACTAGCCGGTTTAGGATTAAGCCGGATTATTAAATAAGGTTTTGATTTAATAATTTATATATGCATTTTGATACATATATTTTAGTATTATTGTTCACTATTCATTTTCTCTCTTTGGTGCTATCCATATTTTTATACGGATACACGTATATGTAGCGATACATATACCAGGTGAAGTATTACGTATTTATAAGCAACTGCTTCTAGAAGAAGGACACCTCATATTTGTGTTTTTTAGAAAAACAAATGAGAAAATGAGGTGGAGATGAGGTGGCATGAGCATGTAGAGAGGTATGGCTTGATGTGATCGTTTATGTGCATTTATTTTATTAGTGCACTATTGATGTATAGTTGATTTATTTGTAGCTATTCTTTCTACACATGGATGTTTTTTGATTCTATATTTTTTGGGCTTGAGTTCATGCTTCACATGAGAACTTCATGCTTCATTACTTAGCCATTCTCTCCTCATCTCCTTCTTCTTCCTCTTGCTCAATTGAACTTGAAAAATGAGAGAAAAATTTTAGTGAAAAATTCCTACATCACTCACCATCCATCCTTAGCAAGTTTGGATCGTTGGTCGGAGCTTCCTCTAGTTTCCCTCGGGTGGATCTTCTTCAGCGAGAGCGGTCGACTTTCAAATGTGATCCCGGCAGCTACAAGTTTGGTGGGGTCTTCCATAACTGGGTGGACACGCATCGAAAGTTGTAATTTCTGCATCCTTACATTTCTAGTTTGCCAGTTTAAGATATTTGATCGATTTCTTGGGTTACGGGTGTTTGGCGCTCACAAAAAATTTTTGTTTTCGCTTCGGCCTCGGCTGTGGTCTCCACGGCGCGGGCACCGAACCCCAACATGGTATCAGAGCCACTCCATAAAGCTTAACTAGCTAGTTTGCACTTTTTTAGAGTTTTGATTGACGGATTTTTTCGTATCGCATTTCCAAATTCATGCCCGCTGTTCAAATTTTAAAGTTGTTCAAAATTTTTTTCAGATTGCATTAAAATTATATGGAGGCAAATATAGAGACCAGAAAGAAATTTGGGCACATAAGCCCAAAATTTGATCGTGGAACCGCTGCCTAACGTGCCATTTGGCTGCGGTTCCATGGTCAAATTTTGGCCATTGTGCCCCAAATTTTTTATGGTACTCTAGATCATGGAAAGGTGATTTTTGGAATATTTGGTTTTGGTCTAGATTTGTTTGAGTATTGGTTTGTACTTGGGGCCAAAGCAGAAAGTTTTAATCGATCAAAATTTTGAATTTGTGGCTTTCAGTGCATTTGTTAATTTCTGTGACCGTGAATATGATAGCGCGGTATAATCCGACTGGTTTCTATATGTACAATCAGATGGGTTTACGAACATGATATCCGCGTTGATATTCTGTGTTGTACTGACGTTGTGGATGGATTGTCATGATGGATACCCTTGTGTGCGATATTAGATGTACAGTTTAGATTCATTCGTATATTCATTATTGCGGGGCGAGCGCCCGACATGTGGACTGCTATTTCTGCCAGTTTGCATATTCTTTTATTGGGGCACGACGGGGTTGAGGTCGATGTCACCATTTGTAGATATATTTTTCTTTTCTGTACTAGGATTACCCCGCAGAGGAGTGCTCGAATAGCCAGGTTCTAAAGGGCAACGGGCTCGCATCTCATGGTGTTGAGACCGGGGGGCCTTACTCTAAAATTGGCGGGCTATTCACTGCACTAGTAGGGGTATAGGTTGACCTACGGAGGGGTGCTCAAGTTACCAGATTTTGTGAAGTGCTGGGTGGCCCATTCACTTTGTTGATTGCGGTTGCGTCACTTTCGGGATTGGTGGATAATTTTCCGCACTCGTAGGGGTATAAGTTCTTCATTGCACTGGCTATCCACACGACCGGAGAACGTCGCATCTCATTTACGGCTCAAATGAATCGTGGGGCTCCTAAATTATTCACTGTCTATATTGTTGTTCGCATGCCTATGATGATTTTTATCTGCCTGTGATGACTATTATCTACTTGCGATGTTGATATATATATATATATTATTTATATTTAGTAAATACTTCTATATGTTTTGCATCCGCGCTAGTCCTACCCCCGCTCCGCCGTTAGTTAAGTAACCTAACGGTGCATGACGGGGTCTAGTGGCGAATGCGGATGGCATATAAATAGCATGTTATTTTGGTTATTTATTTTGTGGCTTGAAAACTTAAAATGATGGGAACGCTGTAACGTTTTAAAAATCGTTTAGAATAATTATAGATTAATTAGTGGTATAACATGCGTCTTTCAATAAAACCATGTTAATAATTATGTCTATTTACTTATGTAATTATTTATTAATTATGTATTTAATTAGCTATTTATTTAATTATTTGGTTATTTAATTATTTCTTTATTTCTTTATTTATTAAAAATTATATTTTAAATACACTTACACACTAATCTAGTGTTAACAATAGGTTAGTATTGTTGGGGTTTGATAGCGCCCTGGCCATCTACCGTGGCCGATGCGGAACAAACATGACGTTTAAAAACTTGGCGCTTATGAACCCGTCCTAGAATCAAAACCATAAACATACACTAAGTAACTACAAGATGTTCTAGCTACTAAGAAAGAAGGTTATACCGAATAAACCATGTCCTTCGGTCTTCTACCATCTTCACTAGCTCCTTGAGGCGTCCTCGATTGAACTTGGCTGCCAGTCTTCCTCCGTCGAAGATGATCCACCCGAGAGATGTCGCTCATGGCTCTAGCTCCACACAAAATATCAAGTGAAGCAACTAGAGACTCTAGGTTTCTAATCTAGAGTGCCTAGGATGTAGTGAAGTGTTCAAAGTGTTTATTTATCTCACCTCCTCTCTTGCTTCTCAACTCATGAGACTGTAGAGAGGAGGTTAAGGATGAAGGTGGAGAAACTCAAGAAACCAGAAAGGAGAGTGAAGCATGATGGAGAGAATGAGAATGCTATCTCAGAAATGAACCATGCAACAATTTTCATCAATTGAGGAAAAATGAAATGAAGCGTGTTTTATAAAACACATTTTTCCGTTTTAAAAATCAACCCATGTTTGAATAGTTTGCACAAATGAATTAACAATTCATTTTTGCAACACTATACAAGCATGGTTCTCACCATACTCCCCTCTCTCCTTTTCCATCTCATTTTCCATTAAAATAAATAGATAAAATCTAAATGAGGTATCCACCTTCTAGAATGTTTTCCGTATAAATATGGATTACATTCTACTGTATATACATACCTGTATTCGTACCGAAATACGAATACCCAAAGATATAGAATAACACAAAGAACATAATACTAGAATATATATTTCGAAATACATATACGTAAATTATTAAATCAATACCTGATTTAATAATTTGTCTCAAAACCGAGCCTGTTACTATTATCAACCGTCTGATCGAAAGTTTGGGTACATAGTACAATCAATTGATCGGAACCCTACACGTATCCAATACAGCTACTACATCATTTCACCAGAACCAGGGAAACCCTCTGTGTGGGACTCTAAAGACTCGTCAATACGCTTGCAGTGGGTTTAACCACAAGCACGTCTGCAGCTCTAGCTGTACGTAATGGCCACCCAGGTATTGAGCGAAAGGAAGGCCGACGAGTAAACTCATCCGAACCCCTACTGAGCTTGTCCGTGACAATCTCCATACAGTCCGGTCTGTTCGTCTAAGAGTATCACATATCGGGTCTAGGGGGTGGATAAAGTCAGACCCCTAATAACGCGATATTTTGTGTCGGTGTGAAGCCCATCACCAATTGAGAAACTACTGATCCAAATCAGTAATTCTCGTCTACCTTGGCCAAGAATTTCCAGTCATGGCCACCCATACACCGCGCGACATCAACCCCCAATACAGGGAGAGACGAATCCCCGACAATCCGCTCACTGCCTCCATGTGGCTCGGGACTGTACCCAACTAAAACCTGTTTGCACGTCTCTTTTGAGCCATGGTAGGGTAGTAATCAAAGCACAGTAGGTACTCACATGAGAGAAATGGCGATCTCAGGTCGACAGACTAATCTATACTCATGTCACTTGAGAACTGCTATCTGACAATAAGTATAATACCAACTAGCATGTTCCCGGCGAGTCTGTCCAGAGTAACTCATAACCCAATGAGCACCTGCATACTATCTTTGGTGACTAACTGACACCAATGGCTTGTAAGACCGGCCACCGCCCCTCGTCGGGGTCTCGAAAAGTATAAACTAGTCTACTCCGGAGTATCGATGCCCAGTCTTGATACTCGCTCGACTAGGGACATTTAAGGATGCGCTTATAGACCACCCAGCTCCCACGTATATGATTATCATCATAATGCTGTTAGTCAAGAAAGAATCCTATGGGCTTTATCAACATGTAATAGTGATATGTAATACAATATAATGCATGTACATGATGATAGAGGCAAACCAGATAGCATACTATCATTTTGAGTAAGACTGTTCTACCTGTATAGGTCCTCTCTCAATCATCACAATCGCATGCCTGCGATTACAATAATTGACTTGATGGCACTATAGCCAACAGTCTCCCACTTGCACTTAAGGCTAATTATTGTGATGTCGCATACTCACAGCCTGTGTGATACCGAACACCCAACTTCTCTACTAATCAGTCTCACAAAGCCCGTTTTTGAAACTATTGTGTTCGAGAAATAGCCTCAGTGAGTGGATCCACTCCAATATTTCTATCTTTATCTCTCTATATCTCAACTTCACGGAGAAGGACTATCTCCTGAAAATGAGTGATACCTGTCTTAGAATCTGTCTGGATATCTGATGGGACCCAGTTCACAAATGAACTCCAAATCCAACAAATTTCTTAGACCGTATCATCCCCTGAATTTAATCAGTATCCCGCGCCATGCCTTCCTCAAAATCCGCTTGGACTACCTGTCCAACATACTGCCCCTCAAAAGAGGGAAAACTAAAACTCTGACAACCACTCTGTCATCCAGGTCATCTTGGAAGCCAGAAATGATAACTGCCTCCTGAAGGAGGCTGTCTTTACCATATACTAAGAACATCCATTTATGTTCATAACTGCTTCCCAACTTTTCTCTAGGATTGGATTAATATATATGCTTATTGCAGCCAGTGCAAAAGCAATATTAGATGTGGTTCTTGACATTTCATGATTAACTCAATTGCCTAAGCAAGTGATATGCTAATCATGAAAATCCCTCTCCTCATCAGTCTAGAAGACATCCCCTTAGAGAGGGTGACTCCATCACCTGCGGGTACACCACCACGCCAAAAGTCGTCCATTCTAAAACACTTTTAGAATATTGTCAAGTACCCGAATTGGGACACTTCCCAAATCTAGATCTAAAGCCATAGATCTAGTGACCAGAATCCCTGATATTTTATCAAGATCTTATGTGGAGAAACAACTTGTGACAACCACAGTATAACCGATCGTAGTATATGTTAGGAATATGTATGCCCTAGAGGCCATTATTGTTGATATAGTGGATGCTTGGACATATATATAGAGGACTTTCTTGCTCAACATGATAGTATACTATCTGGTTACTTTATCTTAACATGTAGACATGTATCTTTATACTGTCTGTCTTTCACATATTGATAAAGCCCTTAGGATATTTACTTGACTACCAGGATTATGATGAGATCATAATAGTGGGGCCAGGGTGGTCCAAAAGTACATCCTTTAACTATTCCTATTTGAGAGGATATCGAGACTAGGGCATCGATATTCCAGAGTAGACTAGTGTGTACGTTTCTTGTCCCTTAGAGGGCGATGGATGATCCCACAGCCATTGGTGTGTGACATCAAAGATTGTACACATGTGCTTATTAGAGAATGTGTACACCGAATGGACTCGCCGATGACTCCTAGTTGGTATTATACCTATCGTCAGATAGCAGTCCTCTGGTGACATTGGTACAGGCTAGTCTGTAGACCCGAGATCGTCATAGAGTCTTGTGTGGCTCCCACTGTGCTTTGATATCCTCCCTACCACGCTCAAGAGAAGTTGTGCAAACAGGTGGATTTTGGATACAGTCCTGAGTCACATGGAGATAATGAGCTATAGGAGGGTTTCGTCTCTCCCGGTATTAGGGGTTATTGTTGCTCTATGCTCGATTGGCTATAACTGGAAGTCCTTAGCTAGGGCTGCTATTGAGATTTATAGATAAGTGTTATCAGTAGTTTATCGAAACGTTATAGGCCAGACATCGGCATGACTTATCACGTTACTGGGGTCTGACGTTTACCACCCCTAGACATGATATGCGACATATCAGACGAAGAGACCGGACTGTACGGTAGTGTTACTGATAGGCTTCATGGAAAGTATGGACGAGCTTTCTTGTTGATTTTCATATCGCTCAATACCCGGGTAACCGTTATGTCCATCTAGTACTGCTGACGGCTTGTAGGTGACTGATGTGATCATCACTTATTGTTGGAGTATTGACGAGTCTTTAGAGTCCCACACAGAAGTTTCCTGGTTCAAGCGAAATGAAGTAGGGAACATATGTTTATATGTGCGTGGGCCTGATTAAATACGAGTATGTGATACCGTATTGTAATCTGGCAGTTATCTGTTATCGGTTAGGTTATATGTGATATAACCAGATTATCGAATCAAGTGTTGATTTGAATATGATAAATGGATAAATGATATTAGTCGGTCATATGTGATATAACCGGATTATTAAATCTAGTCTTGATTTAATAATTTGATATAAATTATATTTGATATAATTATGTATTAACTAATAACATTAGCTCACTAATTGCTTTATTAATATATATATATATATATATATGTTAATGTATATTTAATATATATAAATATATATATTATTATACGAAGCATGGCATAATTTTCTATTTTTTGAAAATAGAATAAAAGGTGGAAAATGGAGAGACTTTAGGAGCATGGTTGAAGGCATAGGCTTTATTGTTTGTTTATTCATCTTGACTCACTATTTAAGCATGGTTGCAATTTTATATTGCAATAATTCCATGCTTGAATGAGTGGGGGTCAAGGGTTTCCATTCATTCACTTGATTCATCCAACACTTAGCCATTTTTTGCAAGTGTTGCTCTCTTACTCTCATGCTCTCTAGCTTCTTCATCTACCTCATTGTCATGGTTCAAGCTTCAACCCTCACATGTGATGTCAATCGTGAAGCTTGAATACAGACTTGTGAGCTTTCTTATCCTCTACTACACCATCCTACACTTGACTAGCGATCAAGTGTTGCATGTTTCCTCCACCAAAGAGTTTAGTGTAGAGATAGCTTGAGTTGAAAGGACTTTGCGTGGATCATCTTCGGCACGAAGGTCTTCAGAGGAAGCTCGTCCAAATACTCAAGTGGAGCCTAGTGGAGTCGCGGGACTACTACACGGAGCTTGTAAAGTGAAGGACTCGATCTACGAGGGTGTAGCCATTTTCACTTTCTTATAGTTTACCTTGATATCAAACTAAAACCCTAATCATCTAGTTAAAGATCTTGTTTGGTCTAGCTTAGCACTTATAAAAATTTGAATTTGGCATGCTTGATGTCATTAGAACCTCATGGCGGTGCTAGGGTGTTAGTGATATATACCCTAGAGGGCATTATTGTATCATACTGGATTGTATATTACTGTCACGACCCGAAATTGGCACGTGACGGCCCTAATACTACGCAACGTCTACATGTATAACACAGTAAAAGAAAGCCAAAACCCAGAAATCTAAACCATTAAAAAACAAGAAAAGATAGGAAACATTGTTTAAACATTTGAAAATCTCAAGAATAAATTCTTTAAGTCCAATTTACTTTATTGAAAATTTCGGCAGTACCTCCTTTGTAAAAACCAACCCCAAAAATGGGTATAATATAATTATAAAGTAAAGCATCCCCAACGGAAGAAAATCCATGCCCTACGGCGGAAAACAACCACTACAACAGATATACGACGCCGTCGTGAAGAAATAAAAGACGACAAAATGGAAACTGTATAAAAGACAACCCAGTCACAAAATAATATAAAATATCGTCCTCACCAAGTCTCTAAGTCAATATGAAAATAGTAGATGGAGAGTACAAGGATACAACGAATATACAATACAACAACGAATAACCACAAAACCCACCTAAGCAAACTGCACACTGTGAGCTGATGCGGTATCCGCAGCAAAAGATGATAAGATAGATGAATAGCTTGCCTCGACTACTCTGGGGAACAACCTGTAAATACTGTGGCACAACGGGGGTGAGTTGCCAACTCGTGAATAGTAAATAACATATGCAGGTAACGCAAGTATGCATATACAGCGTGAATCTAACATAAGCAACTAATAGCAACAAAAGTCATATGTGTGCAATAGTCATGAAAGGTACACTAGTAGGTATCACTAATACATGAAGCAGTAATATGACAATCTGTATGCAATAATCATGTAAGGTACTCTATCAGGTACAACTAATACATGAAGCGATGATATGACAATATATATATGCAACAGTCATGAAAGGTAGTCTATCAGGTACTGCTAGTACATGAAGCAATGCATATAAAGTAAAAGTATGTAAATGCAACAGTCATGAAAGGTACTCTATCAGGTACTACTAATACATGAAACAGTGCACAAACAATAAATGTGGAGTATGGAATGAAACATGTCATTTCCACGGAATCCTGACATCGTGATAGGTTCAAAGTCCATCAAGACAATCCAAATCCCAATTTCCTCAAATCAGCCCCCAAATTGGCCCTCATATCATATAAGTCTCACAAATCCTTAATGTACAATATCGAATAAATCTCATATATATCCTGAATCCAATATCAAATGAATCACATATATCCTAAATCCAATATCAAATAAATCTCTAACATCCTAAATATATTTGCATGAATAAATATTATGATGTATATAAATTGATATCAATACATATATATTAGCGTCCCATTCCACTAATATTGGTGTAAAGGCATATATAACAGCGTCCCAATCCACTGTTATATATACTTAGGAGTAAAAAGAAATATCATGAAACCAATGTGTCAAGCATCGGCACAGAAATGCTGATCTATCAGGTGCTGTCACCAAGACTGGCCCCCTGATAGGTACGTATCATACGCTATCCCGAAAGCTCGAGTGTCTAGCTCTGACCGTCGCCTCTCGACGCATCCATACGCACACGACTCCCATCGGTATCCCCATGATAACCGCCGAGTCATTGGTAATGTCACCGGAAAGTTTGGTTCCCCCAGTAACTCATCTCCTCACTGAGATTCTTGCCCCGGGGTACCTCCGGGCCCCACTATGTACCTGCACACGGTCCCCTTCATTCCTCACGTGGGGTATATATATATCCGAACCGATAAATCTCATGGTGGCTGCTGAAATATCATATCAAGGGAAACTGGGTTTTTTCAAATAATACATAATTTCATGAACTCCCACGGTCCCCAAATCCAAAAAACCAACATGAAAAATCCATATCTCAATGCGAAAATCCATGAATATAATATATGCAACATAAAACTGTAATGAAAGCATATAAAGGGAAATCCGCTAATTAACAGCAACAAGTTAATATAAAATATCATACGGTATCTATTTTCTCCAATTCTAAATAACATCAAGTAAAGGTAAACATGTAGTTATAACCAGATATATATGTAAACATAAAGGTATAGCATGGTATATGTATCTACCTATAAGTAATGATATAATATACCCTCCGGGTATAAGTAAAATATGTATGCAAGGTATACATGTAGCTATGTCATTATGTGTTTCTGTACCTATCACTAATGGTACAATACCCTATAGGTATACAGGTAACTAGCATGTAAGCATGTTAAGGCATATGTGTAAGCATGTAGGTATACAGGTATGCTATATGTCATATGCATAAAGAAATATGAATCAATGTCTCAATGTCCTTATCCAAACAATATTATATCTATACGGGTGTTGTGCGTGACATGGCAATTATTGACGGTGTGTGCGGCATACAATCAGTGCTCGTGCAACAAGGGCCGTCAATAATATGTACAGTGTCCTAAGGGTACTAGTCTAAGCACAACAATTAATTAAGCAATAAGGTGTATGCGCAAATTCTAAATATGAAATAGAATGTGCGACAAGTCAAGTCATCTCTAGCCCAGACGCATAACGCCATGCGGGCGATTCCCTTGTAGATATTAAATCTACTCACCAACACTCCTGGCTAAGTGAAGCCTACCACCTGTTTTCCCTTCGTCGCAGCGTCAGAAGTCACCGCCTGCGAACCTAAAATTTCACAAGCATATCACATAAGCTAAATATCCTGAAACGACGAAAAGACAACGAAACGCAAGGATAACGCCTTGAAAAATGCACTGCGCACTTAGCGTATCTACCGCGCACGACATCGGCCAAAAACACTAAGTAGGGTCGCCAAACTAAGAAACACCATGCCTAGACTCCGATCGTCCCGATTGCGCAACACAACACAATAAATACGAGGAATATAATAGATATAACCTCGGAACGACTAATCGAACCCACGTCGGAAAAACCCCGAAACCTAGAAAACAAATTATCGCAATATTTCACAGTAGAATCAAGCTAACACATTTCTAGCGATTACAAACACCTTAAAATAGCTTAACTAAGCTATTAAAATCAATTCTATATTTTTAACACTTGCAAAATAAGTTTTAGCAAAAACCTAGTAAGCAATATAACATAATTAAACAAAGTATTCATTAACAATAATTAACATTTTCTACTAGGTTAAGCTTTTCCTAATCACAAGTTAACACTTCAATAAAACATTAAACACTTATATCAAGCTTTAACCTTAACTTGAATTTCTAAAACCATTTCTAGAATTTTGATACATGAAATTAAAGTTTAAATTAACATCTAATTAAACTAGCATAAAGTATTAAGCAACAAAAAAGAGATTAGAGTTAAGGTTTTATACCTTCAAGAACACCACTTGAATCAAGAATAAAACCAAACTTTAGCCTCCAAAATCCTCAATAGAATGAAGATCCAAGCAAATTTTGTGAAGAAGAATGAAGGTTTTGGATTTATTTGAATTTCTATGAATTAATTTGGATTTTTCATGATTTATTTGAAGCAAAATGAGAAGAAATGAAGCAAAAATGATGAAGGACAGCATGGGAATGATTATGGCTGGCCAAGGAGGAAGCTAGGTTTTGTGTAGAGTTGTGTGGAATTTTCTAGAAGGAAAAATACAATAATTTGCATAATAAAACAAAAATAGCATTATTCACCATTTTCTTTAAAAAAATCCATTAATTCCACCAAAAATCAAGATATTTGGAGAGAAGGTTCTAAATATATTTTTAATGATTAGTTTAGAATAAAAACCCATTTGTAGTAATTTACCCGCATAAAAAAATAATTACCACAAATAAAGTGCCCAAATAAAGCATTAAAATAATAATTTAAATACGGAAAAATTCTATCTGAACCAAAACCTCCCATATGCCCCAAAGTTCACGCACTAGCTTTATTTTAGCAAAACTAGGTGCCGGCAAGTTTCTACGGACGTTTGATCGAAATCGGGTTAAAACGTAAAATACCGACTATTTTGCCCTAAAACGGAAAAATTCGCAAAACGATTTCTGAAACGTTACAATTACTTAATGGAAGCTTAGGATATACACGGATATAGTAACAGCCTTGCTCGAAATGGTAGTATGTTACCTAGTTTGTGTCTATCTCAATATGTGCATGTGTTTCTTTTAGCATATCGCTTATACATATTGGTATAGCTCTTAGGATCTTGGCATGATTAACAGCGTTGTGATGGAAGTCACACTAGTGGGGGCTGGGTAGCCTATAAGCACATTTTATACAGGTCCCTAGTCGTAGGATTATCGAGACGGGGTATCGATACTCCACAGTAGACTAGTGTATACGCTTCTCATCCCAGCAGGGGAGATGGTCTGTTCCACAGCCATTAGTACGTCATACTGGAGATAGTATGCAGGTGCTCATTAGGTTATGAGTACACTGGACAAGACTCGTCGAGAATTGTTGGTGGGTATTATACCTATCGTTGGGTAGCAGTTCCCAGGTGACATGAGTACAGCTTAGTCCGTTGACTTGACACTGTTGCTTCGCCTCGAGTGTGTTCCCACCGTACTTTGATTACTACCCTACTACGGATCAAAAGAGTTATACAAACAGGTAGTAGTTGGGTGCAGTCCCGAAGCACTTGGAGACAGTGGCGGTTAGATAGGATTCGTCTCTCCCGATATTGGGAGTTGATATCGCGCTGTGTTCGGAAGGCCATTACACAAAGTCCTTGGTTAAGGCAAGCGGGATTTACTGGTAGGTACTCCAGTAGTTTCTCAGGGTGTATTGGGCTACTCTCCGACATGACTTATTGTGCTATTAGGGGTCTGACGATTACCGCCCCCTAGGCCTGATATGTGATACTCTTAGATGAACAGACCAGACTGTACAGAGGTTATCACATACAGGCTCAGTAGGAGTTCGGAGGAGTTAGCTCATCGGCCTTCTTATAGAAAGATACCGGGTAGCCGTTACGTGCAGCTGGTACTGCTTGCGGCTTGCGGTTAAACCCACTGCCAGCGTAATGTCGAGTCTTTAGAGTCCCACATAGAGAGTTAACCTGCATTGGGTAAAAGGTGTAGAGGCTGTATGGTTTTACGACAGGGCTTCGATTACTTATGTGTACTTGTGCACGTATGATGATCGGGTGGATAATACGAGTAGGCTTTGGTTTATGCCAGATCCTAGTATTATACTGATAGATTTGTTTCGTTTCTTTGTATTGTATTCTTTGGAAAACGGAAGCGAGTATTTATAAACGGATGAGGGGCATTCTCGTAATTACTCGAGAAAGCTTCTAGAAAGGGACACCTCATTTAGGGTTTGATTTCTTTTATGAATTAAACATAAATGAGATAAGGAAATGAGGTGGAGATATTTGTTAGATGAGGATGAGTCATTAGGTTGATAAAAGATTATGCATGACTCACCCTTGAGATATTTTGAACCATGGTTGATATTTGTTAGAGATTTTCACTTTATTAGATATTTTATCTCTTAAAATATAAGTATGGTTCATTATTTTCAAGAGGAGGGCAGCCAAGCTTTTCTTTAGTTCATTCTTCACTAAGTTTTTCTCAAGTCTTCTTCTTCTTCTTCTAAACCCTAAAAGTCTCATGAGTTGTGAAACCTATGGTTCCAAGAGATAAAGAATTCCATCTTCTCACTCTACACCCTCTAGGACTTCTAGTTTAGCGAACTAGAAGTCATAGTAATCTCACATTCAAGATAGGAGCTCGGACTATAGGCTCTCAGGTGGATCGTCTTTGACTCGAGGAGGCCGTCGAGGTTGCTTCGATCCATTTCGATCCTCGAAGCCTATGATGACGAGGAGGACAGCGAGAAGACCCGAAGGACACGATACTACGAGGTATAACATTCATCCGAGTAGTTAAACCTCAAGTTGTTTGCTAGATAGGGTTTGTGATCGATCCTTGGTTCAAGTCGGTGTTGCGAAGCCCGTAAAAAATCATTTTTTTGCTATTTCCGCCTCCTCGCGAACACGTGGGGTGCGCGACACTGACTTACATAGGGTAGAGTTTCAGTATAGGAAGATCACTTCCTATCAAGAGCATGTCATCCAAATACCAGGACATCACTCCCTACTACCTTCTTGCCAGGTCCATCTGTTATTTTGATGAAGTCAAACTCTATGACTGTCACATAAAAAATAGATGATCTATCTCCGCTATATTTGCTTAAGTCTATAAATAGACATAAGCTACTTGCCTATTATACTTCCGCTGCTCTCACTGACTACAACAACCCTCTGGCAGAGTCATATACACGTGCACTTCTAAAGCTAATTTAGAACGACGTTATAGTCATCCACCTGCCAGATCTCATAGTCTAGGACATCAGTAGTGGCAAGTTTTGGTAATCAAAAGCCTCCCTGTCACCGTCTTTGAGGAGACCGAAGTACCTCTCGAGTGGCCGAGGTTACCCACCAAATCTGCGGAGTGGCTAATGGATTGTCGAATCCAATTGAATTTTTAGGTTCTACTAAATTTTCAGAATTTTTCTTTTTGGTTCTGGAATCACTTCCAGTTCTACCATACTCCCACTAATGTTTTCTGAAAAGAATTCATTTTACTAAAAATGTGGCGATAACTATTGATCTTCCAAATGGTAAAATGTTAAGCTTCATCAAAGCCCGGGAAAATCCACAAACCGCCCTTGCTGAAATGTGTCTAGAGTTTATCCAGATTCTGGTTTTAAGCATAAAATAGAAAACTCCATATATCTTAACATCGTTAAGATATGAATCCATTCTATATCTAATATAGAAACAAAATGCACTAATTTCATTGGAACCAGATTCAAAATCAAGCAGCCGTTTCCAGTGCATATCGACTAAATGGAAGAAGGCCAAGCAACATTACTCATCAAGGAGCGTACTCACAGATGAGTAACATGAGAGAGAAGCAAGTTCTCAGAACTATTACTTACAACGGAATACTCAGCACAGGCATCTACATCTTCGATCACCTTGAAGAATCCTGATACTTTCAACTTATGCTTCTCTACTTTATCCTTATACCTATATCTTCTCAAAATCTGGATCTTGTATTTCAACGAAATACTTGTCTAAAACTAGAGAAGTCATGAGTAAATAGAATATAGTATGAGTACCAACCCCTTTGTCCTAACGAATATCGGACAACATACAATACTTTGTATAAGTCCACTGAGTTTAATAACTCAAATCTTGTGCGTCGTAGTCTGAAAACTGTGTTATGGTTAACAAGAATTACACCGTTGTTGAATGCACCTTACCTAACCATCAACTGATATAGGTAAATGTCATAAACATAATTTCAAAAACTTATATCTCACTTTATAAAATAAACGTATAGATATATCAATTTGAAACTGGTGCATAACAATAGATACTCAAAACCTAATATTTGCCGTTAGGCAAAACTCAGGTGATTTTCTTAAATACCACCAATTACAAAGAATTCTGATATAATGAGGATCTAACCACCCAATTCCTAATATCTTACTCCCACTCAGCATCTTTAACACCATACAGATGTGAGAATCAAGTCTGGTAAATACATACCCTGGAGTTAGAATCTAATTGGGAAAACAGTTTTCAATTAACACCGCATAGTAAAACTGAAAAATGAAAATGTTTCGAAAGGTTGGCCGGGTATTCCTAGTAATGCCTCTTCCACTATCCATATTCATAACAGTAACCGTATATTTCCTTGCCCTCACTCCAATCCCTTCATATGTCTTTACTTCTTACCTTCTGTACACCACACTTAGGCTAATTGGTTTTCTTCGTTCCCTATCTTTCGGCACCTGCCTATGGTTTGGAAGAAGACTATCCAATACGCGTAATGGGTGTACTCTCCTTACACTAGGAGCCCTCGCAACCTGCGAGAAGGTAAAGAGAAAGACAATCGAATAAACTTATTCAATTTCTCCCAAACCGGAAACCATCCTCGAACTGAAACAAGTTCCTCCGAGTTCGTATGTAACTATACGATGGCATATCCAAGCAATATGGATCTTCGTAGTGAGACAGAGTGTTCTGGAGAAATGCAAAAGGGAAGTAGAAGTGGCAGGGGTATACGCAACTTTTTCGTGAATGATAGTAGTCGTAATTTCCTTTGCCCTCACTCTAGTCCCTTTATATTGTTGGCTATAGTGCCCTCAACGCAATTATCATAGTCCCGGACTTGTGATTATGATGATTGAGTGAGGACCTATACCGATAAAACAGTCTTACTCAAGATGATAGTATGCTATCTGGTTGGTCTTTATCATCATATACATATTGATAGAGCCCATAGGATTCATGCTTGACTGCCAGCATTGTGATGGCGATCACATATGTGGGAGCTGGGGGTCAATAAGCACCTCCTTAAATGTCCCTAGTCGTGGGAGTATCGAGATCGGGCATCGATACTCCAGTGTAGACTAGTGTATACTGATCGAGACCCCGATGAGGGGCGGTGGCCAGGTCTCACAAGCCATTGGTGTTAGTTTGTTCACCTAAGATAGTATACAGGTGCTCATTGGTTTATGAGTACACTGGACGGACTCGCTGGGAACCTGCTAGTTGGTATTTGTTAGGTCCACGTTACCTCTCCCGGTACTTTCGGGGTTGCGGAAACGGTAAATCAAAATTTTTTCTAAGCTTTGTAACATGGACCGTAAAAGCCGGATCTTTGCTAAACTATAAACTAGCAACCTAACAAGAGATGTAACTACTCGGTTAGGGGTTATACCTCAACTTGAACTCCTTCACTTCTAGTTGTTGTTCTTCTATGATGTTCTTCTGTTCTTGTTGTTCTTTTCATGGCTTGCTCAAAGGTTGATCCGGACTTCGGTCACCTCCGCGGCCTCCTTGAGTCGAAGACGATCCACCCGAGAGATGTACGCCGGGCTCCACCTCAAGCCGAGGTAACTAGGGCAAGGAGATTGCTAATCTAGAAGCCCTAGGATGTGTAGAGAAGATGTATGGATGTGTTTGTCAAGTAGAATCCTTTTTCTCTCAACACATGAGATCAAAGGAGAAAATCAAGAGGAGGAAGAAGAAGGAGGTTTTTAGCAACCATGGAGCTTCTCATATCAAGAGAGAGAAAGAGAATAATCTTATGATAAGCTTAACCAAGAGAAAAACTAACCATGGTTGCAATAATGCAAAAAAAAACATCATTACTAATTCCATCAAGATAAAGTTGATGGCTACAATTGAAATGACCATTATCATAATCCAAAAGAAAATGGAAAAGAAAAGAAGAGTGTGGAATCCTCTTGAAAGTCAATGGTCAACACGGTCAACCGGTCAACAAAGTCAAGAGGGGTCAACGGGGTCAAATGGTCAATCCAATTAGCCATCATAAGATTATCACTAATAGGATTAGTAAATGATGTTCGCTGCTCATAATGGTTTTGACCAAACGAACTGTCAAAACCCTAATGAGCCTGCCACATAATGGTTTTGGCCGAACCAACTGCCAAAACCCTAATGAGGCACCTCCTCCTTCATCGCTCCAGAAAACTGTGCATACACACCTGCATCCGTATTCCGTAGAATGCGGATGCACAGAAGACAAAACAAATCCATCCATGCAATACTAGGATCCGGCTTAAACCAAAGCCCACTAGTATTGCCTGCCCGAACACCATACGCACACAAGTGTACGTAAGTGATCGCAGCCCTGCCGTAAAACCATACGGCCTCTACACGTTTCGCTCAGTGCAGGGAAACTCTCTGTGTGGGACTCTAAAGACTCGACACTACGCTGGCAGTGGGTTTAACCACAGACCGCAAGCGGCACTAGCTGTACGTAACGGTCCCCAGGTAGATGTCGATAAGAAGGCCGATGAGGTACACCCATCTGAACTCCTACTGAGCCTGTATGTGACAATCTCCGTACAGTCCGGTCTGTTCGTCTGATACATCGCATGGCGGGCCTAGGGGGGTAGTAAACGTCAGTCCCCTAATAGCGGTACAAGTCGTGTCGGAGTGAAGCCTAATACACCCTGAGATAACACTGGAAACCTACCAGTATATCTCGCTTGCCCTGGCCAGGGACTACTCGTGTAATGGCTCTCCTAGACACAGCGCGATGTCAACCCCCAATACCGGGAGAGACGAATCCTGTCTAACCGTCACTGCCTCCAAGTGCTTCGGGACTGCTCCCAACTACTACCTGTTTGCACGACTCAGTAGAGCCGTGGTAGGGTAGTAATCAAAGAACAGTGGGAACACACTCGAGGCGAAGTGACAGTGTCAAGTCAGCGGACTAAGCTGTACTCATGTCACCTGGGAACTGATAACTGACGATAGGTATAATACCAACCATCAGTTCCCGACGAGTCCTGTCCAGTGTACTCGTAACCTAACGAGCACCCGCATACTATCTCAAGTACGACGTACTGACGGCTGTGGGACAGACCGTCTCCCGTGCTGGGATGAGAAGCGCATACGCTAGTCTACTCTGGAGTATCGATGCCCTATCTCGATACTCCCACGACTAGGGACGTGTATAAGGATGTGCTTGTAGATTACCCAGCCCCCACGAGTGTGATCGCCATCACAACGCCGGTAATCAAGCAAAGATCCTAAGGGCTCTACTAATGCGTATAGGTGATATAATAAATAAACACACATGTACACATTAAAGCAGAGACAAACCAAGTAGCATACTACTATATTGAGCAAGATTGTCTGTACAACTGTGAATATCCCAAGCTTCCATCAAGTAATATACATACTAGTATGATACAGTAATGGCCTCTAGGGCATATACACCAACAATCTCCCACTTGCACTAAGGCCATGTACTGGCGTATCGAAGACCTATCATCTCGATCAGCCGCTCGAACTGAGTCTGGGGTAAAGCCTTCGTGAATGGGTCCGCAGTGTTGTCCTTTGTGTCCACTCTCCGCACCTCGATCTCCTGTCGATCAATGATCTCCCTGATCAGGTGATACCGCCTTAAGATGTGCCTGGATTTCTGATGGGACCTTGGTTCCTTCGCTAAAGCTATAGCCCCATTGTTATCGCAATACAAAGGTATTGGGTCAACAATGGACGGAACCACCTGAAGTTCACTAATGAACTTCTTAATCCAGACCGCCTCTTTTGCGGCATCGCTTGCAGCAATGTATTCAGCCTCCATCGTCGAGTCTGCGACGGTATCCTGCTTGGAACTCCTCCAACATACCGCCCCTCCGTTGAGGGTAAACACAAAACCCGAGACGGACTTGCTATCATCTTTGTCACTCTGGAAGCTTGAATCGGTAAAGGACTCGACCCTGAGGTCTCCATTACCGTAAACCAGGAACATCTCCTTAGTCCTTCTCAGGTACTTGAGAATGTTCTTCACTGCTGTCCAGTGGTCCTCCCCTGGGTCCGACTGATACCGGCTTACCGTGCTCAACGCGTAAGCTACATCTGGTCTTGTACATAGCATCGCATACATTATAGATCCTACCGCCGAAGCGTAGGGTATAGTGCTCATGCGAACCCTCTCCTCGTCAGTCTTAGGAGACATCTTCTTGGAGAGGGTAATTCCGTGCAATGCGGGTATGTTACCGCGCTTGGAATCCTCCATACTAAATCTCTTTAGTACGGTCTCTCTGTACCTGGACTGCGAAAGTCCCAATAGTTTCTTGGATCTATCTCTATAGATCTTGATCCCCAGAATGTACGAGGCATCACCCAGGTCCTTCATGGAGAACCTTTGTGACAAAAACAGCTTGACCGATTGTAGCATAGGAATGTCATTTCCTATCAAAAGAATGTCGTCCACGTACAAGACTAGGAACACGACAGTTCGTCCTACAATCTTCTTATAAACACAGGGTTCATCTTCGTTCTTGATGAAATCAAATTCCTTGATTGCCTCATCAAAACAGATGTTCCAGCTCCGCGATGCCTGCTTTAATCCATAAATGGATTTAAGCAACTTGCACACCTTTCCGCTGCTCCCACTGTCTACGAAACCTTCTGGTTGATCCATGTAAACGCACTCTTCCAAATAACCGTTTAGGAAAGCCGTCTTCACATCCATCTGCCAGATTTCATAGTCATGGAAGGCAGCAAAGGCAAGTAAGATCCGAATGGATTTGAGCATAGCCACCGGAGAAAAAGTCTCGTCATAGTCCAAACCAGGTCTTTGACGGAAACCTTTTGCAACGAGTCTAGCTTTATAGGTTTCCACCTGCCCATCTACACCAAGTTTCCTTTTGTAGATCCATTTGCATCCAACGGGTTTTACCCCAGATGGAGCAATATCCAAGGTCCACACTTTATTGGTGTACATGGACTCCATTTCGGATTGCATTGCTTCCTGCCACTTATCAGAGTCCCTACTGATAATGGCCTGCCTGAAACTGGTAGGATCATCTTCTTCCAAGATGCAATCCTCTCGATCCCCGTCTATGAGAAAACCGTAGTATCTCTCGGGCGGATGAGAAATCCTACCAGATCTGCGGAGTGGCTGAGGTTCGTTTGGGGTTATTGAATCTAGCGGTTCCTCCAAATTTTCTGTTAAAGCTTGTGTTTCTGGAATTTCATCCAGTTCTACCGTGCTGCCACTAATGTTTTTAACAAGAAATTCTTTTTCTAAAAATGTGGCATTTCTTGAAACAATTATCTTCTGTTCCTCTGCATGGTAGAATAGATACCCACTTGAATCTTTTGGGTATCCCACAAACTTACACAAAACTGCCCGTGCCTCAAGTTTGTCTGGGTTCTGCTTTTTGACATAAGCTGGGCAACCCCAAATCTTAATACGTTTAAGATACAAACTTTTACCACTCCATATTTCATACGGAGTCTTAGGCACGGATTTGGATGGAACTTGATTCAATAGATGTGCTGCAGTTTGAAGTGCATATCCCCAGAATGAAAGAGGTAACTCAGCACCACTCATCATGGAGCGAACCATATCCAGTAGGGTACGATTCCTCCGCTCCGATACACCGTTGTGCTGTGGTGTATAAGGAGGAGTGAGCTGAGAGAGAATACCATTCTCTTTTAAGTAATCTAGGAATTCCGTGCTCAAGTACTCCCCTCCCCTGTCAGACCGGAGGATCTTGATATTTTTGCCAATCTGGTTCTCTACTTCCTTTCTGAATTCCTTGAATTTCTCAAAAGCTTCAGATTTGTGTTTCATCAGATACACATATCCGAACCTAGAGAGATCGTCAGTGAATGTGATGAAGTACGAGAACCCACCCCTTGCATGTATAGACATCGGACCACACACATCACTGTGTATGAGTCCCAAGAGCTCTCTTGCTCTTTCTCCATGTCCGGTGAACGGAGATTTGGTCATCTTCCCTTTGAGACAAGACTGACAAGTTTCATAAGATGAAAACTCGAACGTATTCAAGAGTCCATCTTTATGCAACTTACTCAGTCTTTTCTCTCCGATATGACCAAGCCTACAATGCCACAAGTAGGATTCATTCGTATCTGAATTCTTCCTCTTGAGTGTGTTTTGTATATTGAGAACTGTATTCTGACTTAGAACGTAGATACCATTACACAGTGTACCCTCTGCAACCAGTACCTTATGAAGGTAAATGTTCATGATATTCTTTTCAAGAACAAAGTCATATCCATCTTTATCGAGTAAAGAAACTGATATGATGTTGCAAACCATGGAGGGTACATAGTAGCAATCGTTCAAAATCATAGTCTTGCCATTAGGCAATACTAGGTGATATTCACCGACGGCTGCCGCATTAACTTGTGCTCCGTTCGCTACTCTGAGCGACATATCACCCGGTGCAACTTTCCTACTTTTTCTCAGTCCCTGCAATAAATTACAGATATGAGATCCTGATCCGGTATCAAGTACCCAGGAGGTAGGGCTGACCGTAAAACAGTTCTCAATTACAAGAACACCTGAAGTAGATGCAAAACCATGCTTCTTCTTCAACTGGGTATCCTGGAAATCCATACTTTCCTCTTTCCCATTCTCATACTCATGACTGTTGTCACAAGTTAGAGCTGAACCAACTTTCCCCAGTCCCGAATAAGAATTCGGATCGGTCAAGCGATACATTTTATTATCTTGATTAGGGCGTGAAAGGGTTGCTGCCTGGAGAGAGAGAAAAGAAACACTCAGCGTATGCTCTTGCAAGATTAGATTGGTTTATTAATTTATCTAACCAGGATGTCTCCCACTGTTTACTCAAATTCTTCTTAAAACCTTTTAAAAGAAGAACTAGCCGGGTTTTAATTCACGTCACAATACTTGCTTAACCTTTCAGCCAGGCTAGTGTCGGTACTTCGAGGGAGGTTTTCCAACGCTTTCGCGAAGTTCCTTAATTAAATAACCTCTTTTCCCTGGGGGCGTAACCCCGCTAACACCTTTCTAGACACCTACTAGGTTTATAGCATTGATCGTTAAGTGAAATAATCTCCCGAGGGTAAACCAACTCATCAGTGGGATCGGGATCCAACTGTCATTGTGTGATAACCTAGATGGAATCCACTCTAGTCACCACACTCCAGAAGGTATGCTAAATCTGCAAGTTTCAGTTCTTTTGAAACTCCCGATGTGGTTTTTGCCCCTAGGACCCAAGTGATCTTGACACAGTCAACAAATCAAAAGGTCCTAGTCAAGTTCATCCCGTCATTATCTTGATTGCATTAAACCCACCTGCATAACCCTTGACACAGTCAACAAGGTTCTACAAATGTCCTAACCAATCATTTTGTATCCAGCAAATAAGCTACACTTAGCTACCGTTCACTGCGCCTTGACACAGTCAACAAACGCAGCACGAATACTAAGTATAACTTATAAGAAACGACGGAGGGCTACGGCTGGGTTTTTGGCGAAAAACCCGTTAACGTAATGAACTTGATATCGTTGAAGGAACGTGATACATCCTTTTGAAAAACATAGTGGCGAAAACTTTTGCTAAAGAGGTCACTCCCTGTGAAGGGATCTCGGCTCTTTCCTCGTCGAGTGAGGTGCTGGGCATTCGTAAGATGAATACCTCGATGCAAAGCAAGAATAATCGACTATGGTGAAGTTATTGCCCTGACGCAAAGTTTTGTCCAAGGGGTCACTCCCGGTGAAAGGATCTCGGCCCTTGCCTCGTCGACTGAGGTGCTGGGCATTCATAACCGAATACCGCGATGCAAAACAAAAATGAACGTCCTTGCAATAACAGCTTTTTGAAAAATTGTTCCAACAACGTCTTTTAGGTTTATTTTCTTGCATTAGTTCTTTTAATGCGTCCCATCATTTAAATCCTACCATTGCAGAAAACAACCAAAATATGACGTACGCTTATGCCATTCGCATTCGCCACGGGGCCCCGTCATCACCCGTTAGGTTACTTAACTAACGACAGAGCGGGGGCTGGGCTAGCGCGGCTGTAAAACATAAGCAACGCCTAAATAGTTATTATATATAGCAATATAGCAATGATAGCCAATCCAGATCACAGATGAACACTTTGGATATACTAGGAATCCGCAATTCGTTCGAGCCTGCAACGAAAAACGGATTACACGGTCGCGATGAATAGCCAACACCCCACCCAAGACCCCTACGGGTGTGGCAAACTACCCGCCAAGTACCCGAAGCGAAGCAACCTCCCTCAATGCCATGAGTAGGCCACTCGGCACTTCGAGCGACTCGGTAGTTTGTGCACCCCTCCATGGGTCTATCCTAGGAGCAAAAACAGTAAAAAGAATTATACAATGACGGCTACAACCCCGACCCGGTTGTGCGGCCAAACAAATAATATTACATCAATTTACAAATTTATTACATGAATGAAAGAAAAAGAAACTCTCATCTCACATCTACCCCGGCTATTCATCCGCGACAATCCAACGAGTTCATATACACAAACCATCAACAACAATCACAGATCACAGATATGTATAACCCCGACTAATCGTCATATAGCGATTAGCCGACGTTTAATACATAAGAACATCACAGATATAACCTTTATAGTCAAAGTATATTGAAGTTCGAAAAAATACGGAATTATAGGCCCCCAAAAACAAATTTCTATTCTGGAAAATCTGGGCACATATAATATGTCAGAAAAATCCTAAAACCATGTCAGAAACACACTGCACCAAAGACGAGACAGCAACTCTACCAGAGCGCGGCGCTTCCGCGGCAATAGCAAGCTATTGCCGCGGAAGCGCGGCCATCTAGGTGAGTTACTGTGTCGTTTTTGGTGAGTTTCTTCTAAAAAGCCTGAGATGATTTTTGGGATATAATAAATTTTGTTTTGACGAGAAAAAAATTTAACAGAAACTCAGGTTTTCATAACTTGGTTTTTTCGATTTTTCCGTTTCGAAGTTCGATACACTTTACTACCAAGCTAGTTTATGTTTAGTTAGGCTCTGATACCACTGTTAGGTCCACGTTACCTCTCCCGGTACTTTCGGGGTTGCGGAAACGGTAAATCAAAATTTTTTCTAAGCTTTGTAACATGGACCGTAAAAGCCGGATCTTTGCTAAACTATAAACTAGCAACCTAACAAGAGATGTAACTACTCGGTTAGGGGTTATACCTCAACTTGAACTCCTTCACTTCTAGTTGTTGTTCTTCTATGATGTTCTTCTGTTCTTGTTGTTCTTTTCATGGCTTGCTCAAAGGTTGATCCGGACTTCGGTCACCTCCGCGGCCTCCTTGAGTCGAAGACGATCCACCCGAGAGATGTACGCCGGGCTCCACCTCAAGCCGAGGTAACTAGGGCAAGGAGATTGCTAATCTAGAAGCCCTAGGTTGTGTAGAGAAGATGTATGGATGTGTTTGTCAAGTAGAATCCTTTTTCTCTCAGCACATGAGATCAAAGGAGAAAATCAAGAGGAGGAAGAAGAAGGAGGTTTTTAGCAACCATGGAGCTTCTCATATCAAGAGAGAGAAAGAGAATAATCTTATGATAAGCTTAACCAAGAGAAAAACTAACCATGGTTGCAATAATGCAAAAAAAAACATCATTACTAATTCCATCAAGATAAAGTTGATGGCTACAATTGAAATGACCATTATCATAATCCAAAAGAAAATGGAAAAGAAAAGAAGAGTGTGGAATCCTCTTGAAAGTCAATGGTCAACACGGTCAACCGGTCAACAAAGTCAAGAGGGGTCAACGGGGTCAAATGGTCAATGCAATTAGCCATCATAAGATTATCACTAATAGGATTAGTAAATGATGTTCGCTGCTCATAATGGTTTTGACCAAACGAACTGTCAAAACCCTAATGAGCCTGCCACATAATGGTTTTGGCCGAACCAACTGCCAAAACCCTAATGAGGCACCTCCTCCTTCATCGCTCCAGAAAACTGTGCATACACACCTGCATCCGTATTCCGTAGAATGCGGATGCACAGAAGACAAAACAAATCCATCCATGCAATACTAGGATCCGGCTTAAACCAAAGCCCACTAGTATTGCCTGCCCGAACACCATACGCACACAAGTGTACGTAAGTGATCGCAGCCCTGCCGTAAAACCATACGGCCTCTACACGTTTCGCTCAGTGCAGGGAAACTCTCTGTGTGGGACTCTAAAGACTCGACACTACGCTGGCAGTGGGTTTAACCACAGACCGCAAGCGGCACTAGCTGTACGTAACGGTCCCCAGGTAGATGTCGATAAGAAGGCCGATGAGGTACACCCATCTGAACTCCTACTGAGCCTGTATGTGACAATCTCCGTACAGTCCGGTCTGTTCGTCTGATACATCGCATGGCGGGCCTAGGGGGGCGGTAAACGTCAGTCCCCTAATAGCGGTACAAGTCGTGTCGGAGTGAAGCCCAATACACCCTGAGATAACACTGGAAACCTACCAGTATATCTCGCTTGCCCTGGCCAGGGACTACTCGTGTAATGGCTCTCCTAGACACAGCGCGATGTCAACCCCCAATACCGGGAGAGACGAATCCTGTCTAACCGTCACTGCCTCCAAGTGCTTCGGGACTGCTCCCAACTACTACCTGTTTGCACGACTCAGTAGAGCCGTGGTAGGGTAGTAATCAAAGAACAGTGGGAACACACTCGAGGCGAAGTGACAGTGTCAAGTCAGCGGACTAAGTTGTACTCATGTCACCTGGGAACTGATAACTGACGATAGGTATAATACCAACCATCAGTTCCCGACGAGTCCTGTCCAGTGTACTCGTAACCTAACGAGCACCCGCATACTATCTCAAGTACGACGTACTGACGGCTGTGGGACAGACCGTCTCCCGTGCTGGGATGAGAAGCGCATACGCTAGTCTACTCTGGAGTATCGATGCCCTATCTCGATACTCCCACGACTAGGGACGTGTATAAAGATGTGCTTGTAGATTACCCAGCCCCCACGAGTGTGATCGCCATCACAACGCCGGTAATCAAGCAAAGATCCTAAGGGCTCTACTAATGCGTATAGGTGATATAATAAATAAACACACATGTACACATTAAAGCAGAGACAAACCAAGTAGCATACTACTATATTGAGCAAGATTGTCTGTACAACTGTGAATATCCCAAGCTTCCATCAAGTAATATACATACTAGTATGATACAGTAATGGCCTCTAGGGCATATACACCAACAGTATTATACCTATTGTCAGATAACAGTTCCCAGGTGACATGTGTACTAGTTAGTCTGTCGACCTGAGATCGTCATTTGTACTGTGCTTTGATTACTACCTACCACGGCTCAAAGGAGTCGTGCAAACAGGTTTTAGTTGAGTACAGTCCCCAGCCACATGGAGGCAGTGATCGGATCGTCAGGGATTCGTCTCTTCCGGTATTGGGGGATGATGTCGCGTTGTGTACGGATGGCCATCATCATAAATCCGTGGCCACGGTGGACGAGAATTATCGATCCAGGATCGATAGTTTCTCAGGTGGTGATGGGTTTCATACCGACACTAAATATTGCGTTATTGGGGGTCTGACTTTATCCACCCCCTAGACTCGATATGCGATACTCTTAGACGAACAGACCGGACTGTATGGATATTATCACTATCAGGCTCAGTAGGGGTTCTGCATGAGTTTGCTCGTCGGCCTCCCTTTCGCTCAATACCTGGGTAGCCATTACATACAGCTAGTGCCGCTGACGTGCTTGTGGTTAAACCCACTTCCAGCGTATTGACGAGTCTTTAGAGTCCCACACAGAGGGTTTTCACGGTTCAGGCGATATGGTGTACATGAGGTATGTTGGTACATACAGATGTCCGATTAAATATGTGCATGCTGCGCAGACTTTAATCAGACGGTTGATAATACTAGCGGCTTAGGATTAAGCCAGTTTATTAAATTAGGTTTTGATTTAATAATTTACCTATGTATATATATATGTATTCTAGTATTATTGTTCGCTATTTATTTTCTCTCTTGGCTATTCGTATTTTTGTACGAATACGCGTATATGTATTTCGATACATGTACCGAGAAGTATTCCGTATTTTATACGGAATAGCTTCTAGAAGCTTTGCCACCTCATTATTTGATTTTCCATTTATGGAAATTCATTTTGTTTAATAATGAGGTGGAGGGTGGAAAAGGTGACAAGAAATGGGCATGAATCAAAGCATGGTTTAAAGTATGGTTGTGATTTGTTTATTGTTTTAATTGGAAAAAGAAATGTGAATTTTTGTGTGGGAATGAGAGGGGGTGGCCACTTCATTGAGAGGATGGGGAATATTTCATTTGGATGATTACACTAGCATTCCCTCTCTCTCATGCTCACACAAAAGAGTTAGCCATTTTTCTTTGCTCATGCCAAAAGCTTCATCACCTCTTTCATCTTCTTCTTGAGTTGTTCATGGAGCATATGGATGAGAGAAAAATTATAGTGACACTTTCATACACCCTCACTCTCCATCACTAGCGACTTTGGAGCGTCGGTTACCTCGTTCGACGAGGTTGGAGCTTGCGCCGTTTCTCTTGGGTGGATCATCAGAGATGGAGGAAGGCCAGCAACCAAACTTCGTCAATGAACCACTAGGAGCTTGGAATGAAGACCGAAGGACTTGGATCAACTCGGTATAACAATTCTAACTCTTAGTTTATCTTGCTAGTTTTGGGTTTAAGGTCGATCCGGGAATCGGGTAGCGGTAGCGCTGGTTTAATAAATTTTTGTTCCGCATTTTGGCCGCGTTTTGATGGCCGGGGCGCTGCCGTGACCCAACATATATATCTTTACTTATTACCTTATGTACACCACACTTAGGCTAATTGGTTTTCTTCCTTCCCTACCTTTCGGCACCTACCTATGGTTTGGAAGAAGACTATCCAATAAGCGTAATAGGTGTATTCTCCTAACACCTGGAGCCCTCGCAACCTGAGAGAAGGTAAAGAGAAAATACAACCGAATAAACTTATTCAATTTCTCCAAAACCAGAAAACATCCTCAAACTGAAACAAGTTTCTTTGAGTTCGTATGTAACTATACAATGGCATATTCAAGCAATATGGATCTTCAAAGTGATACGGAGTGTTCCGGAGAAATGCAAAGGGAAAGTCGGAGCGACAATGATATATGTGACTATGAAAATCCAAAAGCCAAAGTGTTTAAGAAAGTTCGGTTAACTTGGTTCATGATTTTTAGTTTAGGGTCAGGTCATGGTCGCTACCAAAGAAAAAGAGAGAAAGAGAGAGAAAAGAAACACTCAGCATGCAGTCTAACCTAGATTAGATTGGTTAATCACTTTATTTAATCAGGATGGCTCCCACTGTTTTCTCGAATTCTCCTTCAAACCCTAAAAGGAGAATTATTTGGGATCATCTGAAAATCACCCGAGGAGTAACAACTACTCATCAGTTGGAATCGGGATCCAACTATCATCGCATGATAACTTGATGGAAGCCATTCAAGTCACCACACTCCAGAAGGTATGCGCATACCTGGCAAGTTTCCTGTATATTTGAAACTCCCGATATGGTTTTTACCCTTAGGACCCAAGTGACCTTGACTGAGCTAACATATCAAAGGGCCTTAGTCAAGTTCAACCTGTCATTCTCTTGATTGCATTAGACCCACCCGTACGAGTCCTTGACTGAGCAAAAATGAATGTATGGCTATCCTAACCAATCGCATCACCATGCAACTGAAAAGCACTACATAGTTACGGAACACTACGCCTCGGCTGAGCATAACATACGTAGCACAAATACTGTGCAATACTAAACTGAAATGATGGAGGGCTGCGGCTAGTTTTTGGCGAAAAATCTTTAACGTAATGAATTTGATATCGTTGAAGGAACCTGAGCAGTTTTACAAATATATAGTGACGTAAACTTTTGCTAAAGATGTCACTCCCTGTAAAGGGGTCTCGGCTCTTTCCTCATCGAATGAGGTGCAGGATATCTCTAACTGAATACCATGATTAAAAGCAAAAGAATCGACTATAGTGAAGTTATTTCATTGACGCAAACTTTTGCCCAAGAGGTCACTCCCTATGAAGGGATCTCGTCTCTCGCCTCGTCAAATGAGGTGATGGATATTCAGAACCGAATATCGCTATGCAAAGCAAAAGGAAACGTCTGTAATATCAGTTTTCAATAATTGATTCCAACAATATCATTTAGGTTTTTTTTCCTTGCATTATTCAAAATTAACGCAGTCACATCAATTAATGTAAGTCTACGTTACCCACCCCGGTACTTACGGGGAGGCGGAATAGGTAAAATACAAATTTTTATCACAAGGTAACATAGACTACCATAAGGATCTTTACCAAAACATTTCTAACAAACAACTAGAGGTTCTATCTACTATGCTTAGGAGATTATACCTCATGAAAACGTTCCTTTGGTTCTTCCCTCCGCTGTCCTCCTCGTCAACGCAAGCTCCGAGGATCGATCCGGATCTTGGTCACCTCCGCAGCCTCCTAGAGGCGAAGACGATTCACCCGAGAGTCTATAGTCCGAGCTCCACCTCAAGCCGAGGTAACTAGGACAACAAGTATACTAAGGTTGATGTCTTAGGTGATCTAGAGGAAGAAGATGGATTTTTTTGTCTATTTAAATCCAAATTTTCTCAACACATGAGAGCTATAGGATTTTCTAGTGAGGAGGAAGAAGAGAGAGTATGAGAGCTCTCTTTTGATGAGAGAGAATGAGCCAGAGATAATCATCCATGAGAAAAATCATTACCATTCTTTTGTCATGATAAATTGTGATGGTTACAATTGATTTGAGCATTATCATGTCAAGTTAAATCCAAGCCATAAGAAGAGTCTAGAGCTCACAAAAAATATCCAAGTCAACAATGGTCAACTAGGTCAAATGGTCAACATGGTCAAATGGTCAAAGTAATTAGCCATCACAATTATCATTAAAAGGATTAGTAAATATTTTCTGCCACCTCATAGAGGTTTTGACCAAGTCAATGGTCAAAACCCTAATGAGGCATCTCCTTCTTGTCTCCTCACAACCGTGCATACACAACCGCATCCGCATTCCGTAGAATACGAATGCACAGAAGACAAAACTAATCCATCTATACAATACTAGGATCCGGATTAAACCAAAGCCCACTAGTATTGTCTGCCTAAACATCATACGCACACAAGTGCACGTAAGTGATCGTAGCCCTGCCGTAAAACCATACGGCATCTACACCTTTTGCCCAGTGCAGGGAAACTCTTTGTGTGGGACTTTAAAGACACGACACTACGCTGGCAGTGGGTTTAACCACAGACCGCAAGCGGCACTAGCTGTACGTAACAGTCCCCAGGTAGATGTCGATAAGAAGGCCGGCGAGGTAGACCCCATCCGAACTCCTACTGAGCCTGAATGTGACAATCTCCGTACAGTCCGGTCTGTTCGTCTATGAGTATCGCATGTCGGGCTTAGGGGGGCGGTAAACGTCAGACCCCTAATAGCGGTACAAGTCGTGCCTGAGTGTAGCCCAGAACACCCTGAGAAACTACTGGAAACACTACCAGTTAATCTCGCTTGCCCTTGCCAGGGACTTTGTTTAATGACTCTCCTAGACACAGCGCGATATCAATCCCCAATACCGGGAGAGACGAATCCTGTCTAACCGTTATTGCCTCCAAGTGCTTCGGGACTGCACCCAACTACTACCTGTTTGCACGACTCCTTTGAGCCATGGTCGGGTAGTAATCAAAGTATAGTGGGAACACACTCGAGGCGAAGTAGCAGTGTCAAGTCAACGGACTAAGCTGTACTCCTGTCACCTGGTAACTGCTATCTGACGATAGGTATAGTACCAACCAACAGTTCCCGATGAGTCCTGTCCAGTGTATTCGTACCCTAACGAGCACCCGCATACTATCTCCAGTACGACGTACTAATGGCTGTGGGACGGACTATCTCCCCTGCTAGGATGAGAAGTGTATACGCTAGTCTACTCCGGAGTATCGATGCCCTGTCTCGATAATCCTACGACTAGGGACCTGTATAAGGATGTGCTTGTAGATTACCCAGCCCCCACTAGTGTGACTGCCATCACAACGCTAGTAATCAAGCAAAGGTCCTAAGAGCTCTACTAATATGCATAAGCGATATGCTAAAAGAAACAAATGGACATATTAAAGTAGAAATAAACTAAGTAGCATACTACCATTTTGGGCAAGACTGTCTATACAACTGTGAATACCCAAGCTTCCATTATGTAATATAAAAACTACTATGATACAGTAATGGTCTCTAGGGCATATACACTAACAATCTCCCACTTGCACTAGGGCCATATACTGGCGTATCGAAGACCTATCATCTCGATTAGCCGCTCGAACTGAGTCTGGGGTATGGCCTTTGTGAATGGATCTGCAGTGTTATTCTCCGAATCTACTCTCTTCACTTCGATCTCCCAGCGATCTACGATCTCCCAGATCAGGTGGTACCGCCTCAAAATGTGTCTAGACTTCTGATGGGACCTGGGTTCCTTCGTTAAATCTATAGCGCCATTGTTGTCACAATACAGCGGTATTGGATCAACAATGGTTGGAACCACCTGAAGTTCTGTGAGGAACTTCTTCATCCAGGCAGCTTCTTTTGCGGCATCGCAAGCAGCTATGTACTCCGCTTCCATCGCCGAGTCAGCAACGGTTTCCTGCTTGGAGCTCTTCCAATAGACCGCCCCTCCATTGAGGGTAAAGACATAACCCGACATGGACTTGGAGTCATCCTTGTCACTCTGGAAGCTGGAGTCAACAAAGGCCTCGATCTGGAGGTCTTTTCCGGCATACACCAAGAACATCTCTATAGTCCTTCTCAGGTACTTGAGATTATTCTTTACTGCTATCCAGTGTTTCTCCCGTGGGTCTGACTGATACCGGCTTACAACGCTCAATACGTATGCTATATCTGGTCTGGTACACAATATCGCATACATTATAGAGCCTACCGCAGATGCGTAGGGTATATATAACATACGAGCCCCTTCCAAATCAGTCTTGGAAGACATCTCTTTGGAGAGGGTGATTCCATGAAAAGCTGGTAGATTACCGCGCTTTAAATCTTCCATACTGAATCGTTTCAGTATGGTGTCGATGTACCTGGACTGCGAAAGTCCTGTAGGGTTCCTAGGCACACTAATGAGGTTCCACAAGGCACTAACCATGCCAAAATCAAAATTTTCTATGTGTCGAGAAACCCTAATGCGATCGTTAACTAGAGGATAGGCGAAAAGCAAGCAAGTTAACAACTTAACTATTAAGTGAATGGAAATACAACCTTTGTAGATCCGGTCCACCACTTCTTTAGCTCCGTGTAGACGTCCCTCCGCTGTGATCATCGGAATCCCGGACTCTAGCGATGGTTTTGTCGGGAAAATGAGTGGGCTAGGTCGTTGACTTCGATGCCGAAGATGATCTACGTCGAGGTAACTTTAACTCAAGCTCCATCTTCACTAGGTCATGAAACTTTTGAAGAAAACACCCAATACAACATGGCAAGTGGTAGAGGATGAAGAAATAGGAAGTGGGTTCACTTTGGATTTGGATTTCTCACTTGGATTCATCACTTGATAATTTTCAAGAAAGGGTTTTCTTTCTTCATGAAGAAGAAGAAGAAGAAAGAAAAGAATATAAATGAATAATGGAAAAAGAAAATCAAGTGATGCCTTATCATAATGTAACCATGGGTTAGATAAACTCATGTAGAGAATAAACTAGGGTTTAGGTAATGGTTAGGTTTAGGATAAAACAAAATGGAAGACTTTTTCAAAGATGCTTTGAAACTTCAAGAAGCTTCAAGCAAAAGAAAGAAAAGAAAGCCACCATTTCATTTTAATTTTCAAAAATAAATGAAATAAAACAAATGAAACCCTAACCATTATCTAAACATGGTGTATAGCATACACACACCCAAGTTTGCATGTATCATCAAACATGATACAATCTTGTGCACAAAAATATATCACATATACAATGTGCACAATCAAGTGAGAAAAAACCCTTAAGTGAACCAATATTAGTTAATGTAAAGTAATATATCAAATATATAATTATACATTAAATCATTAAATCAACACTTGACTTAATGATCCGGTCATATTGCATATAACCGACTAATATCAATAGTAACAACTTATCGAATCAACACTTGATCCGATAACCCGGCTATATCGCATATAACCGATCAATGTAACATATCGCGAGAATAGAATACAGTATCACATACTGGTATTATTCTCGGTCCCACACACATCTCATATGCGCTCCTATTCCGTTTCGCTTGAGCCAGGAAACCTCTGTGTAGGACTCTAAAGACTCGTCAATACGCCGGCAGAAGGTGATGATCATATCAAACACCCACAAGCCGCAAGCGGTCTGCTAAACATAACGGCCACCCAGGTATTGAGCGATCAGAATATCAACGAGCAAGCCTGCTCACACTCCTGTGAATCCAACCAGTAACACTTACCGTACAGTCTGGTCTGTTCGTCTGATATGTCGCATATCTTGCCTAGGGGTGGTAAACGTCAGACCCCAGTAGCTCGATAAGTCGTGTCGATATGAGGTCTATAACTGTTTGAGAAACTACTGGTAACACTTACCAGTAAATCTCAGCAACCCTGGCCAGGGATTTCCGGTTATAGCCAATCGAACACAGAGCAACATCAACTCCCTATACCGAGAGAGACGAATCCCCTCCTATCGCTCATTGCCTCCATGTGATTCGGGACTGTACCCAAAAACCACCGTTTTGTACGTCCTCTTGGACGTGGTAAGGTGGAAATCAAAGCACAGTGGGAATCACACAAGACTCTAGGACGATCTCAGGTCGACAGACTACTCTGTAGCAGTGTCACCAGAGAACTGCCATCTGACGTAAGGTATAATACCATCTGGGAGTTCTTGGCGAGTCCGTCCAGTGTACCCAGTCTCCACTGAGCACCTGTATATCATCTCTGATGTCAAACACCAATGGATATGGGATCATCCATCGTCCATCTGTATGGGTCGAGAAGGTATACGCTAGTCTACTCTGGTATATCGATGCCCCGTCTCGATACACCCACGACTAGGGACCTTAAAGGATGTACTTATGGACTACCATGTCCCCACTAGTATGATCCGTATCATAGTCCAGGTAGTCAAGTACACATCCTAAGGGCTTTACCAACATGTAACAGAGAGACAATCAGTGTACACGTTAAGGTAAAGAGCAACCAGATAACATACTATCATGTCGAGCAAGAAAGTCCTCCCTATATATGTCCAAGCATCCACTACAATATACATCCTATGTATAGTAATGGCCTCTAGAGTATACATATAACTAACAATCTCCCACTTGCATTAGGGCCATCTGATAGCAGTGGTTGTAGCATCTCATAGTCAACCATCCCATAAAAGTCTCTCTCTGGGAAAAGGCCTTTGTGAGTGGATCCGCCGTGTTGTCCTCTGAGTTTAATCTCCTTACCTCGATCACCCTGGAGATCAACCATCTCCATGATCAGGTGACACTGCTTTAGATTATGTCTGGATCACTGATGGGATGGACGTTCCTTGGCATAAGCCACAACTCCATTGCCACACAATGGGAGGAACTAAGTTCATCTCATGAACTAATATACACCCAGACAGCTCTTTGGTATCATCTTAAGTAGCGATGTATCCAGCCTTTATCGTCTAGTTAGCAACGGTATATAGCTTGGAACTCTTCTAACATACCGTCCCTTTACTAAGGGTAAAGACAATGCCTGTGACTGACATTCAGTCGTCCTTATCACCATGGAACCCTTCCTGCGATTCTCCCCAGGATCAATTGATACCATTTCACTACATCTATTGAGTATCCTAACATCCAATTTAGATCTATCTCATAGATCCAAAACATAGGATTTAGTAGGTATCACATTAGTCCTATATGGATAATCCTTGTAATAAGCGGAGATTGACTAAGCGTAGCATAGGAAACTCCTTCCCTATTAAGAGTATGTCATCCACATACTCTACGAGGATCACCACCATACTCCCTACTACCCTTTTGTTTATACAAGGTTCATCTACCATTTTGATGATGTCAAACTCTTTGACTACTACATCAAAACAGACGTTCCAACTCCGCGAGCCTGCTTTATCCTATAAAGCAACTTGTACATGTTTCCGCTGCTCCCACTGTCTACGAAGCCCTCTGGCTATGTACTTATAGACGCCCTCTTCTAAAACATTATTTAGAAAAGCTGTCATGACACCCAACCACCAGATATCGTAGTCATGGTATGTAGCCGTGGCAAGTAGGATCCGGATGGACTTAAGCATAGGCACTGGAAAAGGTTTCATCATTATCCACGCCTGGTCGATGATGAAAACCTTTAACAAGTCTAGCTTTGAAAGTCTCAACTTTTCCATCTACACCAAGTAATCTTCTTAAGATATACTTGCTCCTGATGGGCATTTAACCCTTCAGATATAGCAACCAAAGTCCATACTTTGTTGGTGTACATGGATTCCATCTCAGATCGCTAAGCATCCAGCTATTCTTATAGAGTCCCACTCCTGATGGCAAGCTCGAAATTAGTTGGGTCATCATCTCATGATGCAATCCTCGCTCCCACTGTCATAGAGAAACAGAAGTATCTCTCAGGTGGGTGAGAAACGATACTAGATCGGCCGAGAGGCTGAGGTTCGTTGGTTTCTACTGAATCGTTTGGTTCTACCAAATCATCTGCTGTAGTTTGTATAGCTGGAACCTTTCCAGTTCTACATAACTGACCTTGCCTCGAGCTTGTCCGGATTTTGCTTTTATACATAGGCCGGACAACACCAAATCTTAACTAGCTTAAGATATGGGCTCTTCCCATACCATATCTCATATGGAGTGGTAGGCTGTGATCGGATTCGAACCTAATTCAATAGGTATGCAGCTTCTCAAGTACATAACCCCCAAAAGGAAACAGGTAACTCAGTAGTACTCATCATAGAGCGCACCATATCGAATAGGGTGCAATTGCTCCGCCCCGATATACCATCGTGCTATGGTGTATACGGAGGAGTAATGCTGAGAGAGAATCTCATTCTCCTTTAGGATAGTCCAGGAATTCTATGCACAAGTATTCTCCTCACTGATCGCATCAAAGGACATAATACTTATACCCGTATTTTGGTTCTCTACTTCTAACTTATATTCTGTGAATATCTCAAAAGTTTCGGACTTGTGTTTCAACAGGAACATATGTCTGAATCTTGAGAGATTATCAGAGAATGTAATGAAGTACAAAGAACCGGTCCTGGCATGTGTAGACGGGGGACCTTACATACATCAACATGTATCAATCCCAAGAGTTTACTAACTCTTTCTTTGTTTCCAGTAAACGGAGCTATGGTTATCTTATCTTTGTGACATGACTGGCAAGTTTCATAAGATGTAAATTCAAACTGATTTAAATATGCATGTATATGTAACTTCAGCTAGTCGGGTCGCATTGATATGACCTAGTCTATAATACCTCAAGAAGAATTCGTTCATTTCTGAAATCTTCCTCTTGTGTGTGTTCTGTATACTAAAAACTATAGTTTGATTTAGAACGTTAATGCTTTTAGATAACGTGCCTGAACCGATCAACTTTTGATATAGGAAATGTTCAAAACATAATCCAACAATACAAAATTATATCCTTTCTTTATTAAATAAAAAGATTGATATGATTTTGTATATCAGGTTCGGTATCTAATAGCATTTGTTCAGAATCAATGTATTCGGAAATACAGGGTGACAGCGACCAACAGACTTGGCTGCAACACTTGCACCATTTTCTGTCTCATGAAACTTATCATCCGTTCTCAGTTCTTTACCTATCTGTAGCCCATATAACAGATTACATATGCGGGATCCTGATCCGGTATCACATACCCAGGACGTAAAGGATACTGAGAAACAGTTCTCTGCAATGAACACAACCGAAGATGATGCATCAGTATGCACTTTCTTCGTTTGGGCGGCATAGGAATCTGGTATTCCCCTAATTCCTGCTCGGTCTTATAACAATTATAAGTTGGAGCGGGACGAACGTTCCCCAGCTCAGTATAACAAGCGGGTTCGGTCAATACATCAATATTATTATCTTGATTAAGGCGTGATATGGTCGCTGCCTGGAGAGAGGGAGAAGAAAACACTCAGCGTGCGCTCTTGCAAGAATTGATTGGTTATTATTTTATCTAATCAGGATGGCTCCCACTGTTTTTATCAAATCTTCCTTCAAACCCTAAAAGGAAAGACTAGCCGGGATTAATTACACTCTACAAGTTCGCCAATCTTTCAGCCGGACCAGTGTCGGTACTTTGAAGGAGGTCCCCCGTGCTTTCGCACGAACCTAATTAATGTAAATCTCGTTTTCCCAGAGGCGTAACCTCGTCAACACCTTTCTAGACACCTACTTGATCGGCTAATTGTAATGTGTAAAACTCTCCCAGGAGTAACTCACTCGCAGCGGGTATCGGGATCCAACTATCTCATAGAAGGTGTGCAATCTCATTGCAAATTACAACACTTGAAATTCCCGATAATATTTTGTCCCTAGCGTCCTATGACCTTGACGCAGGCTAACAAATCATAGTCCGCTAGTCAAGTTCAATCCGTCATTTCTTGATTGAATTAAACCCACCCGCACGACCCTTGACGCAGGCCAACAAAGTCGCACGACTATCCTAATCCAATCTGCATCATATGCATAAACAGATAAATACTAGTTAGCTACCACACACTACGCCTTGACGCAGGCCAACAAACATAGCACGAATGCTAAGTAGGACTTATCTGAAATGACGGTGGGCTACGACAGGTTTTTCTGAAAACCTATTGCGTAATGAACTTGATATCGTTGTAGAATCAAATGATTTTAAAATGGAGTATTTTTGAGGCTTTTCTAGTTTTGCTAAAGGGGTCACTCCCGGTGAAGGGATCGTCGGCCCTTTCCTCATTGAATAAGGTGCAGGATATATCATATATACCGCTGTGCAAAGCAAAAACTATAGAAGCAATCAAAAGACAAACCGAGGGTTATAGCATCTGCCAATTATTGCTAAAGGGGTCACTCCCGGTGAAGGGATCGTCGGCCCTTTCCTCATCGAATAAAGTGCAGGATATATCATATATACCGCTGTGCAAAGCAAGAACTGTAGGTACCTGTTTTATTTTTGAAATTCAATTCCACAACATCTTTTAGGTTTATTTTCTTTCATTAATCACATTAATGAATGTCCCATCATTTAAGTCCACCTAAACATCACAGATAAATACGACGTACACTTATGCCATCCGCATTCGCCTCAATGTCCCCTCATGCACCGTTAGGTTTGGTAACTAACGACAGAGCGGGGCAGGGCTAGCGTGGGTGTAAAACATAAGTAACGTCTATATAATATATCATATATACTATATATACAGTATCCATCACAGCATATCAAATGATCACATCACAGATATCGCAGCAGAAGAAACATATAAAACATTGGATATACTAGGACGTCCGTGTTTTCAATACAAGCCAGTATAAATCATGGATTTCACGGTCGCGATGAATAGCCAAACCCACAACCCTAGACCCCTACGAGAGCGGCAAGCAACCCTACCAATTCTAGGGTTAGGAGACCCGGACTCGACTCTTCAAGATGGTCTCCCACTGGACCCTAGAACCCGGTTACTTGTGCTCCCCTCCTTGGGTCTATCCTAGTGCGGAAAAGTAAATAATATACATCAACGGTGACATCTTCCGCAACCTGGAAGTGCCCCAATAAAAGAATATTACATACAAGTTTTTACATGAATGAAAATGAAAAACACTCATCTCACATAAAAACCCCCGGCTATTCAAACACGACGATCCAATATAACATATCCAGCAACACATAACATCACATGTCATCAACGTAAGTAAATATGCACATCCCAATTGTCGTTGACATATAGTAACGAAACCGGCGATATCACATATTACACTTACGGTCGCAGAAAAGAAAGTGTAAAACTACAACAGTTGGAATTTGCAAACTCTTTAGACATCGCATGCCTAATCAAATGAATTCTTAGACATCACATGCCTAACAATTATAAACCCCGCATTTTAGTCTCATTTATCGAAAACTCTTTACAATATCTAGTCGGGCAATTCAACAAGATTCCCGTCATCTTGACCGAATGCTTGTCGCAAACTTTAGTAGACGGCCGCACCCCCGATACCGTCGACGAAGTGTACTAAGGCGGAACACCGCTGCTGCGAGCACCCGAACGGATGCTTTCGGGGACGGAGTTCTCCTATAGTCACTTGGTCGGGGCTATGGGGCGTAGCTGTCTATTAATTTTACCGGCGAGTATCCGCGTACGCTACGCGATTGTGACGGACTTTTGATCGCATCAAAATTCCGTGGCAACCGATCAAGTGAGACTAAACTGCTATGTTTATAACATTCATTCAGTTATCTCATAACTATTTGTGGATTCCAAATATTGTATCACATTCCAGATAAACAGAAAATGTTAAACTTTCCGATCGAACAGTCAAACACCCAAGTTTTCCCGAAACAGCTCAACACATGAAATAAGTTTAAGAACATTCACTTCGTGCCACAGTACCAACGGTCCAGCCGTAGAAGGGTCAAGCCAACGCCTCACATGTGGCACGCCGTACTGCCCCAAACCCTAAGGTTCAAAGGGCAGTTCAAGACGGTCACATAATCTAGTTAAGGTTTGTTGTCTTCTAGAGGGTCCATCGCGTTACTTGCACTACTTCGAACGTTCTTAAACTACGGAAAGATCCAACACTTGGAAATTTCCCGACAGGGGAAAAGTGGGTATTCATATCCGGTCGAACTTTTCAACATTTTCTAAAATTATCCGGAAAAACCCATAGACGAAGTTAAACTTCCCGATCGAAACACCGAGTCCCCAATACAACCCAGAAAACTCAACTCTTGAGTAAATATTAAAAATTCCCATAAAACACAGCACTAACAGAAACAAATTACTGTTCAAACCACGTGCACTAATTCAACAAAATAGCAGCGGAACCGCCGCACAGACCAGGGTGGGGCCGCAGTTCCGCGGCGCTTCTGTCGAGTTAAGTGCACGTGCTGCACAGTAACTCCTACATTTCCCTGCTGAATTTTTTGGAAATTTTTAATCTGGAAAAATCCACTTTTTTAAAAATTGTACAGAGAAGGGGTCGGATCAGGGTTTCGTGTTTCGATCGGAATTAAAACATCGACTACACTTCGCCTAAAGCTCTAGCTAGGCTTTGATACCACTATAAGGTTCCTAGGCATACTAATGAGGTTCCACAAGGCATCAACCATGCCAAAATCAAATTTTTCTAAGTGTCGAGAAACCCTAATGCGATCGTTAACTAGAGGATAGGCGAAAAACAAGCAAGTTAACAACTTAACAATTAAGTGAATGGAAATACAACCTTTGTAGATCTGGTCCACCACTTCTCTAGCTCCGTGTTGACGTCCCTCCGCTGCGATCATCGGAATCCCGGACTCTAGCGATGGTTTCGTCGGGGAAATGAGCGGGCTAGGTCGTTGACTTCGATGCCGAAGATGATCTACGTCGAGGCAACTGTAACTCAAGCTCCATCTTCACTAGGTCATGAAACTTTTGAAGAAAACACCCAATACAACATTGCAAGTGGTAGAGGATGAAGAAATAGGAAGTGGGTTCACTTTGGATTTGGATTTATCACTTGGATTCATCACATGATAATTTTCAAGAAAGGGTTTCTTTCTTCATGAAGAAGAAGAAGAAGAAAGAAAAGAATATGAATGAATAATGAAAAAAGAAAATCAAGTGATGCCTTATCATAATGCAACCATGGGTTAGATAAACTCATGTAGAGAATAAACTAGGGTTTAGGTAATGGTTAGGTTTAGGATAAAACAAAATGGAAGACTTTTTCAAAGATGCTTTGAAACTTCTAGAAGCTTCAAGCAAAAGAAAGAAAAGAAAGCCACCATTTCATTTTAATTTTCAAAAATAAATGAAATAAAATGAATGAAACCCTAACCATTATCTAAACATGGTGTATAGCATACACACACCCAAGTTTGCATGTATCATCAAACATGATAAATCTTGTGCACAAAAATATATCACATATACAATGTGCACAATAAAGTGAGAAAAACATCTTAAGTGAACCAATATTAGTTAATGTAAAGTAATATATCAAATATATAATTATACATTAAATCATTAAATCAACACTTGACTTAATGATCCGGTCATATTGCATATAACCGACTAATATCAATAGTAACAACTTATCGAATCCGCACTTGTTCCGATAACCCGGCTATATCGCATATAACCGATCAATGTCACATATCGCGAGAATAGAATACAGTATCACATACTGGTATTATTCTCGGTTCCGGACATATCTCATATGCGCTCCTATTTCGTTTCGCTTGAGCCAGGAAACCTCTGTGTAGGACTCTAAAGACTCGTCAATACGCCGGCAGCAGGTGATGATCATATCAAACACCCACAAGCCGCAAGCAGTTTGCTAAACGTAACGGCCACCCGGGTATTGAGCGATCAGAAGATCAACGAGCAAGCCCGCTCACACTCCTGTGAATCCAACCAGTAAGACTTACCGTACAGTCCGGTCTGTTCGTCTGATATGTCGCATATCTTGCCTAGCGGTGGTAAACGTCAGACCCCAGTAGCTCGATAAGTCGTGTCGATATGAGGTATATAACTATTCGAGAAACTACTGGTAACACTTACCAGTAAATCTCAGCAACCTTGGCCAGGGATTTTCGGTTATAGCCAATCGAACACAGCGCAACATCAACTCCCTATACCGGGAGAGACGAATCCCCTCCTATCGCTCATTGCCTCCATGTGATTCGGGACTGTACCCAAAAACCACCGTTTTGCATGCCCTCTTAGACGTGGTAAGGTGGAAATCAAAGCACAGTGGGAATCACACAAGACTCTATGACGATCTCGGGTCAACAGACTACTCTGTACCAGTGTCACCAGAGAACTGCCATCTGACGTAAGTTATAATACCATCTGGGAGTTCTCGGCGAGTCCGTCCAGTGTACCCAGTCTCCACTGAGCACCTGTATATCATCTCTGATGTCAAACACCAATGGATATGGTATCATCCATCGCCCATCTGTATGGGTCGAGAAGGTATACGCTAGTCTACTCTGGTATATCGATGCCCCGTCTCGATACACCCACGACTAGGGACCTTGAAGGATGTACTTATGGACTACCATGTCCCCACTAGTATGATCCGCATCATAGTCCAGGTAGTCAAGTACACATCCTAAGGGCTTTACCAACATGTAACAGAGAGACAATCAGTGTACACGTTAAGGTAAAGAGCAACCAGATAGCATACTATCATGTCGAGCAAGAAAGTCCTCCCTATATATGTCCAAGCATCCACTACAATATACATCCTATGTATAGTAATGGCCTCTAGGGCATACATATAACTAACAAGTCCCAACATCCTCTTAGATCTATCACGATAGATCTGGATCCCCAGAATATAGTTGGCATCGCCCAGGTCCTTCATGGAGAACCTCTGTGAAAAGAATCCTTTTACTGACTGTAGTATAGGAATGTCATTTCCTATTAAGAGAATGTCATCCACGTACAAGACGGGGAATACCACAGTTCTCCCTACAATCATACTGTAAATGCATGGTTCATCCGAATTTTTGATAAAGTCGAATTCTTTGACAGTATCATCAAAGCAGATGTTCCAACTCCGCGATGCCTGCTTCAGTCTATAAATAGACTTAAGAAACTTGCACACTTTACCGCTGCTCCCACTCTGAATGAAACCCTCCGACTGATCCATATAGACGCACTTTTCCAAATTTCCATTTAGAAAAGCCGTCTTTACGTCCATTTGTCAGATCTCATAATCATGGAAGGCAGCAATGGAAAGAAGGATCCGAATGGATTTGAGCATAGCCACTGGAGAAAAGGTTTTGTCATAGTCCAAACCAGGTCTTTGACGAAAACCCTTCGCAACAAGTATAGCTTTATAGATTTCAACCTGCCCATCTATACCAATCTTATTTCTGAAGATCCACTTGCAGCCTACGGGTTTTACCCCTTCTGGAGCAATGTCCAAAGTCCAAACTTTGTTGGTGTACATGGACTCCATCTCGGTCCGCATTGCATCCAGCCATTTTATCGAGTCACCGCTCTGAATGGCTTGCTGGAAGCTAGCAGGCTCATCATTTTCAATGATGCAATCCCCTCGATCCCCGTCTATGAGAAAACCATAGTATCTCTCGGGCGGATGAGACTGCCTACTACTCATGCGGAGTGGCGCTGGGATGTCCGGTTCTCCTAAAACTTCTGGTTCTACCAAGCTTCCAGTAATAGCTTATGGTTCTGGAATTTCTTCCAGTTCTATTGCGCTCCCACTTATCTGATTTTCTAAAAATTCAGTTTCCAAGAAGTGGGGTTGCTGAGAAACAAAAACCTTTTGTTCCTCTGCGGAATAGAAAAGATACCCCCTGGAGTTCTTGGGGTATCGCACAAACTTACACAGTACTGAGCGTGCCTCGAGCTTGTCTGCATGCTGCCTCTTTACGAAAGCTGGACATCCTCATGTCTTAAGATAATTAAGACAGGGTTTCTTCCCACTCCACATCTGATATGGTGTGGTAGGCACAGTCTTGGTTGGAACCTTGTTCAAAAGATATGCAGCTGCTTCTAGTGCATAACCCCAGAAAGATCGCGGTAACTCAGCCTTACTCATCATGGAACGAACCATATCTAATAGTGTTCGATTCTGCCTTTCCGATACACCATTGTGTTGTAGTGTGTATAGAGGAGTAAGCTGAGACAGAATACCATTCTCTTTTAACTAGCCCAGAAACTCGGCACTCAAGTATTCACCATCTCGATCAAATCTCAGTGTCTTGATACTTTTGCCTGTTTGTTTTTCAACTTCATTCTTGTATTCCTGAAATTTCTCAAAGGCCTCGGATTTATGCTTCATTAGGAAGACATCATCCGTAAAAGTAATGAAGTATGAATAACCACTTCGCACATGCGTAGACATTAGACCACACACGTCACTGTGTATGAGTCCCAATAGCTCGCTAGCTCTTACTCCGTGTCCAGTGAGCGGAGTCTTTGTCATCTTTCCCATGAGACAAGATTCATAAGTAGCATAAGACTGATACTCGAACGGATTCAAGTATCCCTCTTTATGTAAATTTGTTAACAGTGTCTCATTAATGTGACCCAGTCTACAATGCCATAAGAAAGCCTGATTTGTTTCTGGAGATTTTCTTTTAAGTGTGTTCTGGACACTGAAAACCTGAGCTTGATTTAATACGTATATTCCGTTTTCTAATGTACCTGACCCAATCAGAACTTGATTTAGGTGGATGTGGACCACATCGCTTACAAAAGTAAAATCATATCCTTCTTTAGAAAGTAAGGATACAGATATGATATTACAAGCTAGACTAGGTATATACAAACAGTTACGCAGAATCAATATCTGTCCACTTGTCAATCCAAAGTGATATTCCCTTACGGATTCAGCGTCCACGCTCAATCCGTTAGCAACCCTAAGAGTCATATTACCTAACTTGATAACTCTACGTTTTCTCAAATCCTGTAATGAGTTACAGATATGAGATCCTGATCCGGTATCTAGTACCCAGGAAGTAGAGTTAATTGACATACAGTTTTCTATTACAAACACACCCGAAGCCGAAGCCACAACATACTTCGAATCCTGGCTATTGGCTTTCAAAGACCTGCAATCCTTCTGCCAATGTCCTTTCCCGTAACAATAGGAACGTCCCTCCTTCACTACATCTAGTCCTGAAACTTTTGCCCTTCCCTTTCCTTCTACTTCCCTGGTTTCCTTCAGGGTGTAAGTAGAGGGTAGAGACTGTAGAATCAAGTCAGTATTTGACCCGTTCTTCAATGTAGTCTTCAGGTCCGTGAGCTCATCTAAATAGCTAGTCTCAGTAAGGACGTTGTCCCCTACAGATGACCTGACAGCCAACCTCGCTTGAAGCAATTCGTTCGAGATCTCTTATCTTGCGATACGAGATTGCTCTCCATATAAATCTTTGATCTTCTCGTGCTGCCTCTGGTATACGCCATCAACTGAGGCCAACACGAGGCATTTGGCATTTGCACAGTCCTTTTTCGATGTCTTACAGATATCAATATCCGTGACAGGGGAAACTGGTCCTGAGACGGTAGGGGTTTGATTAGTTAAGAGGTGTCCCAGCTTGTCATGGGTAATGGACATCTGGACAGACCTTTGCCAGTCATAACAGTCAGATTCAGTCATTTTATTATCTAGATGTAACCTATGTCTGGTCACTGGGTCACTGCAATTAAGAGAGAGAGAAGAAAACACTTAGCATGATACTCTTGCAAGTTTAGATTGGTTTTTAGTTTATCTAAACAGGATGGCTCCCACTGTTTCTCGAATCCTTCCTTAAACCATAAAAGAAGAATTAGTCGGGATTGATCTCACCGTACAATACTTGCTTAACCGTTCAGCCAGGCAGGTGTCGGTACTTCGAGGGAGGTTTTACGACGCTTTCGCGAAGTTCCTTAATTAAATAACCTTTTTCCCCTATGTGCGTAGCACTGCTAACACCTTTCTAGACACCTACTTGGTTTATAGCATTGATCGTTAAGCGAAAAAGTCTCCCGAGGAGTAGCGGATACTCACAGTAGGATCGGAATCCAAATATCATTTTGTGATAATGCTGAAGGAATCCTACCAACATTATCAAATTCTAAATGGTATGTAGCACTAGCAAGTTTCAATATCCTTAGAAACCCCCGATGTTGATTTTTGCCCCATGCTCTTATGATCTTGACGAAGGTCAACAAATCATAAGTCACACGTCAAGTTCTACCCATCATTATCCAGGTTAATTTGAACGCACCCGTATATACCCTTGACGAAGGTCAACAAGGTAATACGACTGTCCCAAACCAACGCATCTATCTATGCTACATATGAACACCCAACAGCTACCAATCACTATGCCTTGACGAAGGTCAACAAACATAGCTTGAATACTATTGAATATACATATGAAATGACGGAAGGCTACGAATGGTTTTGGCGAAACCGTGAACGTAGTGAACTTGATATAATCGAAGGAACCTTGATAGCTTTTAAAAGGAGTGGTTTAAGCTTCGCGTTTTTTTAAAAGTTTTTCTGTTTTGAAAAAAAACCGAGTGGTTTTGAAATTGTTCCAACGATTTATCTTTGGTTTATTTTCTTTGCATTAATATAATGCGTCCCATCAATTAATACTACCATTTCAGAAAATAACGAAAATTTACGTACGCTTATGCCATCCGCATTCGCCACGGGGCCCCGTCATCACCCGTTAGGTTACTTAACTAACGACAGAGCGGGGGTTGGACTAGCGCGGATACAAAACATAAGCAACGCCTACTAGATATCATATATAGATATGAACATTCGTCAGATGCAATGATAGCCATTCCAGATCACAGATGAACACAATGGATATGGTAGGAATCCGCGTTTCATTCGAGCCTGCAACGACAAACGGATTACACGATCGTGATGAATAGCCAAAACCCCACCCTGGACCCCTACGGGTGCGACAAACTACCCGCCAAATACCCGAAGTGGAGCAGCCTCCCTCAACAAAGTGAGTAGGCCACTTGGCACTTCAAAGTACCCGGTAGTCTGTGGACCCTACCTTAGGTCTATCCTAGGAGCAGAAAACAGTAAAAGAAATAATATACAAAGGCGGCTATATTCTCAACCCGGATGTGCTACCCAAAAATAATATTACATCAATTTACAATTTACATTAAATGAAAGATAAATAAACACTCATCTCACATCCCCGGCTATTCTTCCACGACAATCCAACAAATTCATATACACAATCCAACATCACAGATAACAGATATGTACAACCCCCACTAATCGACGTATAGCGATTAGTAAATGTTCAGTACATATATCACATCACAGAAAATCCGATTATCTAAAATACTTAGAATTTCGATCAATAACCAGATTTAAATCTACCCTAAGCACAACACAGCACTCATAAAATCTGGGCAGAAACAAAATATCAGAGAAATCACAAAACACCATGCCGGACACTCTGCATGAAAAACGAGTTGACTCGGAGTCGACTCGGTCGCGGATCCACGGCGAAACGCTTAGTTTCGCCGCACTTCCACGGCGGTCTGACCGATTCACGATCTCTTTTTTCTTGGGTGTCCCTAAAAAAGCCTGCACATATTTTTAAGGTCCCTGGAAAAATTTTTGGACCAGTTTTTAAAAACGACAGAAAAGTGCATTTTTAGTTCGTGTTTTGCGATTTTTCCGGCGATCGAATTTCTAACACTTTGCTAACAAGTTAGTAATGGTTTAGCGAGGCTCTGATACCATTTTAAGTCTATGTCACCCAGCCTGGTACTTACGGGGAGGCGGAATAGGTAAAAAACAAATTTTTATCATAAGGTAACATAGACTACCATGAGGATCTTTGCCAAACCATTTCTAACAAACTACTAGAGGTTCTATCTACTATGCTTAGGAGATTATACCTCATGAAAACGGGCCTTCGGTTCTTCCCTGCGCTGTCCTCCTCGTCCATGCAAGCTCCGAGGATCGATCCGGATCTTGGTCACTTTCGCGGCCTCCTAGAGTCGAAGACGATCCACCCGAGAGTCTATAGTCCGAGCTTCACCTCAAGCCGAGGTAACTAGGGCAACAAGTATGCTATGCTTGATGTCCTAGGTGATGTAGAGGAAGAAGATGGATTTGTTTGTCTATTTAAATCCTAATTTTCTCAACACATGAGAGCTATACGATTTTCTAGTGAGGAGGAAGAAGAAGAGAGTATGAGAGCCTCTTTTGATGAGAGAGAATGAGTAAGAGATAATCATCCATGAGAAAAGTAATTACCATTCTTTTGTCTTGATAAATTGTGATGGTTACAATTGATTTGACTATTATCATGTCAAGTTAAATCCAAGCCATAAGAAGAGTTTATAGCTCACAAAAACTATCCAAGTCAACAATGGTCAACTAGGTCAAATGGTCAATATGGTCAAATGGACAGAGCAATTAGCCATCATAATTATCATAAAAGGATTAGTAAATATTTTCCTCCACCTCATAATGGTTTTGACCAAGTCAATGGTCAAAACCCTAATGAGGCATCTTCTTCATCGCTCTTCACAATTGTGCATACACACCTGCATCCGCATTCCATAGAATACGAATGCACAGAAGACAAAACTAATCCATCTATACAATACTAGGATCCGGCTTAAACCAAAACCCACTAGTATTGTCTGTCCGAACATCATACGCACACAAGTGCACGTAAGTGATCAAAGCCCTACCGTAAAACAATACGGCCTCTGCACCTTTGCCCAGTGCAGGGAAACTCTCTGTGTAGGACTGTAAAGACTCGACACTATGCTGCCAGTGGGTTTAACCACAGACCGCAAGCGGCACTAGCTGAACGTAACGGTCTCCAGGTAGATGTCGATAAGAAGGCCGACGAGGTAGACCCCATCTGAACTTCTACTGAGCCTGAATGTGACAATCTCCGTACAGTCCGGTCTGTTCGTCTATGAGTATCGCATGTCGGGCCTAGGGGCGGTAAACGTCAGACCCCTAATAGCGGTACAAGTCGTGCTGGAGTGTAGCCCAGAACACCCTGAGAAACTACTGGAAACACTACCAGTAAATCTCGCTTGCCCTGACCAGGGACTTTGTGTAATAGCTCTCCTAGACACAGCGCGATATCAACCCCTAATATCGGGAGAGATGAATCCTGTCTAACCGTTACTGCCTCCAAGTTCTTCGGGACTGCACCCAACTACTACCTGTTTGCAAGACTCATTTGAGCCATGGTAGGGTAGTAATCAAAGTACAGTGGGAACACACTCAAGGCGAAGTAGCAGTGTCATGTCGACGGACTAAGCTGTACTCCTGTCACCTGGGAACTGCTATCTGACGATAGGTATAGTACCAACCAACAGTTCCCGACGAGTCCTGTCCAGTGTACTCGTATCCTAACAAGCACCCGCATACTATCTCCAGCACGACGTACTAATGGTTGTGGGACAGACCATCTCCCCTGCTGGGATGAGAAGTGTATACGCTAGTCTACTCCGGAGTATCGATGCCCCATCTCGATAATCCTACGACTAGGGATCTGTATAAGGATGTGCTTGTAGATTACCCAGCCCCCACTAGTGTGACTGCCATTACAACGCTAGTAATCAAGTAAAGATCCTAAGGGCTCTACTAATATGTACAAGCGATATGCTAAAAGAAACACATGCACATATTAAAGTTGAAACAAACCCAGTAGCATACTACCATTTTGAGCAAGACTGTCTATACAACTGTGAATATCCCAAGCTTCCATTAAGTAATATACAAACTAGTATGATACAGTAATGGCCTCTAGGGCATATACACTAACAATTAATCCATATCACACTAGAAAAGAATGAAAATACAATGTACGTATATACCATCCGCATTCGCCACGAGGCCCCGTTATGAACCGTTAGGTTACTTAACTAACGGCATAGCAGGTGCTGGACTAGCATGGATGCAAAACATATACAACGTCTACTAGTATATATAAATATATATATATATAACTTTCGCCCTAGGCATGATATAAGCAACAACACAGAAAAACGATAAGCAACACAGAATAACGGATAATCTAAGGGCCCCAGGTTTCCTTGAGCCGCAAATGAAACCCGACGTTTCCCGTTCGTGTGGATAGCCTGTGCAATGTATAACCAAGACCCCTACAAATACGGCATGTTTCCCACCAATCCCAGAAGTGAGGCAACCCCAATCAACAAAGTGAATGGGCCACCCAACACTTCATGGAATTCGGTAACTTGAGCACCCCACTATGGGTCATCCTATACCCCCTATGAATGCGGCGAATAGCCCGTCAATTCTAGGGTAAAGCCCCCTCCATCTCAACGCCATGAGATGCGGGCCCGTTGCCCTTTAGAACCAGGCTACTCGAGCACTTCTACACGGGGTAATCCAAGTACAGAAAAGAAAAGTATATATACAATGACGACATCGACCTCAACCCAGTCGTGCCCCAATAAAATAATATACAATCTGGCAGAGACGGCTGTCCACATGTCGGACGCTCGCCCCTTAATAATGAATATACAAATGAATCTGAACTGTACAACTACCATTGCACCATAGGCTATCCACCATGACAATCCAACCACTATATCAACACAATCACAGAACATCAACGTGAATATCACGTTCGCAAATCCATTTAGTTGAATATATAACAACTAGTCGGGTTGTACTGCTCAATGATATTCACGGTCGCAGATATTATCACATGCACTGATAAACACATACTTAAAATTCAATCGACTAAACTTTTCCATATTGGCCCCAAATGCAATCCAGCACTCAAACAAATCCGGGAAAAAACAAATATCCCAAAAATCATATTTTCATGTATAAGAGTGCCAGAAGAAATTTGGCGCATTTTGGTCACAAGACGATTACGGAACCGCCGCCAATAAGCATGTATTGCGGCGGTTCCACGGCGATTATGATGGTTCAAGTGTCCAATTTCTTATGGTTCTCTACAAATGCCTGCACGTATTTTTAAGACACTCCGAATAATTTTTTGAAAACGTTTTAACATCGACATCAAGCATGGCACAATGGAATTATGATTCGGAAAATTTGGTCAACATTTTAATTTTGTGTAAACTAGCTACCAATGGTTTATGGGGTGGTTCTGATATCATGTTAGGGTTTGATAGCGCATCGGCCACGGTAGCTAACTACAAGATGTTCTAGTTACTGAGATGGAAGATTATACCAAATGAACCGTGTCCTTCGGTCTTTTACCATCTTCCCGAGCTCCTTGAGGCATCCTCGATTGAAATTGGCCACCGGTCTTCCTCCATAGAATATGATCGACCTGAGGGATGTAGCTCATGGCTCTAGCTCCATACAAAATATCAAGTGATGCAATTAGGGACTCTAGGTTGCTAATCTAGAGTACCTAGGATGTAGTGAAGTGTTCAAAGTGTTTATCTATCTCACCTCCTCTCTTGATTCTCAACTCATGAGATTGTAAAGAGGAGGTTTGGGATGAAGGTGGAGGAACTCAAAAAACTAGAGAGGAGAGTGAAGCATGATGGTGAGAATGAGAATGCTATCTCAAAATGAACCATGCAACAATTTTCTTCAAGTGAGGAAAAATGAAATGAAGCATGTTTTATAAAACACATTTTTCTATTTTAATAATCAACCCATGCTTGAATAGTTTGCATAAATGAATTAACAATTCATTTGTACAACACTATACAACCATGGTTCTCACCATACTCCCCTCTCGCCTTTTCCGCCTCATTTCCCATTAAAATAAATGGACAAAATCTAAATGAGGTGTCCACCTTCTAAAATGTTTTCCGTATAAATACGGATAATATTCTACTGTATATAAATACCTGTATTCGTATCGAAATACGAATACCCAAAGAGATAGAATAACACAAAGAACATAATACTAGATATCGAAATACATATACATAAATTATTAAATCAATACCTGATTTAATAATCTGGCTTAAACCCAAGCCGGGTATTATTATCAACTGTCCGATTGAAAGTCCGGGTACATAGTACAATTAATCGATCGGAACCCTGCACGTATCCAATACGGCTACTACATCATTTCACCAAAACCAGGAAAACCTTATGTGTGGGACTCTAAAGACTCGTCAATACGCTGGCAGTGGGTTTAACCAAAAGTACGTCAGCGGCACTAGCTGTATGTAACGGCTACCCAGCTATTGAGTGAAAGGAAGGCCGACGAGCAAACTCATCCGAACCCCTACTGAGCCTGTCCGTGACAATCTCCATATAGTCCGGTCTGTTCGTCTAAGCGTATCGCATATCTGGTCTAGGGGGTAGATAAAGCTAGACCCCTAATAACGCGATATTTCGTGTCGGTGTGAAGCTCATCACCAACTGAGAAACTACTGATCCAAATCAGTAATTCTCGTCTACCTTGGCCAAGGATTTCTGGTAATGGCCACCCGTGTACCGCGTGACATCAACCTCTAATACCGGGAGAGACGAATCCCCGACGATCCGCTCACTACCTCTATGTGGCTCAGGACTATACCGAACTAAAAAATGTTTACACGACTCCTTTAAGCCGTGGTAGGGTAGTAATCAAAGCACAGTGGGAACTCACACGAGACAAATGATGATCCCAGATCGACAGACTAACCTGTTTATGTCACCTGAGAACCACTATTTGACAATAGGTATAATACCAACTAGCATGTTCCCGGCAAGTCCGTCCAGTGTAACTCATAACCCAATGAGTACCTGTATACTATCTTAGGTGGCTAACTAACACCAATGTCTTGTGAGACCGGCCACTGGCCCTCGTCGGGGTCTCGAAAAGTATACACTAGTCTACTACGGAGTATTGATGCCCAGTCTCGATACTCTCTCGACTAGGGTCATTTAAGGATGTGCTTATAGACCATCCAGTTCCCATGTATTTGATCGCCATCATAATAGTAGTAGTCAAGCAAGAATCATTTGGGCTCTATCAACATGTAATAGTGATTTGTAATACCAGATAATGCATGTACATGATGACAGAGACAAACCAGATGGCATACAATCATTTTGAATAGGACTGTTCTACCCATATAGGTTCTCCCTCAATCATCACAATCGTGTGCCTGCGATTACAATAATTGACTTGAGGGCACAGCTAACAAGTATAGGTTTAAAAAAATTTATGAAACCATGACACATTAAGACACATTTTACAAATGGCTAATGCATTTTAAATGTTGGATGGTTCTAGATTTTGAGAAAAAGAAAAATAAAAAAATGAAAAGGATAATGAGGCATGGATTATTTAATGAAGAGAGAGAGAGAGCCATTGTTGATTTACTCTCTCCACTCTCTAGATTTTTTCTTCACCACATCCTCATTTCTTCTTCTCTTCTCCTTCTTCCTTCTCTTTAACCTAAAACCTTTCTCTATCTCACTAAAACCTTACCCAAATCAACCCAAACCCTTCACTAATCCTATCCAAAATCTCATTTTAATCCTCTTCAAGAGTTTCCTTGAAGAAAGTTTTCATTTTTGGTGGCAATCTTATAAAGTTAGGGCCTTCTTCATCTCTTGGTAAGATATGAGTTAAGTTATAACATGTTTTGCTAATCATGTGCCTTAATTCTCCTTAATTTAGTCTTAGGGTAGTGTTTAAAGCAAATCTAAAGTTTTAAGTGAAGGTTAAGTCAAGTTTAGGGTTGTAATGACTTCTAGGGTAATCATGACTCAATTAGGGTAGTTAAGAGTAGTTTAGTGTCTAATAGCCTTATTAAACTACCAAGTTTGCACTAAAACACCTTAATGTTTCAAATTAGTGTTAAATATCATGTTTAGTTAAAGTTTAGGGTTCTTACGAGATCTTCTATTAAACCAGTGATTTAAGAGAAAAGTTGCAATTACTGAAGGCTAGTTATAGGACTAGGAATTCACCCTCAAAACCCGAGCGCCTACCCCAATCTTTTGGCCGCAATTTTCTAGGTTCTGGCTGCAATTTGCGGCCAGGTAGAGGAGTCAGGTGGTGGGTCTTGGTCGAGAGCTCTCTACAACACTATTTAGGTCTCTGGTGTGTGCAACTTTCTCTAGTTATACCCCTATCAAAATTTGGGGCCATTTTACCTTAAATTAGGCGTTTTGTTAATGTACAATACGAACGTTTCGGTTCTTGTTTTGACGTTTCCCTTGGATAACCGCCCTTATGTGTAGTCCAAGACGTTGTTGTGCACGTTTAACGCACCAAGTTCACACGTGTTAACTCGTGAGAGTTAGATCGTTCGTATAGTATTTGATTTCGCGTTATATCGGATTTCTAGCCTCATGTGCTAAGTTTTGTGCGATTCTAGGATCGGTTGCAGAGTCGTCAGACGCGGCTAGGAAAGTAAAGGCGGTGGTCTGAGTCGATTAGCCGAGACATTCCAGTGAGTAGATTTAACATCTATGGGGGAAATTGTTCGTATGGCGTAAAGCGCCCGATGTTTAGTACTAATTACAATTCTTGTATTCCTATGCTTATACACATGTCCATATTGCATAAACATCTTCATGAACATTAATATTATCACACTAGGACACTTGCACCATTACCAATGGTTCATGCTGCACGTGCACTATCATATATGTACACACATTCCATTGGTAATTGCTATGTCACGTACATTATAGAACTTATTTGATAACTTGCATTTTCATCATTATTGATATGTAATCTTCAAGTTATTCATCTAGCTTGCATCATATTAATATCATGTACATTCGCCATCATAGACATGTTCACATATTATGATGTTCTTGGAGATTTCCGTTTTCATGAGATTTTTGGATTTGGGAAGTCGCATGTGAATTTTGAAAACTTATGATCATTTTAAAAGAAAAATGATGTTTCCTCGTGATATGTTATGTGGGGTCCACCATAAGTTTTCATGATTCTGAGCTATGTATATATACCCGATTCGAGGAGAGAGGACGCACCATCTGTGGGTACATGGTGGACCCGGTGAGGTACCCCAGGGCAAGAAGGCCGTATAGAGAGACGTTGAGCTTGGCAGGGGAACAATACCTACCGGTAATTGTTGGCCCGGCGGATATCCGGAGGTTACCGACCGGAGTCATGTGATTCAGATGGATTTGAGGGCCGATCCGAGTGACGACATCCGAGATATTGAGATTTGAGTGTCGATACTTGACATGGGATTTTGCTGTTTCATTGATGACATTTTGGTTTTACCATACCATAAATTATTGAGACATACTCAGTTTTTCTCATAGCAGCTATTCCTGGATACTCATACTTGATTACTTATGTATGTTGCATCTATACTAGTACATCGCATCATCATTTATACTTAAGATCTGACGCCTTTACGTGCATGCTTGCGCTTGTCTCATATGATGTTACTTACTACTCACGAGCTGACAACTCACCCCCGTTGTGCCACAGTGTCTTGCAGGACCGACCCGTCTACATAGTCGCGGCGGGCACACTATTACTACTTCTGCTACTTCTTCAGCTATCGTTATTTTGGATGTGATATTTTGTAGGTGGGTTATGCGGTTATTCTTTTGTCTTCTATCTTGCATATTTACTTTTGTATCTAGTACATTCCATCTACCAATTGTATATTTGACCTAGAAACAAGACTGTGAGACTTGTATTACATTGATATCTGGTGTCGAGCTCGTGTGAGCCGACTTTTATGTTTTCGTTGTCGGCGATGTTTTCTTTTCTTACTTCTTTATTACTTTGCACTCTGAGGATATGTATACTTGCTTGAGATCGTGTTCCGCCAATTCGGCGAAGAGCTAGCTCCCTATTGGGGATGCCTTTTATCATTGATTTTGTATATTAATGTTATGTATCGATTTTTAGGATCAGTTTTACAAAGGAGATGCTTCCGAAATTTTCATAAAACTTGAGTCTTTAAAAGATTTTTGATGTAACTCTTGCATGTTTAAATTAACCCTTTTAAACAAGTATTTTATCACTCTATTTTATTTCAAGGTTTAGATTCTGGGATCTTGGCTTACTTGAATTACGTTACACCTTTAGACGTTGCGTGATTTAAGTGCCAGTCACATTCCACTTCGGGTCGTGACAAAGTTGGTATCAGAGCGTTAGGTTTTACCTTTCTGAGTGTAGGATGATCCTTGGTATTATGGAGTAGGAGACTTAAGCAGAGTGATGTATCGTGTGTATGTTCCATGGCATACTCACGATATGATACTCCGCCTAAGTGACCTTAGGAAATTTTCTTATAATTCTTTCTTTGATTCCATATATCCTTTTGTTTCGATTGCAATGTTCTTACCGAATCCTGTTTCTTATTCCATCTACTATGCCGCTGAAGACTACGAGGGCCCAGAGGGCTGCCGCCAGAGATAAGGTTAGGGCGGGCTCGTCTGAGACGAGTACCGACCAGAACGGTACGCTTACCCCTCAGAGACAGATTGATCCCCTTTCTCCAGGCCAGATTGCTAGGATGGAAGCGAGTATTCAGGATTTGTGCTAGATGGTTGGATCTTTGGTCGAGGTCAGCCGAGCACCGAGATCTAAAAATGTTCCTTCTACTAAGAGGACCGTGATAGTACGTACTGTCCAGAAAGCTGTATCGGCCGCTACCAAGACCATCACAGTGTCACTACAGGAGTTTATGAGGCTGAAGCCTCTGTTTTTCACTAGAACAGACGCAGCAGAGGATCCACAAACGCTCCTCGACAGGATAGCCAGGATTAGTCGTTCCCTGAGATGTTCTGATGCAAGATCGGTCGAGCTTGCTAGCTTTCGTCTGGACGGTCTTGCCCAGACTTGGTGTGAGTCCATTGAGAGAGGCCGAGCTGCAGGTCTTCCTCGTATGACCTGAGATGAGTTCACGACGGTGTTTCTTGCTCGTTTCCTTCCGTAGAGCGTCAGGAATGCTCGAGCTTGTAGTTTTGAGTCTTTGCATAAGACTCCTGGTATGACTGTGGCCGAGTACGATGTTCAGTTTACCCAGCTATCCCGATATGCTCCTTATTTGGTGGACATCGAAGAGAAGTGCATCAAGAGATTCATGCAAGGTCTTGACACACAGTTGTTTCTTTTTATTGGCGCCCAGCACTTTGACACCTATGCAGTAGCGATGGACGCAACCATATTAGTGGAGGAGCATATTACTGAGACTACGATTGTTCCGGGACCGAAGCGAATTCGTATAGGTGTATTAGCTCCCGGGCAGTTTCGCAGAGATATGGCAGGTAGAGGCCGCAGCGGATTCTTTCTAGGTCGTGGCGGCGGCCGAGGCATGATACAGGGCCTGTTATTTATCTCTTACTTACCGGGTTAGCAGCCGTCACCATAATGTTTTCGGTGTGGGAATCCGCATCACTGTGTCAGATATTGTACCATGAGGCGCCAGGGCGAGGCAATAGTTCAACATATCACTTTACCACCTTCACCCCCTCCTTCGAGAGCTTTACCTCCTACGTCCGTTATCACTCCATGCCAGACCGATGCTCCGAGAGGCCGTGGTCATGGCGGTCCTGTTCAGAGAGGATGAGGTGGCAGAAGCAGAGGACAACCGGGTACCGGTAGAGGACATGCCCAAGTTTTTGCTTTGACTCCTCAGGATGCGCAGGTGATTAATCCAAAAATACTTATTTACCGTAATCAGAAACGGCGTCGCTTTGCAGCTAGCCGGTGAGTACGGGTCGATCCACAGAGATGTGTAATTTTCTGATTTGTGTTTTTACGAGTTGATTCCGATGGTGGTTTGGTTTTTGCTGATTGATTTAAAAACTAATTTATACGATATTAAAGAACTTGTTAGGATTAGGTCTAAGGTAGGGTTGATGAGATTAATATTGTCACCTCTTTCAATGCCTTTTAATTAAAGCTTTTTTAGATATCATAACAATTATTAGCAAAGGGGATTAGGATGATTGGGAAGAAACGAAGTTTCTCCCTCTAGATCCTTGTCCGTCCTTTCCTATTAATTGGTACAACCTTCATGGACGTCATGTATGTCCGGCCCTTTATACTACGGTTCACCGTTACCTCGTAGGTAGGGTGCCGTAGAGAGCGGATCATGCATGTGTGCATGAAGTTCTAGTTATGAAAAATGTATTGACATTGAAGGAGGTGAGAGATATTCATCTCTCACTCCCTCCCTTGTTCCTAACCCTAACAAGCGAGGATTTTACTCACTCATTAGGGGAATTTCTAAAAATGACATTTTTTGTTATGCTTTAATGTGTGATGTTTAGGTCTAAAATTATTACTTATCTACTGCAGATTAAAAAGAACTATACTAGTTAACTAAGGCAAGTGATATGATTACTCTACTGCAATAATTATACTAGCTAGCTAGGGCAAGAAAAGAATTAACACTAAGGCATGAAAATTAAAAACACTTACAAAAATGATGCTCTAGATCTCTCAACAATTCTGAATTTTATTGATTGAAAAAGAGACATCCTTTTTACAGATTGTGAGTACAATTTATAAGTAAACAGGGAAGCTAAGGTTACAGATTCTCGCACACATGATTTTACAGATATGCCCACTGAAAATCCCAACACCTGCACCGACACACCGACAACAGAAAATTCCACCGACACGGGCGCCATACGGCCACGGAACCGCGGCATAGGGGGGTTTGGGCCGCGGTTTCGCGGCCCTTTGGTGGGATTACTCCACCATCTTTTCTGGGCTTCATTTTGGTTGTGTGGGCTTGTTATTTATTCATCCCATTTCTCTGTTTGGCTTCTTACTCTTCTCCAGATCTTCAGTGAAGAATTGTATTGGTCTTGTAACCGTTTCACCTTGACATGTTTAGATCTTGCGTTGCCTTGCACTTATGTAAACTGTGATTAGTCTGGGCTTGACTAGGATCTGTCTACTTGTTGGTCAGAAGTCCCTTTTCTGTATCAACTTTCGTCTTTTTCACTATATTCGCTTCATGAGCCTGTATCCTGTAACATGCAACAAACGTGCGTCAAGAGTACCTGTTTACTTATAAAATGAATAAAAGTGGGGTGTATGAATTGCAATATTATGATATGAACAAATACCCCCAAACTTATCTATTGCTCGTCCACGAGCAAAATTATTATTTTATTCTTAATAAAAACCTAACCTAGCCGCACTTTCGCAGGGAAACACGATTGCACTGAGCACGTGCAACAAGCCGTTAAACCTCTAGGTGTCCCAAGTAGGAGGAGTGTTGTCTCCTGAGGGTTTTTAGCGGATTACACCCACAAAATCCTATCAATTTGGTTTTTTCGACTTTTGTTTTCTAATTAGGTTTTCTAACAAGGAATTCTATTATCGTCGACCCGCAAATTACCTACCCATATTCTTCACACTTCCTCATTATTTAACTTAAGATTATATATGTTCTATAGAATTACTTAGCTTTCGGCATTTCTTAAGTTTTCCTTCTAGGGTTTCATCTCCGCTTAGGAATTTCTACCAACTCTACTAAAGATACAAGTTCTATTCTTCATTCCTTTCTCTTATCTAAACTCTAATCACATATCCCCACGTGTGTGTAAATATCACCCCTACACTTGGAAATTCAAATCAAGCAATCGTACTCTCGTCCATTGTCCAAAGCACTTATTAATTGGTGAATTTTCGCTTACACATCCTTCATGCGACCGTTAATACTTCTTGAGATACCAACAACCGATTACAAGATGCATTAGCATTTTAAAGCATACTTTCTAGTTTTGTAACACCCAAGGCTTTAGCAGTGACTCCCAAACCAGTTGGTCTAAGGCACTAGGTGATGAAGCACCCTCGCTAAATATTTTTCTATGTTTTAGCCTTAAGTAATCACATAACCAGTGTCCATTTTTTTCCTCTATTCACTTTTTTTCTTCTTTGTACTAAGGACTTTAGGCAAGAACAATTCAAGGTCTTTTCTACTATTCCAAGTTTCAAGTTGCGTGATTGTGCAAATTGTAGGGTATATGTTTTCAGACTCTAGACTTAAGCTAGGAATTATTTTTCAAACTTATACTCTAATAAAAGTTTCGATACTCTTCTTTCATTTCGACTTATCCCAAGAAGTTAACCCAAAATTTACCTATTTCTAAATAACCTACAAAGACATATACTTTCTACCGTTAAACTCTAAGGAAGGTTATTTTTAGGGTTTTTAATTTGCTAAGTCTAAGATCTAGTTTTTCCTAGCCAGTTAACCTATTTATCAAACTCAAGTCAATTAACCAGAATTGAATACATTAATTTTTATAATATTTGAATTTTTTCAAATTTTATGGGTTTTTCTTTTTCTAAAATTTTTTATATTTTCATATTTTTCAAATTTTTATGCTTTTTATATAAAGATGCAATGCAGAAATTAAATATGCAAAAAGAATATATACAAAATGAAAATATGCAATGCATAAGATAACTATATACACTACCTTCTCCCCCAAACTCGAGCAAAGCAGTGCCCTCACTGCCCAGCCCCACGTCTCGCTCGTGAGCGTGAACGTGATCGTTCCCCTCTAGCCAAAAGGGTTTGATTACCCCTCTCAATTTCCGTCAACCGACGGTCGTGATCTCGTGCTGTCGCCCGAAACTCATCCCTCAAAGAATCAATTCTTCTTACAGTTCTCCGCATCAATCGTGCATGCTCTTGAGGGGTCAGTTCTTCCCTGCTCGATGTAGAGCTAGAGCTAAGTGTGCGTGCGGGAATATTCTCTGCCGGTTCCGTTCGTGACCAAATATCAGTAAGTCTAAAGTAGGACGAAGTAACGCCCTCAACGAGTGGTCAAACCGGAACTCCGTCTATCATGTATGAATCAAATTCCTCGACGAGGAGGAAATGACGGCAGAGTTGGGTGACTAGCATGGGACATGGATAGATGGTACCTCTTTTCCCCGCACCTATAGAATGGAGAAATACGGTGCACATGTCAAACCGTGGATTTTTCATTAGTATGTGTACGACATGTAAGGAGGGGGTGAAGAAAGTCATGTTGTGCGAACTACCAAAGATATTGTTTTATGCCCACCGGCACACAGTAAAACGTTCGCGAAAAGGGTCCGTGCTTGGATACCCTTACGCGGCTCTCTCGCGCAGTCATTCCCCATCAAAGGCATATAATCCTCAAAGTGCAAGGGGTGGTCATGTGCGGGTACACGTGGTATGAGTGTGACCTCGTGGATCATGTCCCTATCAATGTGAATTACGCGATCTCCCCAATTTATTTTTATGTAGCCTAAGTTGTCTAGACTATTATCCTCCATTGATTCATAAAACTGGGCAACTAGTTCAGGTTGGGCAAACGCAGAGGAATGATTATAGGTCAGGAAATTCCATCCCCTTTGCTCGATTTCATGTGCAAAATATCTACCGTACACTTCGTGCGTGAAAACTGGGGAAAAATCCCTCTCAAACTGCATTTTATGTGCCATATAGATGTTTCAGAGGGAAGAATGCAAGAAACAGAGAGGGAAGGTTCAGATTTACCTCCCCTGAAAATTTCAGGGGCTGATGCTTCAGAGGCGCAGCGGAAGCGCGGCGATAGGCGGCTCCGGCGGCGGGATCGCGGCAGTCTGGCGGCGGCGCGGCGAGAATTTTCTGGAGAGGGTGGGGGGCGGCGGCTAGGGTTTTATGAAGATGAAAAATTTAGGGTTAGCGCAGGGGGGGCTCGGTTCTCTTAAAATAGAGGGGAAGAGAATGGTGATTTGTATAAAACACCCTCTAAAATGAGGGTTTTATTTGTAATAAAAAAAATGTCAGCTATTAATTCTGGAATTCTACAATTAGGTCCAAAATATTATATATATATATATTTTTATTTTTATTTTTTTTACTTTTCAAAAGATTTTTATTTTTTATGGTATTTTAGAATTATGTATTTACAAAATGTATACACACCCCCAAACTTATTTGAAATAATGTTTTGGAAGAATAGGAATTCGGGGGTGAATGTGGAGGAAAATTAATCAGTGTAGATCGGTTCCTGCAAAAACAGGAGCTCCTCCGAATGTTCCGCTGTGAGGAACGGTTTCAATCGATGCCCATTTACTTTGAAAAGCGTACCGTCCTCCGGGTTCTCAAGATCAACCGCACCGTGCGGATAAACGGTGCGGATAACAAAAGGTCCCTTCCACCTAGAACGGAGCTTGCCGGGGTGAAGATGTAACCGAGTATCATAAAGTAAAACCTGTTGACCAGGTTTAAATGTCTTTCGCAAAAGGTTTTTATCATGAAATACCTTAGCTCGGTTCTTAGCAATCACGGCATTATCATATGCCTCATCCCGCAGCTCTTCTAGTTCATTCAACTGCAGCTTTCGATTGCTGCCCGCATCTCCTAAAGATAAATTCAGCTCTTTGATAGCCCAAAAAGCTTTATGCTCAATCTCCACTAGGAGGTGGCAAGCCTTCCCGTAAACAAGCCGGTATGGAGACATACCAAGATCGGTCTTATATGCAGTACGGAAAGCCCATAGTGCATCTATCAATTTAAGTAACCAATCCTTACGGTTTTTAGAAACCATTTTCTCCAAGATTTGCTTGATCTGCCGATTCGAAACCTCGGCTTGCCCACAAGTTTGGGGGTGATATGGCGTTGACAGCTTGTGGGTGATAGAGTATTTGCGCATTAAGGACTCGAAAGTCCTATTGCAAAAGTGAGAACCATTATCACTTATTATTTCCTGAGGGTGCCCAAATCGAGAAAATATGTGTTCTTTAAGAAACCGAACGACTATCGTTCGTTCGGCTGGGTACAGCCTCAACCCACTTTGAAACATAGTCAACCGCCAAAAGAATATACACATTTCCAAAAGAGTTAGGAAATGGTCCCATGAAATCTATACCCCAAACATCAAAAATGTCCACAACCAAAATTGGTTGGAGCGGAATTTTGTTTCTCCGCGATATCCGGCCCAAGTGTTGGCACCGGGAGAAAGTTTTGCAGTATTCGTAAGCATCCTTGAAGAGTCGTGGCCAATAGAAACCACACTGCAAAACTTTCTCGGCTGTCTTCTTTGGGCCAAAGTGCCCGCCACATGCTTGATCGTGGCAAAAAGACAGCACGCTCTTGACCTCACTTTCAGGTACACACCGACGAATGATTTGGTCGGAACAGTATTTAAAAAGATAGGGTTCATCCCAGTAAAAATTCTTTACTTAGGATAAAAATCGAAGTTTATCCTGTTGCGACCAATCATTAGGTATCTGACCGGTGGCTAAGTAGTTTACAATATCGGCGAACCATGGTTCGCAAGAAACGGTCAAGAGTTGCTCGTCGGGAAAAACATCAGTGATTGGAAAATCGAGCGTGGGCGAAGAAGGAAGTCGTGATAGGTGATCAGCTATTACGTTTTCACTTCCTTTTTTGTCTTTAATGAAAATGTCAAACTCTTGTAATAAAAGGATCCAACGTATTAGCCTCGACTTAGCATCCTTCTTCGCAAAAAGGTGGCGAAGAGCTGAATGATCAGTATAAACAACGACTGGAGAGCCAATTAAATAAGGTCGAAATTTTTCGAGTGCAAACACAACAGCTAAAAACTCTTTCTCTGTTGTTGTGTAGTTTAGTTGGGCCTCATTTAGTGTTCGGCTAGCATAATAAATCACGTGCGGCATCTTATTAATGTGCTATCCAAGAACTGCGCCAATTGCATAATCTGATGCGTCGCACATGATTTCGAAAGGGTGTGTCCAGTCGGGAGATGAGAGGATGGGCGCAGAGATGAGGGAATGTTTCAAAGACTCGAATGCTTCAATGCAAGTGGAGTCGAAAGCAAAAGTTGTGTCCTTGGCCAGTAAGAGAGTCAAGGGTCTAGCGATCTTGCTAAAGTCCTTGATGAACCGTCTGTAAAAACAGGCGTGGCCAAGGAAGGCTCTGATATCTTTGACGCATTTACGGGGAGGGAAGTTAGAAATCACTTCGATTTTAGCTCTATCAACCTCGATGCCGTTTTCCGAGATGACATGTCTTAAGACAATGCCTTCTCGCACCATGAAATGGCACTTCTCCCAATTCAATGTTAGGTTCTTATCCCTGCAGCGGGTAAGAACTGCGTCAAGATGTCGTAAACACTCGTCGAAGGAGTCGCCAAAGATGGAGAAATCATCCATAAAGATCTCCAAGAACTTTTCAACCATGTCTGAAAAGATCCCCATCATACACCTCTGAAATGTCGCGGGAGCATTGCATAACCCAAAGGGCATGCGACGATAAGCAAAAGTGCCAAAGGGACAAGTGAATGTTGTCTTGTCTTGATCCTCTTTGGCAATGGGGACTTGGTTGTAACCGGAATAGCCATCTAGAAAGCAATAGAACTCGTGCCCTGCCAATCGCTCGAGCATTTGGTCAATGAAAGGTAAAGGAAAGTGTCTTTCCTTGTCGCGGCATTGAGTTTTCTATAGTCTATGCAGACTCGCCACCCAGTTTGGGTGCGAGTGGGAATTAACTCATTTGCCTCATTGATAATGACCGTAATGCCCGATTTCTTTGGCACGACGTGGATTGGGCTAACCCATTGGCTATCCGAGATAGGGTAAATGATACCACTATCCGACACTTGACAATCTCCTTCTTAACAGCCTCTTTCATGATGCGGTTGAGGCGTTTTTGTGGATCCCTTGCCGGCTTGGCATCATCCATCAAGTGTATATGATGTTCGACTATGAGGGGACTAATCCCCTTAATGTCCTCCATAGACCAGCCGAAAGCTTGCCGATTATTATATAAGACCATTAAGAGAGCCTTCTCTTGCTCAAGAGCTAGAGAGGCCGATATAATGACGGGTAAGGTCTCATTATCACCTAGATAAGCATATTTTAGGTGCGACGGCAAAAGCTTCAATTCGAGTTTAGGAGGTGAAACAATAGATGGTAACAATAGGGTAACTGTTTCAAACTCGAAGGATTCCATCAAAGGTTCGAATCGAGTGTACGCGACAGAGTCGGATAGTTCAACTAACTCATCCGAAAAAGCAAAAGACTCCAATTCAGGTGATGAGTCTTCAAAGTCGTCAACGAAGGTAAAATACTCAAAATCGTTATCCGCCGTGAAAGCTGTGTCGGATTCTAGGAGGAACACACTAGTGGCGTTAACATTGCTGTGATCGAACAAAAAATTCTCGAACTCACAGTCCTCCTCCGCAATCTCATTGATCGAGCAAACATCGAGTACGCTAGCATTAGGCTCAGCCGGCTGACTTCCCAACTTGAAAATATTGAGCTCAATTGTCATATTGCCGAAATATAGGTTCATTGAACCATTACGACAATTGATCACTGCGTTGGAAGTTGCCAGAAATGGTCGACCAAGTATTACCGGAATTTGATTC